>CM055441.1:22758780-22817288 GCA_029228465.1 Salix viminalis | reverse complement strand
ACTAACATGGTTGACTTGTTTACCAGGCATTTCCGCGTGGATCTCCATTGCTTGCTAGCGTGAATGAGGCTCTCCTGAACATAACAGAAAATGGAACGGTGCAAGATCTAGAGAAGACATGGATTACACCGAAAACATGCCCCGAGATACAAAGTGAAAGCTCTAGCCTTGGCCCCAATGGCTTCCTGGTGCTTTTCTATATAACTGGAGGCACAACAACAGCTGCCTTCGTCATATACGTTTGTCGCACTAATTTGTCGAGGGATAGAAAAATATGGAGAACTATCTCAGCTGTACCGAAACGTTGGTGCTCTCTAAGGACGCCCTTCACTACAAGAGTAGCCAGCGCAGAAATTCCTACACATACTTTTCCAGAGGCTCCAGTCCCGCCGGCTTCAATTTAGCCGCGCAAAGCCGTTGATGTGAGGGGAAATCGACCAGAATTGATGAAGCTATATATTCGGATTTATACATTACTGTATATGATAAGTGTGAATAATTGTTGTAATTGTGTCAATTATTTATTTCATTTTGCCTCTATCTTTTAAGTTGACAACACCATAGTCAGATTTATACATTACTGTATATGGTATTATTTGACAATAACAGTTGGTGATGCCCTGTTGAGGAATGTATTGACAGCTCAGCTACCCATGCAAATCAAGAATCTGAGCAAGATAATTCAGCCATCAAACCGAGAGATATCAGCAACAAGATCATGCTATATCCAGCCATCACAGGAGATAAATCAGGAAGGAGATCAGATCACATGCAGCTATCACAAGAGAAGAATCAGGACCAAGAATCATATTAGATCACGTTAATTATGCATTGTACAAACCCTATATATTGTACCTATGTATTACTGTTGATTAATAAGAAAACTCACAGAGCAATATTCTCCGCATACTCTTTGTTTTTATATGGTATCAGAGCCTATCAAAGAGACCAACGTCTTACCATGTCTGATTCATCTACCTCTTCTGCCATAACTCTAACCTCTTCTTCTTCTACCTCTACCATAATCCCAATCTCTAATGTTGTTTCCTTGAAACTGACCCCAGAAAATTACCCTCTTTGGAAGACACAGTTGATGCATTATTTTCGTGGCCAAGACTTGTATGGCCACCTGGATGGCACCCTCATTCCTCCTCCCCGAATGCTCATTATCTCACAAACTGATACAGGCACTGTCTCTCAGACTCCAAATCCTGCATATTCCAATTGGCAGCGACAAGACAGCCTCATCCTCAGCACCCTCATGTCCTCCATGACTGAGGGAGTCCTGGCTCAAATTATCTCCTACTCCACTGCCCAACAAGTGTGGCATGCACTGGAAACGAACTTCTCTTCTCAGTCAAGAGCACGAACTATACAGGTTCGTACGCAACTAGCAAATGCTAAGAAAGGAAATCAATCTGCAAACGATTATTTTCTGATGATCAAGAAATTGGCAGACGAACTTGCTATGGCAGGCCAAACACTCTGCTGTGATGATATTATCTCTTATGTTCTTGCTGGTTTAAGAAATGATTACGATAGCTTTGTATCCTCAATCTATGCCAGACATGAACCAGTCAGTCTTGAGGAGGTGTATTCTCTTCTAATTTTAACAGAATCAAGACTGAATCGTCACAATCAATCTCTTTCCATTCCAATTGTTGAAGCTCATTTTGCTCAGAAACAACAATCATCCAACTCTCAGCAGCCATTCAATCCAAGAAACAGATCAAATTATCGCAACAGAGGCAGGAATAACAATTACCGTGGAAGGGGTAATTATTCTCACAATAATGCATTTAATTCCTCCTCTCTAATCTGTCAAGTATGTGGTAAACAGGGTCACTCAGCTCGCAAATGCTACCATAGATTTGATCTGACTTATCAGAACTCATCTTCATCATCCAACAAGCAAGCTTTTCTGGCAACTCAGAATCTGGATAATGACTGGCATGCTGATACGGGAGCCACTCATCATGTGACTCACGATCTCTCTTCTCTCAACCTCAAGGATGATGATTACACGGGTGCAGATCAGCTACAAGTTGGAAATGGTCAAGGTTTGCATATTTCTAAAACTGGCAATTCCTCTTTTCACATCTCTTCCCATTCCTTTCGTTTGAATCATGTCCTTTATGTTCCTCAAATAATGAAAAATCTGCTCTCTGTTCAGCAATTTTGCAAAGATAACAATGTCTATTTCGAATTTCATGGTACTTACTTTCTTGTGAAGGCATACTCGGGAATCGTCCTCCATCGGGGCCATGTCAGTGATGGACTGTACCATTTCTTCCCCAAAACCAATTCTCCTAAAGCTTTTTCTGCTGCTCGAATTTCCTTTGATTTGTGGCACCGTCGTCTAGGCCATGCTGCCTCTCCTGTTATTAATCGAGTTATTTCCACTAATAAGTTGCCAGTTGATAAACACAAGACAATTGCTGTATGTCCTGACTGCCAGTTAGCAAAAAGTCATGATTTGCCTTTTAATAATTCTACTTATGTTTCCACAACTCCATTACAGTTAATCTTCATTGATGTATGGGGTCCTGCTTCACTTTTATCAACAACTGGTGCTCGGTATTATGTCAGTTTCCTAGATCATTACTCGAAATTTTTGTGGCTTTTTCCAATGAAACTCAAGTCTAATGTTGAACCAATTTTCATGCGATTTCAAAGCTATGTTGAGAGACAGTTTAATCTTAAAATCAAGGCCATACAATCCGATTGGGGTGGGGAATATCGCAAACTTCACAATTATTTTAAAATTTCTAGTATATCCCACAGAATTGCATGCCCTCATACTCACCAACAAGTTGGTTCAATTGAACGTAGACACAAACAGATTGTTGAAGTAGGGCTAAGCATGCTTGCTCACTCAAAACTTCCCCTTCTTTACTGGGAAGATGCCTTCAATACAACCACCTTTTTGATCAATCGGCTACCCACACCTATCCTCCAAAATCTCTCCCCATATGAAATCCTATATAAACGTCCACCAGACTACACCTTCCTACGTGTTTTTGGTTGTGTGTGCTGGCCTAATCTAAGGCCATACAATAAACACAAGCTAGACTTTAGAAGCAAATCATGCATTTTTATTGGATACAGCACTAATCACCATGGTTACAAATGTCTTGATTTATCAACTGGCCGTGTCTACATTTCTCGTCATGTTATCTTTGATGAAAATCATTTTCCATACCAGTCCACACATTCCACTACTCTGTCACCAAATTCCAGTCCCTCTCGAAACACAGACCCCACAAATGTCTCCTTACCTCTCCTGAAAATAATTGCCAGTAATACTGATATGCCTACACTTCATCACCAACCTGTTACTACTAATTCTGCTCCTCAAGTGTCTTCATGTGCAGGGCCAAATACATCTTCTGCGGGTCGATCGCTTGTTTCAGCGGGTCGACCGCTTGTTTCAGCCGGTCGACCGCTTTCTTCAGCCGGTCGACCGTATCAACCTATTGTCAACCCTATTGCAGATGATGCCGTGTCTGCTGAGGCTCCCCCTTCAGCACAGCCTGCTGCAGCTTCCACGGGAAATCAAGAAATAATTCAAGGACAGCACAGCACTCACCCCATGACAACAAGGTCTCGCAACAACATTTTTAAAACCAAAGCTCCATCCGATGACTTTGTCAGGTACCCTCTTCCAAAAGCACTACTTGCCTCTATACAGTCTGCTGCAATAGAACCCACATGTTTCAGTGAGGCAATAAAATCCCAACAGTGGCGAGTTGCTATGAACACTGAGTTTGATGCTCTTCTACGCAATGGAACTTGGACCCTAACCACACCACCTCCTCATGCCAATGTTGTTGGCTGTCGCTGGGTATACAAAGTCAAGCGCAAGGCAGACGATTCAATAGAGAGATACAAGGCTAGATTAGTAGCCAAGGGGTTTCATCAACAAGAAAGCATTGATTTTAATGAGACTTTCAGTCCTGTTATTCGGCATGCCACAATTCGCATTATTTTGTCTTTGGCTATCTCACATAACTGGAAACTACAACAAATTGATATTAAGAATGCATTTCTTCATGGTCATTTGGAAGAAGAGGTCTACATGACGCAACCTCAAGGGTACATTCACCCCCAATTTCCAGACCACCTCTGCAAATTGCATAAATCTATTTATGGTTTGCGTCAAGCCCCAAGAGCTTGGTTCTCTCGGTTAACTGATAAGCTAAAGGAAATTGGTTTTGTTGCAAGCAAGGCAGATCCTTCATTATTTATTTGGCACACACATGATGCTATTGTGTTCATACTTATCTATGTGGATGACATAGTTCTCACGGGCAATTCAAGTAATGCAATTAATCGTGTTATACAAAGTCTTCACTGTGATTTTGCAGTTAAAGAGCTTGGTGAGCTAGGCTATTTCTTGGGAGTTGAGGTCTTGCGTACTGATGCTGGTATCTACCTCTCACAACGCAAATATATGGCTGAGCTTTTGCAATCCACCAATATGACCACAGCTAAACCATGCAGCAGCCCCATGTCCACAACGTGCCATCAGCCAGTGAAGGAGTTCAATTTTCTGATCCCTCTTTATACCGAAGAGTTGTTGGAAGCCTACAATACTTGTCATTCACACGGCCTGATCTCTCTTTTTCAGTCCACAAAGTAAGCAAGTTCATGCAAAATCCCCTTGATCTTCATTGGCAGGCTGTCAAAAGAATACTTCGGTACCTCAAGCATTCCATTTCAACTGGTCTGTTCATTGGTAAATCAGCATCAACTTCCATCCAAGCCTTCTCCGATTCTGACTGGGCAGGTGATCGCGATGATAGGCGCTCAATTGGTGCTTACTGTGTTTTTATGGGATCAAATCTAATTTCATGGAGATGCAAGCAACAACAAACTGTTGCGCGTAGCAGCACAGAAGCCGAATATAAAGCACTCGCTGATTCAGCCTCTGAAATACAATGGATTCAATCCCTTCTATCAGAAATTGGGTCTCAAAGCACCACATCCCCAATATTATGGTGTGATAATATTGGGGCAACTTATCTTACAGTCAATCCCATGTTCCATGCTCGGACAAAACACATGGAGATTGACTTCCATTATGTTCGTGATCAAGTCCAAAGGAAACAACTCTCGGTTCAATTTATTTCCAGTAAAGATCAGCTAGCTGATTCTTTAACTAAACCCGTGGCTCCACGCATGTTCACTTCCATTTTGCACAATCTGAATGTTCGTCCTCTTCCATTCAGATTGAGGGGGCGTGTTGAGGAATGTATTGACAGCTCAGCTACCCATGCAAATCAAGAATCTGAGCAAGATAATTCAGCCATCAAACCGAGAGATATCAGCAACAAGATCATGCTATATCCAAACCATCACAGGGAGATAAATCGGGAAGGAGATCGGATCACATGCAGCTATCACAAGAGAAGAATCAGGACCAAGAATCATATTAGATCACGTTAATTATGCATTGTACAAACCCTATATATTGTACCTATGTATTACTGTTGATTAATAAGAAAACTCACAGAGCAATATTCTCCGCATACTCTTTGTTTTTATATGCCCACACTTGATTAGCACAAAGAAAATTCCTGTACCAGCATCAAGAGATTGGAAGTTTTTTTTTATTTTTATTTGTTTGTGACACAATAACTCTTGATCTCGGGTGATAGAGCAAGATCACTACTATCTCAAGGAATCCTGGAAGAACCATGGTTGAATAGTTTTTTTTTTTTTTTTGTGTTATCCTAATTGGATTAGGATTCAATGAGATTGTTTAATTAAATAAATTTTATATAAATGCTTTTTCTAAAAAAAGAGTAAAATATATAATTTTATTGAGCTGATCTTTCTTGTAATTTTCTACTTATATTTTTTTCATTTTGAATAATTAGAATAGAATTCCAGAAATATGTCTTTTAAGTAGTCTTAGTTAATTTTGTTATTTCTTCATTTTTCATTTAATTCTTGTGTCTAAAAACTTATTGAAAATACAAAAATTGAAAAAAAAAATAAAAAAGAAAATATATAGTTGGGGTTTCAAACTAGACCAATAATTAAGCATCGCAAGCAAAAAATGAAGTTCGTGGATTTATTGAAGCAGCAAAAATAACACTGTTCGTTTTAAGTGAAACGATGAGTTTTATTTTTTTAAGCAAAAAAATATCATGTTGATGAAGGTACAAAGGACGACATCATATCATTGATTATATTTGTAGACTTATGGGCAAACACAAAGGGAGGCACAAACATTTGACTCCCGTGCACTATTAGAGGTTAATTTTGACCTATTCAAACCTTGTGGTGGTGCAAAAACAAAGAAAACAAATCATTGGAAGTTTAAAATTAAAGGGTTTGTTCTTTTTGTAGTTATAGGTTCAAGCCATATAGTTACTAATATAATGATTACTGGAAATTTATATGGTCGTTAACTTAAAAATTCGTAAGAGTAATTAAGGTATATGCAATCTGGTGCGGACATCCATATAAATAAATAAAAAACATGTCTTCTAACAGGTGGACTATAATCTTGGCATAACAAATTAGGGTTTGATTCCCAAAACCAGCTCCCGTAGGCTCAGTCCATACAAATAAAAGCATTATCAGGTTCTTACTTTGTTTTTTGGGTGAAATACATGTTCTGAGTCAACACGCTCACTGTTTAAAGAATGAAAATTAAAGGAACAGTCCTATTAAATCCAAGTTTTCATAACCTGCTGATCTGCTGGCATTCATCAAAAAGTAAAAGCTTGTGTTTCTCTTAAGAATATGGGCTGGGTACAAGGCTTAGTGAAGTGATGGTGTGGGCTCGGTCCTTGGTCTGATGATGGTGTGTATTTATAAGGTGTAATGGGTTTGGGCTATGTTTCCTCGAGTAAAAAAGGGATATAGATCATATAATAATAATAATAGTAACCCTTTAAAAAAACAAAATTCGAGGACCTTAGAATTAAACATTGCAAAATTATTTCAGTTTATTCTGCTTTTTATAAGTCTCTTCTAATATTGAACCTTTCTTATGTGTATATATATATTTTTAAAAAGAACAATGTCAAATTCTCGAATGAATTGCTAAATCGCCGCGTCTTTTACTTTGGGACCGATGTGAGATTTTTTTTAAAACTGTGAATATATATATAGAAAAAAATAACAAGCATTAAGATGGTTAATGAGAGGCAAAATAATAATTTCACTATTACAATTTACAGTAATCTATGTCTAGGGCTATAGTAAATTTGAACGATATATTTTAGTTGTATGTATAATTTTGGCATGATCATTGTACTCAATATAGTTATTAGTATGGTAAGAGACTTGTTAATTTGTAAATAATTATGTCATCCAAATCTAACAGTTTAAAACTTCACAATAGCATTTCTGAATAATATAAGCTAGAGGAGTGTTGTAAAATTCAAGAAAAATATACAAACATACAATCCCGTGTATGAAATGACTTCAACAGGAAGTAAAATTGTTCATGAGATTAATTAAAAGAAATGATAAATTTATATAACTCGAAAAGCTGCTATAAATAAATTATTAAATATTCAAAAATAAACAAACACCATACCACTTGCACAACTAAAGATATTCAATTTAAAATGTTTCACGTTAAAATATATAAATCTTGACCACAGGTTAAATAGTCAAGTTTGGAAAAACGTAACAATTTTATAGTCAGATAGCCTCGATAAGAGACTCGTAATTCTCTCTATTCCGAAGAACTGAAGCGTTCCAAGACTCGGAGCGTGGAGTTTCAGTCTTGTAGACCGACACGTATTTGCAGTGACTAGAGAATGTGCTGAAGCATTAATTTCCAAGATCTTGGCTTGGACAGGAATTTTGCGTGTAATTATTGTGGATGCATTGCGAGGAAATTCTTAGCTGAAAATGAGCTTCATTTTTGTCATACATGCATGGCAGGCAGCCCCACACAGAAATATCCTCGTCTTTGCTTGTGTGCCCTATTCACACATGTGAAATACAATTTGAGTGTGCATCCTATCCGTCTCCTTAGGGTATTTTTTTTTAGATTTGGAGAAAGCCCTCAAAAAAAATATATTTTATCAATCTAAACAGCGAGTAAAGTTCTAATTATTTTAATTTTTTATAAAAAATACATATCTTAACTCGAACATAAAATTTTCTATACAAATGATAAATTTTCTCCCATCACGTCAGAATCTCTTAAATAATCCTCCTTTGAGTATCGTTACCTCGTAATCGTTACAAATTTGTGATACTATAAAAAAATGTTTCCACGTTATTGAGGTAGGAATATCCTTGTGCACGTTGCATTAGGATAACAAGGAATCTCATAGCCAGCCGCCATTGGACCCTTGACATTCAAGTGATTTCTTGGCAGGCAGTATTGTTGTCTCGTACGACGAAGTAGCCATCGTGGATTGGCCCCTCAAAGGCTCAGACATTGGAAACTGAAATGACTTAGATGGATGGTTTCCTTCTTTGAATATGGAAGAGAGGAAGGAGTAAAAATGGAGAAATTTCGAAATGAAAGTAAAAGAGAAGTGAAGGAAATTATTAGGGTTAACAACAAACACTGCTAAATTTTTTAGATTTTTCGACAATTTTTCTTTCAGTAGTTTTACTCGTAGTGCATCAACATGATTTTTCCAAACGGGCTCACAAACATAAATACTCCCTCAACAAAAATTTTGTCGGTGATATGTCGATGAAGCCCGATGGTAATAATTTTACCGATATAAAATAATATATATTTTTTAAAAAGATATTAAATAATTAAAAATAAAATATTTAATTAAAAATAAAATATTTACAAGCTTATATATAATTAATCTAGAAGAATAGTGGCACTGAAGTAAAAGGAGGGGACGAGACTTTGTTGGACCATAGGGCAAATAAGGAGTACATGTACCACCCATCTTTGATCTCATCTCCATCACTAATTAGCGAAGTTCATCCATTTCAGCACATTTGTAATCCATAATTATATTTTTTTTATTGTAATGTTTTTTTATTCGTGGACAAGGGTATTCTCAATGAGGCTGTAAATCAATCGAAAATAACCCTCTTTCATGTCAATCAATCCCTTGAGATTTATTCTTAGGTGACACACAGATAGCCAAATAATACTCCAGTGTGGTTTGGAGCAGTAGGGATTTGCACCAAGGGTTTTCTTGAATTTTTATTTTCCTTGCCCCACGAATCACTTCGTTTTATGGAAAAACAGTTTTATTTTTAAAATTCTGTTTTAGACTGTGTCAAAAATCGGTGAGAAAAATAGTAGCATATACTTGCAAGATAACGAAGTTGACGAGGTAAATGATACAGAAAATGAATGAAAAACATATTCCTAATTATAACATATGAAAAAAAAGGAGGAAAAAAATCTCAAGGTTGAAAGTTGACGAAGTAAAATGTAAATTGAAATATAAGTACGTAGAAAGAGAATCATCTCTACCACTTCTGGTTATTTCGTTACCATGGCTACTTTGCATCAAGCCTTCTCGTTATTCGCTCTGATTTCTTTCTTGATATCCGGCTCTAGAGCGGATCAGAGCACCAAGACGACACAGGCTATTATCAGAGGAAGTAGTAGAATAGGAGCTATTGTGGATACAAGTTCTCGTATCGGCAAAGAAGTAGTAGTAGCAATGGAGGTTGCAAAGGAGGGTTGCTATGGCTTCGGAAATCAAACATTTTTTCATATAAAGGATTCTCAGAAGGATGCCATGGATGCAGCTCTTGAAGGTACTAACTATATATTGCTTTTGAAATAAGTATTGTTTGGCTTGAATTAAGATAAAATCCAAGCTCACATGAGCACCTTGTTTATGCAGCTAAGGAGCTTATCGACACAGTACATGTACAAGCCATTATAGGACCACATACGTGGGAAGAGGTGTCATTAGTTGCTGAGATTGCCAGAGAAACACAGGTTCCGATCCTGTCTTTTTCTGACACTGCTCCAGAATGGGCAACCGAAAGATGGCCTTCTCTACTTCAAGCTTCACCAGATAAGAATGTTCAAATGAAAGCTATTGCTGCAATTGTGCAATCATGGAACTTGCATCAGGTCACTGCGATATATGAAGATACAGATTCCTCAGTGAGGGGAGTCATACCGCATCTCCATGATGCTCTTAGAGAAGTTAATTCAGAAGTAAGACAATTTGTGTCCTTGTCTCCTTTTGCTTCTTCTGATTCAATATCCAAAGAGCTTGAAAATATCAAAAGCAAGAATTGTAGAGTCTTTGTTGTTCATTTGTCCTTCGAATTGGCTGTGCGGTTATTTGAAATGACAAAGAAAATGGAAATGATGGAAAAGGACTATCTATGGATCACAACAGATCCCTTTACAAGCCTTGTCCATTCCATCAATGCCTCTGTATTATCCTCAATGCAAGGAGTTCTAGGAGTCCGGAGTTACTTCCTTAAAATGGGACCGGATTTCGAGGATTTTAATCAAAGATTTCGTACAAGTTTTAGTAGAAAATATCCACAAGAAGAACAGAGAGGGCCTGGAATTTACGCCGTGCAAGCCTATGATTCTATGCGGACAATAGCTCTTGCATTAAATAAGAACGGAAGTAAAAGAGGAGGGAAAGAGTTGTTGGAAAACATTTTGGACACAGACTTTCATGGTTTGTCAGGTAAAGTTAAGTTCAAAAACCAGAAAGTTGCTTCAGCAGAAATATTTCAGATCGTGAATGTAATAGGAATGAGTTACAATGAACTGGGGTATTGGTCTCATGGAGTAGGATTCTCTGAGAATATCGATGGAAACAAGTCGAAGTCGATGATTGATTTGGGGCAAGTGAATTGGCCAGGGGGGCCTAGGGATGATCCAAATGGATGGACTACACTTCGAATCGGAGTGCCTTCCTCGTCAGGTTACAAAGAATATGTGAACGTAGAAAATGATGGTCCCTCGGGAAAGAACTTCTCTGGTTTTACAATCGAGGTCTTCAAAGAAACTATAAAACGCATACCATTCTTTCCGTCATACGATTTCTATGGCTTCGATGGAGATTACAATGAGCTTGTAGAGCAAATTCATCTAAAGGTAAGAGGCAGCTTCCTAGAGTAAAATGATTAATTAAACTTTCATAAATTGATCATGCATGCAGGCATATTCTGAAATTTTTATTACTTTAGACTTATCATCTTTGCTGTCCTTGTACTTTTTGCCCACAACACCAGAAATTTGACGCAGTTGTTGGTGATGTGGACATAGTCGCAAGCAGATACCAAGATGCAGAATTCACCAGTCCATATACTGAAACGGGATTGGTGCTGATCGTCCCGGCCCGTTCGAGCAGCGAAGCGTGGTCATTCATCAAACCATTCACCACAACCATGTGGGTTTTGATTTCAGTGTTTACAGTCTACAATGGTTTTGTTGTTTGGTGGATAGAACGAAAGAGTTGTGATGAACTACAAGGCTCCATCCCAAATCAAATTGGGATCATGCTATGGTTATCCTACAACACTCTTTTGTCCTTGAATGGTAAATTAAAATTTTCAGTTCCAAGTAATTTCCTTCTTCGATTTGAAATCTTGAAAATATATAACTAATCCCTTAACAATTAATTAACTAACAATATCTTGCTGACAACAATTTGATTTAGCACCAAAGCTTCACAGCAATCTATCAAGGATGTCAGGGGTGGTGTGGCTGTATGTGTCTTCAATCATCATCCATACGTACACAGCCAACCTCACAAGCATGCTAACTGTACAGAGGCTTGAACCCACTGTACCAAGAGTTGAGGAACTATTAAATAGCAATGCAAAGGTTGGATATTGTACAGGCTCCTATATGGCAGAATATTTGCCGGGAGTATTAAAATTCAAGGCCGAAAATTTGAAGAAATACGGATCAGCAGAAGAATATTTTAGTGCCTTCAAGAACAAGGAAATTTCTGCTGCCTTTCTTGGAACTCCCTATGCCAAGCTATTCCTTGGAAGATACTGCAATAGCTTCATCAAAATCGGAGAAACGTACAAAATTGGAGGGTTTGGATTTGTAAGATCTCGAGCTCTCGAATAATTTTTATTAAATTGGATCACAAGTTGCAAGGTGTTAAATTTGACCCCACCGGAAACTAACAAGGAAATCTTTGATCCAAGATATAGTTTGAGCTAACTTTGTAGGAGAGAGATCACTTAGATCGGTCAATGAATCATTTAAATATAAGTTGAATAAATCAGTAGGTTATGGTAAAGGACCTATGCCTGATCTCAGGCCTAGTTGCTTCGAAATACTAACATGGTTGACTTGTTTACCAGGCATTTCCGCGTGGATCTCCATTGCTTGCTAGCGTGAATGAGGCTCTCCTGAAAATAACAGAAAATGGAACGGTGCAAGCCCTAGAGAAGACATGGATTACACCAGAAAAATGCCCCGAGATACAAAGTGAAAGCTCTAGCCTTGGCCCCAATGGCTTCCTGGTGCTTTTCTATATAACTGGAGGCACAACAACAGCTGCCTTCGTCATATACGTTTGTCGCACTAATTTGTCGAGGGATAGAAAAATATGGAGAACTATCTCAGCTGTACCGAAACGTTGGTGCTCTCTAAGGACGCCCTTCACTACAAGAGTAGCCAGCGCAGAAATTCCTACACATACTTTTCCAGAGGCTCCAGTCCCGCCGGCTTCAATTTAGCCGCGCAAAGCCGTTGATGTGAGGGGAAATCTACCAAAATTGATGAAGCCATGACCCGAATAAATTTACATTTATATTTTTATTAATAACTAAATAATTCTTATATAAATATTACAACTTTGTTATGATGCTAATGTCACACCATTTCCAGGAAAGAACACAATCACTATAATGCTAATTAGCTATTGCTACTTTTGTCTTGGAAGAACATTATCTACAAGTTGTCTTCAAAACTATATGATATTAACCTCCTTCATGACTTTTTCAGTCGTATATACAGAACTTTTGCACTGATCTTGTATGAAGCATTCAGCATTAAATTGCCAGACCTGCAAACTATGGTTCTTGTTTTAGCCTCTGCATTCAGATTCAATCATTGAACATGTCACCACAAATCTGCTACACCAAGAAAGAGGGGAAAAAAGAGGGGAAAAGGGAAAAGAACTCAAAATAATAAAATCAAGCATGAATCACACTCTTTCTCTTTTCATTATCTTTCAATTCCCATATTCATAAAAGACAAATGCAACAATGATGTGGATTTCTGTGCCTTTGTTTAACTTGCGCTCAAAATACGTAGATACTGTGAAGATTGAAGAAGAGTTTGATTCCAAGACTGCAACTGAAGATTAGAATATCATTAGAAGTGTTTATCTTTTAGTCTGTTTCAATAAAAATATCAAATTTGTTGATCAAAGTATGTTAGCTATTTCCTATATAAGAAGTTTCTATTTTTTCTAATTAGTTGAAGAAGTTGTAATAGACTACAATTCCTATTTTTGTATTCAAATTTCTTCTATAAATAAATTCAACAGATGGCAGTAACCTTAAGTGATTCTGCTCTAAAAATTTCATTAGAAATATGTTAGTTTCTGAGTTGTCGTATTTCCCAAGTCTCTGAAAAAACAGAGGTGATTTTTCTTTGATTAGAACAATTTCTATTTTTCTTGAAAATTGCACAATTCTTGTTACTAATCTGAACAGTAACAGTTCGTGCCTCAAGATTTTTATTTCTTTTCCGACAAATTGATATCAGAGTAGTCTTTGATCTTTGAAGGGATTGAGTGAAACACGAGAGAATTTAAGTGAGATTTTTTTAAAGTTATTAACTTTGAAGGGAAAGTGAGTGAAACACGAGAGTTTTTAATTTTCTGTCAAATCTTTACATAATTGATCAAAAGGATTAGTTACTCTTCTCAAATCCTTAAAAACAATTACACAGAAACTTCACAACAACAGTTGTTAGCCTCTTTTTCAATGAATCACAGTTGATTTTTTTTGGATGGATCTTACATCTTTTTCACCAAAAACACCAGTGTTTACTGGTCAGAATTTTGGAATTTAGGCAGTGAAGATAGAGGCATATCTGAAGGCTTTTGATTTGTGGAAAATAGTGGAGAATGACAGGCAACCTAATCCACTTGGAAACAATCCTACAGTTGCACAAATCAAATTCTTTAATGAAGAAAAAGCTAAGAGTTTAAGGCACTCACTTGTGTGCATAATGCAGTAGGTGAAGAAAACTTCACAAGGATCATGGCATGCAAGACTGCAAAAGAAACTTGGGACAAGTTGAAGGCTGAGTTTCAAGGAGATGAGAATTCAAGAAAAATGCAAGTTTTAAATCTGAAAAAGGCAGTTTAAAGGATTGAAGATGAAGGAGTCTGAAAGCATTAAAGACTTCTCCTCACACATCTCAAAACTGGTGAATCAGTGAGATTGTTAGGAGAAGAATTTCCAGAATCTAGAGTTGTGGAAAAAGTGTTGTCTGAGAAGTTTGAGCATATGATTTGCTCATTAAAGAACTCCAAGGACTTTGTTGAGATGAGTTTTCAAGAGTTGGTCAATGCTTTACAAGCAGTAGAACAAAGACAAGCTTATAGGCAAGAAGGAACTTGTGAAGAAGCATTTGTGGCTAGGTTTAAAGGCAAAACTAAAACAAAGAATTTCTACAAAGGAAGCCATGATGAGAGAAGAGACACTGGTAAGAACTGACAACAGAAGAACTGACATCACAACCAAAACAATTTCAAATCAAAAGGAAAGGAAAAGAAAGATAATTTCCCTCCATGCAAATATTGTCAGAAAACCAACCATCTTGATGCATAGCGTTGGCTGAAAAAACACACAAACATTGTAAACAATTTGGGCATTTCCATAAATTTTGCAAGAATCCAACAGTTACAAGGCAAGTTTATGTTATTGAAACCTTAGAAAATAAAGAAGAGCAGTTATTAATGGCTATGGTTGAACAAGAATGATACGTAACTAAGGTCAAAACATATACTTGGCTCATAGATAGTTGATGTACAAATCATATGGTGGCAAATATAAACATATTCAAAAACTTGGATAAAAACTACATGTCCAAAGTAAAAATTGCTAATGGTGAATATGTTGGAGTAGAAGGCAGGGGAGACGTTGAAGTTGAAACTATGGAAGGTACAAGAATTTTGAAGAATGTGTTATTTGTGCCTAAAATTAAACAGAATTTAGTAAGTGTAGGACAATTGCTTGAAGAAGATTACTCATTGTCTTTTAACAAAGGCATATGCAAAATTAGAGAGTGTCAAGACAACTTACTACCTTCTGCTAGGATGATGAGCCGTAACTTCAATCTTGATTCGAAAGAAACCTATATGAGCATGAGCACTAATGTATACAAATTCTATACTATGGTATAAAAGGTTGGAGCATTTCAATTATACAACCTTAAAGAAGATGGCTGATTTGCATATAGCTTTAGGTTTGCCAGAAATTCAAGAACATGGTGATGTATGTGAAGCATGTCTATTAGGAAAACAAACAAAGAGTTCTTTTAACAAAAGTACCTTTAGAACAATTACAAAACTCCAACTGATACACTCAAATTTATGTGGTCTAATGCACAATGAATCTTTGAATGGTGCTAGATACTTTTTATTGTTTGTTGGTGATTATAACAGATTTTGCTAGGTGTATTTTCTTAAAAATAAAAGTGAAGTGTTTGAAGAGTTTGTGAGGTTCAAAGCTGTAGTGGAAAGGGAAACAGGCTGCAAATTGAAGATGGTGAGGTCTGATAATAGAGGAGAATTCACCTCTCGAAAACTTGAAGAACACCTAACAAAAGAAGGAATTACACACCAATTGACACTCCCCTACACCCCTTAGCGAAATGGGGTCAATGAAAGAAGAAATTGAACCTTGATGGAGATGGCAAGATGCCTACTCTATGAGAAGAAGTTGCCTCTGAAATTTTGAGTTGAGGAAATCAGCATCTCTGCCTATCTTTTGAACAGGATTGTAACAACCCGAATTTTTTTTTTTTCATAATGCCGATACTCAATGAACCAGATCAGCTCACATCAGTAAAATATCATCCATACAATAAACATTCCATTAAAGAAATAAAACTCGCATAAACGTGCAATATTACAGTTTTATAATTAAAGATTTATATTATAAATATACATACATGGATATGAGTTTACATTCTTATCCTAGACAAGTTCGTTGTTTTCCATATTTTGTCGGGCAACAGCAAGACCCAATTTAAAATGAATGGTTCTCTCTCGTCTTAATGAATTAGAAGGCGTTCCATATACCGTTGGAAAGGTATTGAAGTCTAGTTTTCATCCCAACTAGAATCACATCAAAATTCAATCTTTAGATCCAATTATGACTAAAAGAGTAACCAAAGGTCAAACTATCCGAATATAGTTTTCTTCTCCCAATCCTTGTGTAATGGTCTTGGTTCCACCAACAAGCCCTACTTAAATATGAATGATATTAATCAAGGCTTGCTCTTTATTATTATAAATCCTCTTGAAGTCCACCTTAGCCCATGTATCTTGAAGAAGTCGATTGAAAGCTTCTTTGAACTACTTAGCCCTAAGCCTAGTAACTGGACCAACTGGAACCTCCATTGGATCCTTTGATGGTTGGATCACATAAATTAGGGTGTAAATTTACATTGTAAAATACATCCATGGATAAAAAAGGGGGGTTTTAACTACGGTGTAAATTTTCATTGTAAAGTACATCCGTAGATAATAAATAGGATTTTCAGATACGGTGTAAATTTACATTGTAAAGTACATCCGTAGATAAAAAGTTTGTAATTGCGGTGTAAAATTACATTGTAAAGTACACCCGCGGACAAAAAAATGCCTTTTTGAAAATGTAGTGTAAAAAAATTTAACTTAGAAAAACAATTAAACAACAATGCAGCTTATCTTAAGTAGGGTGTACTAGGGGTGATGCGTCTTCCCCTTGCAAAACAAGTTCTTTTACCCGAGACTCTCGCAGACCAATAGGTTCCTAGTAACCTTAATACTAGGTGGCGACTCCTAATAATTATAGTCGTAAATTTTATGACTATAAACATCCCCATTTACACCATGCTCTTGTCTCTCTAGAGAGGGATGGCGGGGCGCAAAGCGTGAAAAATCATCGTCGCGACAACAAGAAATCAAGAGAAGCTAGTGGAGGAATTTAAGGTTAACATGAAGAACAAGTTCGAGATGAATGAACTTGGATTGCTGTCATATTTTCTTGGCATGGAAATCACTCAAACTAATCAAGGTAGTTTTCTATGTCAAAAGAGCTTCACCATGAAGCTGTTTAGCATGTTTGAAATGGAAAGTTGCAAACCTGTTAGCACACCTATGATAATGGGACAAAAATTATCGAAGAATGACGGTGCTGCTCAAGTTGATGGGAGAATTTATAGGAGTTTGATTGGAAGTTTGCTTTACTTAACAGCTTCTTGTCCAGATATAGTGTTCATTGTCAATTATCTATCAAGGTTCATGCAAAGTCCTAGTCAAATTCATTTTGTTGCTGAAAAAAAGGTCATGCGATACCTGAAGGGGACACTAGAATTTGGTATGAATTTTGTTAAAAACAAATACTATATATTTGACTGGCTTTTCAATAGTGATTGTGCAGGAAGTGATGAAGACATGACAAGCACTTCTGGATTCTGTGTTTCAATGGGAGGAACTAAATTTTGCTGGAATTCTAAGAAGCAGACAGTGGTAGCTCATTCCACTGCTGAGGCTGAGTACATTGTTGCATATATGGTCGTAAATCAGTTGGTTTTACAACATGGTTGCAATAGCAATATCCAAAAACTTTGTTTCTCGTAACAGAACCAAGCACATGAAAATAAAAATTCATGCAATTCGGCAGTTTTAACAAGGAGAGCTGGAAATGAAGTACTATCCTACAAATGAACAACTAGCTTATTTGTTCACAAATCACTAGCTAAAGAGAGATTTGAAGACCTAAGAGAGAAGGTTGGAATGTGCAGCCCTGCAGCCTTGGAACCAAGGAGGAGTGTTGAAGATTGAAGAAGAGTTTGATTCCATGATTGCAACTGAAGATTAGAATATCATTAGAAGTGTTTAGATTTTAGTCTATCAAATGTGTTGATCAAAGTATGTTATCTATTTCCTATTTAAGAAGTTTTTATTTTTCCTAATTAGTTGAAGAAGTTGTAATAGACTAGAATTCCTATTCTTGTATTCAGTTTTCTTCTATAAATAAATCCAAGGGATGACAGTAACCTTAAGTGATTCTGCTCTAAAAATTTCATTAGAAAGTTGTTAGTTTCTTAGTTGTCATGGTTCTCAAGTCTCTGAAAAAACAGAGCTGATTTTTCTTTGATTCAAATAGTGTATGTTTTTCTAGAAAATTGCACAATTCTTGTTACTGATCTGAATAGTAATAGTTCGTGCCTCAGGATTTTTATTTCTTTTCCAACAGATACATGGTGAAGACAAGGCAATACTTTCTTGCATGACCTCAGGAAAATGGATTCCATCTCATATGATATACACTCATTTACAGTCTCTCATGTATTTGCAAGGGGTCTCTTAAACCCTGGGCTGGTTTTTTCTTTCTCTCGAATCATAAGCGAAAATTTTTGAACATTTTGTAAACTCAAAACCAAAGATAAATGGTATTATTTGACGATAACAGTTGGTAATGCCTGTTAGAGTATACATACAGTATAAATAAATATGTGTATGTTAGTATATGTAGGTGAACATTGTATAGTATATGCACGGAGTCTATATATAGCCACTATTGATCACGTAAAATGTCAAGCAAAAATAGAATACAAATTCAAATTTTCCTTTCCCTCTCTTTTCTTTGTTCTCTCTCTTCTTCTCTTAGCTATCTGTGAAATCGTCAATCTTCTCTTATCAATTGCTTTATTTCTCACATGATATCAGAGCTCATAATGCTCACGCAAATGAGTTGATTGATACAATCCTCTTCTTTTGCAATCTATTTTTTCAAATTTACTATTCATCTTCTTAAAGAAAATCTTAAATTCTCACTGATTAAGCTTCTACTAACTCAATCTTGAAAAGAATCAGTGATAATCTTCACTAATTTAAACATTATACTGATCATAGTACTTTATTAAAGTTGTCTATGACGTCTTCGTTATTCTTTCAAATCAACAATAATGATTGTTGTACAATTACAAATTCATCAATCTCCGTCATCTGAATAATTTTATCATCTGTGAATGTGAAATTAGATGATTCTAATTACTTGAATTGGAATTTTCGTTGATGACTCTAATTACTTGAACTGGAAAGTAATGACATATTTGGATTCGTTGATGACTCTCATACATGTCCTTCTTCTATAGATGAATGTGGTACAAATGTTCCTAACTCTTCCTCCTCTAATATGGAATGTGATAATACATTGATATGGAAAATGCATGATAGGGCAGTTATGCAGCTCATCACTGCAACTTTGTCTCCAATAGCCATGTCCTGTGCTATTGGTAGTAATAGTTCTAAAGATCTTTGGATGTGATTGAAAAAATAGTTTTCTATTGTGTCTAAGACAAGTATATTTCAATTGAAGTCAAATTTGTAGAATATTAGAAAAAGAACATATATTATAAGTCAATATCTTCTTAAAATCAAAGAAGATAGAGATTACTTGTCGACTGCAGGGGTGTAATTTGTTGATGAAGATAATGTTATTTTGGCTTTAAATGGTCTTCCTACTGAGTAAAATACATTCAGGTGTGTGGTTAGAGGTAAAAAGAGTGTAATCATATTGAATGAATTCTGTTCTCAACTACTTATTGAAGAATGAATTGTGGAAAATAATATTACTGATAATCCTACATATCTTGTTGCCATGAATACAACATCTAAACCTTTTGCATCTTCCACACAATTTTTTCAACCCTCTCGTGGAAAATAAGGATATAACACTTGTGATAATGGAGGTTATAGATCTTTCAATAGGAGTAGGAGCAGGGGTAAATATGGTCAAGGACAAAGAAATTAAATTACATAAAACACTATTTTCTACAAAAACACATGCAATGCCATCTACCTCTCCAGCTGTTCTTGGCTAATTTCTTGCTCCTTCATACAACTCATTAACTATGTCAAATATTCCTATCTATCAATTATGCAACAATGAAGGGCATACAACTCTAGTATGTTGATTTAGAGGTTATGAGAGGCCTAAGTGCAATGTGTGTGGAAAGATGAGCCACACCGCTTGGTACTGCTTCTACATAAGAATGGTCCTAATTTTGTTGGTTCTACAAGTGGTCCTCCAGCTCTATCTCCCCATAATTAACATCAGGCTCTGCATACTATGTACAATGGCTATTCATCTTCTCAGTAATCTTCAGTTGATACCTCACCTCAAGTTTGGATTACTAATTCAGGAGCTACGAATCACATGATTGCTGATTTATCCAACTTATCATTAAGCATTATTTATCTTGCCAATCACACAGTCTAAACAACTAATGGTGAAGGTTTGTTGGTATCTCATGGTGGACCTACTATCATCTCTTCCTATACTAAACCACTTAAATTGTACTCTATGTTATGTGTTCCAAAGTTAACTCAGAATCTATTATCAGTTCATCGTATTTGCTTGGATAACAATTGTTATCTTATCTTTGATGCCTTTAGTTTTTGGATTCAGGACAAAGTCATAGGGAGGATAATGTACAAAGGACAATGCAGTAATGGACTATATCCTCTTCCTGTTGTCTCTTCTCATTCTGGTCGATCTCTTGTGTATTTCCAGCCTCGGGCTTACATTGATCAGTTAGTTTTATCCTCTACCTGGCATCGTATATTGGGTCATACCACAAATAAAATAGTGAATTTGATGTTACAAAAAGGCCAATATTCATTGTCCCATATATACTGCTACTGATATATTGTGTTAGTTGTCTTCAGGGTAAGTTTTCTAAACTTCCCTTTCATTCAAGTGTTCATACATCTGTAACACCAATCCATACTATACGTAGTGATCTTTGGGGTCCTTCATCGAATATTTATGTTGATGGATATAGGTATTATGTAATATTTGTGGATGATTTCTCTAGATATTGTTGGTTGTTTCCACATATAAATAAAAGTGACCTATGTTCTATGTTTGTTAAATTTTATAATTATGTTCAAACACAATTCTCTAAACCTATTCAAGTTTTTTAGAATGATGGGGGGTGAATATGTCAACAAATCTCTTAACAGTTTTTTTCCAAGGGGATTGTGCACCACAAGTCTTGTTCATACACTCCTAAGCAAAATGGTTTGGCTGAACGTAAACATATGCATCTCATTGAAACTATAATTACCTTACTTCAACATGCTAGGTTGCCTGTTTCTTTTTTGTCATATATAGTGCTTACTACCTCATTTCTCATAAATCGAATGCCATCAACAGTTCTACATCACAAATCTCTATTTGAAATGTTATTTGGTACAATTCCTCAATCTCTCATTTATGTATGTTTGGTTATGCATGTTTCCTTACCTCCAAAATAAACTGCAACCCAAAACTACTATGTGTCTTCCTAGGATATACCTCTCACTATAAAGGGTATATTTGTTACGATGGTCCTAGGAAATATACTTATATTTCTAGGCATGTTGGTTAACAATGTTATTAACCTGCCACCTTTTCCTGATTCACCTAACTCTAATGATGTTTCCTCCATTCAACATCATCCATGTCCATTGCTCCTGCTATTTCATCATTCTCCTCTATTCTTGTGGCTCCTGACTCCAACACTAGAGGTATGCCTATTGATCCCTTTTCTTCAGCAGAGTCTTTTCGGCCTGAGGCCAATTCACTTGTTCTTCAAATTCCTTTAATGAATTTACATCTCATGCAAACTCTTAGTAAGAGTGGTATTGTAAAAAGGAAATCTTGTTTCATCATAATTAAATAATCTCTTGATACTGATATATCATTGATTGAGCTTGTTAATTATAAATTGGCTTTGCAAGTCCTTGTTTGGTTGAATTCTATGCAAGAAGAGATTACTACTCTTTACTCTCAAGATATATGGAGTTTGGTTAATTTGCCTTCCCATAAGAACCTCGTAGAGTGTAAATGGATTTTCAAAATCAAGAAGCATTTCGATGGTTCTATTGCATGCCATAAGGCCAGATTGGTTGCTCAAGATTTTAGCCAAGAACTAGGCCTCGATTATGGGAAAACTTCCAGCCCTGTAGTTAAACCAAAAACTGTCAGACTTTTATTGGCTTGTACTGCTCATTTCGGTTGGATATTAAGACAATTAGATGTCAAGAATGCCTTTCTTCATGACATTCTTCAAGAAGAGGTATATATGGCTTAACCTCCTGATTTTATAAAGTCTCAACATCCTCAGCTGGTGTGCAGGCTTCATAAATCTCTTTATGGTCTCAAACAGGCTCTAAGAGAATGGAATGTCAAGTTCACTAATTTCTTACCATCATTAGGGTTCTAGTGTACTTATTCTAATTCATCTCTATCTGTCAAACATCTTGATGTTGGCATTGTCATTTTATTGGTATACGTGGATGATATTATTATTACTAGTAATAATTCTTGTGAGATTCATAAGATTATTCAATATCTCACTACTGAGTTGAAATTAAGGACTTGAGAGATCTTCATTATTTTCTGGGCATAGAGATTTCTCACATACACATTGGCTTATTCTTGTCTCAATCTAAATATATTCATGATCTTCTGCTCAAAACCGAGATGCTTGATGCCAAGGCATGTGACACTCCTTGCCTTCCATATCAACAAATGGTTAAGGACGATGGTATGACTTTTGAGAATCCTACCCTGTATCGAAGTATTGTGGGAGCATTTAAGTATTTGACCTTCACACGACCAGATAAATTAATCAAGTGTAACTTGATTGTACATAAGTTTTAGAAATTGAGGACTATAAGTGTAATTTATACATGAAATTATAGTTTTAGACCTAGAAAATTTATGTACAAAATTGATTGAATAAATTTCTAAATTATCTTGAAATAATATATATGACATAATTCAAGGGAGAAATCTAGAACTAACAAGTATAACAATCTCTTTCCCATAATAAGGTTTAAGAGGTTTTTTTTGGTGCTTCATCTAGAGGTCAGACTTTTGAACGACTTGTAATTTGCAATAACACAACTTTTAAACAAATATTCAAAGTTGTAAAGAATATATGTTTTTTAGGTGATATTGACATAAAACATAAACAATTATAGATCTATATAACTCGTGAAAAAGTTTAATTTACCATTTTTACTACATTTATGTCTTTAAAGAAACCCAAAACTAGTATTAGAGTTAGACATTTATATTTATTTACTGCATGTTTAATTATTATTGATGTTAATTACGAATTAAATTTGTGCAGAGAATTATTCTCTCATGATTTTGTCAAAGAAAAGAACTTTGGTTACTATTCCAGCCAAGTCTAGCTGGATTGTTTTAATCTGTCTGAAATTTAGTATTATGGTTGGATTGTTGACCTGCAGTTGCGGTGTTGTCACCTACAGTGGGTTCATTGCATGTTGCAACAATAAGGATATAAGGGGAGAAATTACAATGCTACCTCTTCAACTATATATTTAAGGTTTTAGGTTAAAATTATGATTTTGTCCCTTGTCTTTTGTCTTATTACAATTTTATTTTATGGGATTACAATTCTTTCCCTTTCACTTACATTATATACATTATATTGCAATAGGTATTTTGAGGTAGAATTACAATTTTGCTCTTCATTGTATAGAATGTTGAATTTTTATTTTAAAACTAAAGCACAAATTAAATTAATTGTAGAATTAGTTTCTTTAATTCGATTAAATTTGAATTAATTTTTTTTTTGTGTTGTCCTAATTGGATTAGGATTCAATGAGATTGTTTAATTAAATATTTTTTTCTAAAAACGGTTTTTTTTAAATAAAAAAAAAGTAAAACATGTAATTTTATTGAATTGATCTTTCTTGTAATTTTCTACTCATTTTTTTTTATTTAGAATAATTGGAATAGAAATCCAAAAATATGTCTTTTAAGTAGTTTTAGTTAATTTTGTTATTTCTTCATTTTTCATTTAATTCTTGTGTGTAAAAACTTATTGAAAATACAAAAATACAAAGTACAAAAAATTGAAAATATATAGTTGGGGTTTCAAACTAGACCAATAATTGAGCATCGCAAGCAAAAAATGAAGTTTGGGGATTTTTGTAGGCTATAATTGAGGGCTTAATTGAAAAAAGAGAGGTTATTTTGGCTAATATTCAAAGAAATTAAGGTTCAATAATGAGTTTGGAACAAATAGTTAAGTTAGAAAATCAATCAAGAGCTTAGTTGAGAGAGAAAAAAAAAATTAGGAGTTAACCTAGCTTACAAGTAAAGAATTAAAGAGCCAAAGACTAAAATGGAAGCCTCTACGAAATGCGAGTACCTAAGGTAAACCGGTCATGGTTTAAGTTGAAAAAAGTTAAAACAAAAAACATGAAAATGATCAATAATAAGAAATTGAAAGGCGAGGGACCAAAGAACAAAAGACACTTCACTAGAGTCCCTCTAATGAAATTAGACTTGATTGAATTAGAAGAAACCTAATTTTATTGGTGCGAGATTTAGCTTCAACGTCTAATTCTTTCTCCACGAATCAAGCAAAGAGCAGTTGATGGCCAATAACTAAGTTGATTTTCGAGATTATTTCCCAAGATTGGATGCTAAAACAGGCAGTGATTGTATTCCTTTCTTGAAAGGACTAAGACCCTCCTATAAAAGAGAGCAGAGAAAGCCAGGATTCTAGGCAATCGATAGAGGCAAATGTCCAACACATTCATTGCATTCTACAAGTGATAGCTCAACTGAATCATACTGTAATGTAGCATATACAGTTTCTTGGATCATGAACTTCCTTTCTGCTCTTAGTATGTGAATGTATATCAGCATTTATCAGTTGCAAACTTAACTTCGTTTAATTTCTTTTGAGTAAGGGTACAACCCTTTTTATTTTCCTTTCCACTATGAAGTCTGCAGACCCGTAGGCTCAGTCCATACAAATAAAAGCATTATCAGGTTTCTACTTTATTTTTTTGGGTTAAACAGGAAAGGAATTATGTGAAATACATGTTCTGAGCTAACATGTTCACTGTTAAAGAATGAAAATTAAAGGATCAGTCTTTTTAAATCCAAGTTTTCATAACATGAAGTAGTTAAGACGTTCATTCCTTGTAAGAAACTGAAAAGATCAGGATTTTACTTTTTATCTATACTCACAAAATGTGTTTTCCGATAATAAATTTCCTCGTATAAAAAATAATTTTTGCCCATATCCTTCGTATATTTGGTTCACACTTCATACATAGAAATGTATGGGTATAATTCTGGAATCAATTTTCTTCTAAGCCTGCTGTATTGACAATGAGAAGAGCACGTGATTTACATCCCATCCTTGGGAATATATAGCCTGGTGTATTGACGTATTTATTTTGGTAAAACATTTTATGTTGATCTGCTGATGTTCATCAAAAAGTAAAAGCTTCTGTTTCTCTTAAGAATATGGGTTGGGTTTCGTTTTTTGTACAAGGCTTAGTGAAGTGATGGGGTGGGCTCGGTCCTTCGTCCAATAATGATGTGTATTTATAAGGTGTAATGGGTTTGGGCTATGTTTCCTCAGGTAAAAAAGGGATATAATATGTAACAAGCATTAAGACGGTTAATGCCAATTCAAAAACATAAATTTAAGAGAAAATATGTTATAAGGGTGATGTCATTATTCTCTAAAGCATAACAAATTATTGTTAAAGCCTAATATTGTCTATAGTAAGGCTCATGTGATAATTTTTTAAGTTATTCTTAAACTTGAGATTACTAAGTTATCTTATATAGAAAGTATTATATTTTGATATTGACTACACATAGTCTTAATCAAGGGTAATAAACTGGCAGATATTGTGTATATCACAAATTATATGAAAATATTTAAGTAATTAATATAAGATTCATCATCCTAAGTGAATTACATTTATCATCAAAAAGTATTTATTATAATTTTTTATGTAAAGTGGAATGAGATTTGAAAAATATATCAAACTTTATCAAAAGAATCAATTACTATAGTGTTGAGAATTAAAGTTATTTAACAAAGAAAATATACTTTGTGCTATAATATTTAAATTAGAACAATATTGATGAATGAATAATAATTATACATAGAAACAGATCATTGAAAGATTAAGTCAAACCACTTATGATATTTTTCATATTTAGAGGATCATGACATGTTGTTAGACATTGTACTTAATATTCAAATACAAATCAAACAATTATTAAATTAATAATAAATTAATTTGTTTAACTTATTTAATTTTGCTTTATTTAGAACTATGATTTATATTTAAACCAACTTATTAGGGAAACTAATGGGTAACACACCTAAGAACCATTAGTTAGAAATTAAAATGAATTGATTAATTAAGTTTGACTTGATTGTAAATAAATTTTAGAAATTGAGGGCTAAAATTTAATTTATAAAAAGAATTACAATTCTAGATCAAGTCATGATTTGATTGAATAAATTTCTAAAATTGTTTTGAAATAGTAAATGTGATATTATTGCTGAGAAAATTGATATTTTACTATTTATTGGTGTTTTAGGTTTTCCGTATAAATACAAAATCATGCCTTTTAATTTTATGTGAGAAGAGTATATTACATAAATACCTAAAACACACATAAAAAAGAGTTATCACTCAAAGATATATCAATCTTTAATACGGTTTAGAAGATTTTTCAATGGTGATTGGTGTAGATTATTGATTGAAGTCGGATATTTGGACAACTTGTCGTCTAACAACTCAATCTTGAAGCAAAGACGGAAAAAAAAATATGATTTTCAAGTAATATTCTTATAAAAACTATTAACTCTAGATCTGTCTAATGGGATCTTTAGATATCCCAAAACAATTTTAAATTTATTGTTTCCACTGCGTAGATGTCTTTCAAGAAACTTGCAGCTTATAAAGACAAGTTATTTTCTAATGTTCAGTTTGAGTGTCTTAAAACCATGAGGAATGCGTTGTCTTTCATAAGATAAGTCCAGCAATAACAGCCAAGGAATAACTGCAACCCCTGCTGTGAAAGTCTTAGAAAAAAGTTGGTTTATAACAGTAACCATTGAAAATCATTTAAATATATAATTAAGAAATCAATGGATTTTAAAATAAAATCTAATCATTGATTTGAATTCAATAATAAAGATTTTACATAGATCATCACTTTTCTCTATGAAATATGAGTGTACAAAATTCTGTTCACTCACAAGAATAATTTATGATTGGATCTTTGATACGAGAGAAGCTTTAAGGGTTGTTTGCCATTGCGATCGGAAAATGTTTATGAAAAAAATTGAGAATTTTTTATTTTTATTTTTTATTTTAAATTAAAAAATTGGTGTTTTTAGATTATTTTGATGTGCTAGTGTCAAAAATTATTTTTAAAAAACAAAAAAACATCATTTTGATGCATTTCTAAATGAAAAGCACTTTAAAAAACAACCATAATCGCACTCCCAATTAGACACTTAATGTTTTGATGAATCTTTCATCATTAGAACTCATAAAAAAAGAGGAAAAAGCGAGCATAATCCAATATAATGAATCGTAAGCCAATACAAACCATTGACACCAAAATCAGAGAGAATAAAGACCGACTTGTACAGAAAAAAGAAAAAAAAAAAAAACTTGGCTCAAGGGTCAGGGCTCAAAGACAAAACAGTTTAATCACAATTTTAAGGTAGGAAGATTTCCTCTGTAGAAAACTTCTAGCAAGAAGTTTTCATCAACGACTTGGTCAAGTTGTGGTAAATAGCAAACCGTCAGGTCATAAACTGAATTCCAGCTTTAAAGTAATAAATGTTGGTCCAGTCAAGATTCTAACGTCTAGAGATTCCAACTTCAAGAACCACTCAGTAAAATGGATGCTCTAGAATATTGACGTAAATTTTGGGATATCAAAATTTGAAGCCGCCTTGATCAAGGGTTTAGAGCTAGTCTATGTAGCGGAGTCATCTTTCGGGCGGTGAATCCAAGCTGCGAGGAAACTCTGATGGGGTTTCCTAAGTAACTTACAAAATCTCTGACAAAGTCGTCGGTCATATTTATTAGCTCAAGAAAGGACACTGTTAACCATGGTTTTACTTTTGTCGCAATTCGCAGAATTATATTCTCAAGTTATTTTAATCAACTACATCTTAATTAATTACCCTGTTAAATTAATTATTAATCTGTGCTCCATGTACATTTCTGGTCCTTAACTAACTCTCGATGCCTTTCTTCTTCATCGAATACGACAGCCAATTTTTTTATTGCTTGAGCAGACTTTGACGAGAAGGAGTTCGGACAATCATAAAACCTTAATATGAAGTAAGAATATTACATGTATTCAAAGATGCAGTGAATCACTAAAAGATACCGATTGGAATGGTATAAACATTTTCTTAGACCCCAATCCAAGAAAAGGGTAGAAAATCTAACAGTTGACCGAAAAATTAGAGAGAGAGAGAGAGAGATGTCGGCATATATAGGTATGAAAGCATTAGTTCTAGTTGGCAACCATTCTGCGGCAAATGAAATGGCTGCTATTCATTTTGTACTCTCATTATTGGCCGTAGTTTTATTACTAAAACCTAGTAGTAGCATAGCAGCTGGTCGAAGCAGTGGCAGCCATGGAGTTATCGGTGCGATAGTGGACAGAAGCTCCCGTATTGGTAAAGAAGAGATAGTAGCGATGGAAATTGCAAGGGAAGATGTGTATCGTCACTTCAATCAAAATTTGACTCTGGTCGTAAGAGACGCCGATCAAAGGAATCCCATCCGAGCAGCACTTGCAGGTACGTTTGTGTAATCATCGAATCTCTCTGTCTTAAAATTGTGTTTGCCCTAGCTAGCTAGTAGTGACAGGGAAAGGAAAACATATATAGATCAAGTGCTAACCGGACCATCCCGATGGTCCAATATCATATCATATCAATCAATAAAAAACAAAAAAAAATCTGCCTGTCTTCCTTGCAAATTATAAATTCGGACTGGCTCCTTCCCACAGAAATAGACAAAAAAGAGAGAGGTGTTGTTTCAATGCAAACCTACCCTCAAAGGTGTGCTTTGAATCATAATAAAATAACATTTTCTCAAAACTGAAAAATCGTAGAGAACATCAAATTTGACTTGGAGGCTTCAATTCCAAATCGGCGGTCCGAAAGAGTAAATAAACAGAAGTTATAGAATTAGTCAATCATGCATTAAAAACAAATCCAAAGACCCTTTTCGTCTCTATAATTTACATTTGATTTTGGTCACTAACTCAGAAACAATTGAGCTTATAATCAGCTGCTAATGAATATTAAAGAAGAGGAGAACATATATATATATATATAGATAGATAGATAGATAGATAGATAGATTAATGTCTTGCATGTGATCTTAAATCAAAATAAAAAGATAATTTTAGATGACAACTTGATCAAACGCAGTACAAACCACCGGCGGAGAAGGCAACATTTTGTCAAAATTGCATTTCTCATTAAATAAACTGAGTTGCTAGGATTCGAAATATGAAAAATTAAAAAAAAAATAATAGAGGGTGCAATGATTCAGTCAAACAAATGGCACCTCTACTGATTTTTTATTTTTCGAAAAAAACAAATGAAATGAGGATGAACGAAACGCAGCTAGCTACCTTGAGTTGAATGGGGACGTGATGCAAATTGACTGCAGTTTAACACCATGAGTGAGCGACGGCTAACTAATAAAATATTTGCTTCGAAAAAATATAGAACAAAATAAGCTCATGCATGCATGTTTTGGATTTACAGGTTTGGATCTGATTAACACACAGCAAGTAGAGGCTATTGTGGGACCGCAAACATGGGAAGAGGTGTTATTGGTTGCTGATATCTGCACCGATAAGCAAATTCCCATTCTTTCTTTAGCCGACACAACTCCAGAATGGACAGCAGAGAAGTGGCCCTTTCTACTCGGAGCTTCACACGACAATTCTGCACAAATGAACGCCATAGCTGGTATTGTACAGTCTTGGAATTGGCATCAGGTCACTGTGATACACGAAGAAGTAGGTTCCTGGACGAATGGATTCGTGCCAGATCTCCATGATTCCTTGCGAGAAGTAGGTGCAGAAATTAGCCAATTCGTAGGCCTCTCTCCCTTTGCTTCTTCCGATTCATTGTCCAGAGAGCTTGAAAATCTTGAAAAAGAGCAGTGTAGAGTCTTTGTTGTTCATTTGTCATTACCATTGGCCGTGCGTCTATTTGAGATGGCGAAGAAATTGAAAATGATGGAGAAAGACTATGTTTGGATCACTACACATCACATCACAAGCCTTGTCCACTCCATCAATGCCTCTACCATCTCCTCAATGCAAGGAGTTGTAGGAGTCAAGAGCTACTTGTCGGAAACAGGACAACGTTTTCAGGATTTCAGTTCAAGATTTCGTAAGAGGTTTAGAAGAGAAAACTCTGAAGAGGAGAACAATGAGCCTGGAATTTATGCAGTGCAGGCCTATGATGCTATATGGACAATAGCTCGAGCATTTAAAGGAAGTAAGAGGAGGAATCAAGAGTTACTGGAAAGCATTTTGCAAACCGACTTTGATCAAGGTCTGTCAGGAAAAGTTCAATTCAATAATCACAAAGTGGCTCCAACACAGATATTTCAGATCATCAATGTTGTGGGAAAGAGTTATAGGGAACTCGGGTTTTGGTCAAGTGAATTAGGTTTTTCAGAGACCATCGGAAAAAATGCTACTCACAGCTCTCTCATGAATGATTTGGAGCAAGTGCTTTGGCCAGGGGGGCCTAAATATACTCCTAGAGGATGGACCGAAGTTACAAATTTGAAGCCACTGCTGGTTGGTGTGCCTGCAAAATCAGGTTACGAAGAGTACGTGAAAGTGGAATACAATCAATCACGGAATTCAACCTCCTTCGATGGCCTTGCCATTCAGCTCTTCAAAGAAACCGTACGAAGCTTGCCATTCTATTTGCCATATGAGTTCTTCCCCTTCAATGACACCTCCTACGATGATCTGGTGGGCCAAATTGGTGAGGTACGAACTTGCCCTTTCATAAACAACTTTGCACAATTGACATCATAGCTTAATTACCTGATCAAGAAAAAGATTAAGTAGCCTCACGAGCATAGACTATTGTCCTTGCTTCTGATCAACATATTTAAGAATAAATGGTCAATTATGTTATAATAAAATGTAATGGAAGTAAAACCATCAACCATTTCTTGCAGTTAACGTGACTCTGCACACTAACTCTTGGTCCATGTTATCAGAGATTTGATGCCGTGGTCGGAGATGTGGCGATAGTGGCTAGCAGATATAAGGATGCTGAGTTCTCGCATCCCTTCACGGAAACTGGATTGATGCTGATCGTCCCTGCTCGATCAAGCAATAAAGCATGGTCATTTATCAAACCCTTTACAAAACCCATGTGGGCTTCAATTACCGTCATAACCATATACAATGGTTTCGTTGTTTGGCTAATTGAGCGGCCTGCTCATCCTGAACTAAGAGGCTCCATGCTTCATCAGATAGGAGTCATGCTTTGGTTATCTTTCAACACTCTTTTCTCCTTACAAGGTAGACTTTTCTTCTCTTTAATTCTCGTAAACTTTCAGATCATGAACTGGTATATATACTGGATACACTGGCAAAACAATCGGGATGAAATTAGCCTTGCATGTTTGTATGTATAGGTGGAAAACTGCACAGCAATTTGTCAAGGATGTCAGTGGTGGTGTGGTTGTTTGTGGCGCTAGTTGTCATACAGACATATACGGCCAACCTCACCAGCATGCTGACTGTCCAGAGGCTTGAACCCGCCGTAACAAGTGTCGATGAGTTGCGAAAAAGCAATGCAGCCATTGGATACTGCTCAGGTTCGTACGTGGAAAACTATCTGGTAGATGTTTTAGGCTTTCCTCGTGCAAACGTTAAGCATTATGGCTCAGCAAAAGAATATGCTCAAGGCTTCGATAAAAAAGAAATTGCTGCTGCCTTTATCGGAACTCCTTTGGCCAAAATATTCCTAGCAAAATATTGCAAGAAGTTTATGCAAGCTGGGCCAACATTCAACATCGGAGGATTTGGATTTGTACGTAATATACATATCTCCTCCTAGCTAGCTCATTTTTTCCTGCTTTCTTAAACAATGATGTTGCAGCTTTAGTTTTTTCAGAAGAAAGGGACCGAACCAAACTACCTAGCTTGAGTTAGATTGATGCTTGATAATGGGGATGAAAGGCTGAAATTTGCGTTGTTTGTTCTCTGCAGGCATTTCCTCGGGGATCTCCATTGCTTGCAAGTATTAATGAAGCTCTACTGAAGGTATCTGAAAATGGAACGCTGGTACAACTAGAGAACAAATTTATTCGACAAGATAAACAATGCCAGGACAAGGATGACGAAATCCATAGTCTTAGCCCTAATGGGTTCCGGGCCCTGTTCATAATAACTGGAGGCACATCAACAATTGCTCTTGTAATTTACATTTTTTGTATAGCTAATTCTTTTTCCGGACTTACAATCATTAGGGGGCTTATGTTCAGTGTCATCAAACATTGGTGCTACCAAAGCAAGAGATTCACAAGAAGAGTAAGCAATGTTGAAAGCCTTGACAACTCTTCTCCACATCATTCACCAAACCAGCTCTCTCAAGTTTAAGATCAGGAAGTCGGTTTCATTTTTTCATTCCTACTTGGTACACCATGATTTTGTCTGTAACTTTATTTTTTTCTCTTTTCTTTTTTTGTAAATTTGTACAAAAGCTAAATCAGACAATTATTAATACGAGAGCTATAGCTGTCATTGTGATGAAGGCACTCACAGGAATTCCTTTCATGGGGCATCGTTTTTTTCTTGCAACGATTTTTTTTCCCCTCTTCTTTTTGTTTTTCATGACAGTACTAGCCCGAGATCCAACATTTTTCATTTGAAGTGTAAAAAACTAAGAGAAAGCGCGAATTATAGGGACACAGGAATATGTATTCCAAGTTTTAAACCTAATTCTTATTGATGTTATCTGAAGTTCGACTGTTTATTAATTAATTATCCATCTAAAAGATAACGAGATTTTGAACAGTAAAACACTATTCACCATGACTCATAGTCACTATTCATGTGCAGTTTGAACCGATGCTTCGCAGGTGTATGTCCTCTTTTTTTTTCGATTTTGAACAGTGTTTTAACGAAATTAGCCCCCGAAAAAGACAAAAAACGCTGCCATTTTCAGGGGCTGGACGGTCATTGACCGTTTTTGGCCTAGTTCGGTTCGTCCGACTGGTTCTTTTATTTTTAAATAATTCATTGAACAGTGCATTAACCGTTTTGTCCCTCGAAAAGGACAAAACACACGCCTGGGGGTGAGGGGCGCTCTGGTAATTAGCTAATTTTTTTTTCATCTGACAGTTGTGTGGCGCGTCACAGAACGCGTCGTTCGTCTCAACGCTCACGCGTTTTTCGAACGCGCGTGCGGCGTCATACGGCGTCGGAAAATGCACAACCGCCGTGTACAATAATTTTCAGACATGGTTCCCTTCCTCCTGGTGCGGCACGTGTAGCACTATGGTGTTCGGAGACGTGTCGGTGGTCGTTTGAATTCCCCCCCCCCCCCCCCCCCATTTCTCTCTCCTGCCTGCGCCAGATGACGTCAGCTAAGCTGTTTGTCAAATTTCATTTCAATCCCTCAACGTTATAATTTGTTTTTCTGGCCCTTATTTCTATTAAATGGGTTTTGATTTGTTTCAATTTTGTCCTTCAATTGAAATTGATTATGTATTGAAGTTCCAGTTCAGTCCTCATGCTTTTAATTTTGCGGGTTGGGCTGGAATTCTAAATATTTTTGGTATCAAAGTTTTGATTAATTTCAATTTCATCCTTCCATGCAAATTTATTATAAATCCTTAATATTTTTGGTATCAAAAGTTTAATTTCTTTCAATTCTATCCTTCTATGCAAGTTAATTATGGATTTCAGTTTCATTTCAGTCCCAGTTCTTTTAATTTCCGGTTTTGTTTTGAATTATTTGATTTCAATGTTTGGGTTTACTTCAATTTTGTCTTTTAAATTAAAGATATTATTGAAAGTATATCAAATTAATTATATATTTGTATATTTATGTCAAATTAAAGTATGTAAAACTAATATTATGTTCAAATATTTATTGGATATTATCGCCTAAAAATATATAGAGGGAGAGGAAAAATGACCTAGGATTTTTTTAAGGACAGAAATTCATATCAGTATTCTTAAATACATTTAATATAATAATACGATGAATAAATCTTATAAAATAAAATAAAATATTGGCTTCAAAATTAAATTTTGTGTTCTTTTGTTGAAGTTTATTTCTTGAAATAAATTTGCAGTGTTTTGATTTTTTAATTATATATTTGTGTATTTATGTCAAATTAAAATATGTGAAACCAATTATATGTTCTAATATTTATTGAATATTATCGTCTAAGAATATATAGAGAGAGAACAAAATAGCCTAAGATTATCCTTTAAATTAAATATATTATTGAAATTATGTCAAATTAATTATATATTTGTATATTTATGTCAAATTAAAATATGTAAAACTAATTATATGTTTGAATATTTATTGAATATTGTCGCCTAAAAATATATTGAGAGAGAGGAAAAATGACCTAAGATTTTTTTAAGGATAGAAATTCATATCATGTTTTCTTAAATATATTTAATATAATAATATGATTAATAAATCTTATATAAAAAAAATATTGGCTTCAAAATTTAATTTTGTGCTCTTTTATTTAAGTTTATTTCCTTACAAGAATTTCCAATGTTTTCATTTTTAATATTTTAGATCTAATATTACTGGGAAAAAAAAACATCTCAAAAAAAAAATGTTGACAAATTTACCTGCATTATCTACAAGTCAAATTAAAAAACTATACAAGTCACTTCCCGTTTCCATTAGACTGTTCTTTTTAGATGGAAAATAAATAATTATAGCACAAAAAAAAATTAAGTTTATGTTTTAAAAACAAATTACAATATTTTTATTTCTAATATATCTAATATTTATTGAATATTATCGCCTAAAAATATATTGAGAGAGAGGAAAAATGAGTTTGGATTTTTTGAAGGACAAAAATTCATATCAGTATTCTTAAATATAATTATACTAACTAAATATTAAAATAATAAAATACAATACATATAAAAACAATCAATTTTCTACATAGATAAAAAAAACCGGCCGCATCGCGTGGGTATACCGCTCGTATAAACTAAGGAGCGTGGCAAAAATATTCTAGCTCCAATCATTGTCCTCCCTCTCGCATTGAAGTAGTGGTCTAGTTTTATTTTCATACCCGAATTTTTGTTTTCTCTTTGATTGCTTTTTGACAAATGATGACCAATTGCTTCTAAATTATTAATAAATAGCAAGATCAAAGACAAAGGTTCAAAGTAAAAAAAAAATAATAGGAAAATAGGTGGTTGTTTCAAATTAATGTGAAAAACTAACTTTGGTCGTCATATTTTCTAAATGATAAATTTTCAATCCCTTGGGTTTTTTTACAAAATAATTTTGGTCCAAAATCTCATTAGTTTTGGTGGTAGAGAGAAAATAATGGTTGACGTTGAACTCAACCAAAAAATCGATCAATTTTAATATCAATGAATTACATTCAATGAGAGAAGTTTCCCTAAAATGATCTTTAGTCTTTCTATTACTTGAGAGAGTAGATATGAACTTAGGAAGTTCTTAGAAGGTATGTTGACTTTGGGGTTTTTGACCGATTTTTGGGTTATCAAGGTTTATATAGTTTTTTTCAAGGTAGCATTTAGTTAATATCTCATGACAAAAAAGATAAAGACAATGCAAACATATGAGACAAGATAGAATAGAAGAAAGATACAAAATTATATTTGATATTAATGTATAAGAAAGAGTTATTGTCATTGTATTCTATTTAGTTTATGGGGTATCAAGGTTTATGGTGCATTTTTCTCCCCGTTATCTCTTACTTTTCTTCCTCGTAACAGTAATCAAACGTTGTTTATATGTTTTTTATATAAAAAAAGGTTAGAAAATGAATCTTAAGACACATAATACCTCAACATTAACTTTTCAATGATTTTGTAGTCATTAAATTCTAGAGATGCAAATGACTAGTTATATATGAATTTATTTTCTTAACAAAAAGATGGATGACAAGTCGTTGATCCTTTAATATTAAGGGGGAGAAAGTTTGGTGCTTGGGGCAAGCCTCTTTTCATGGGCCAACATTCCAAGCCTTTCTTTTCAAAGTCAAGTGTGTGGGTAGACTTACCCATCTAGTCTTATTGTTAAATATTTTTTAAAATGTTGCCTTAATATAATATACATGTGTGAAGGGATTTGAAATTTTCTTTGAATTGTATTCGGGTGATTCTGTATTTAGGTAGATTTATATTATGTTATCGAATAGAGGTAAATGAGATTATTTGTACTTATAAATGGTTATCTTTTATTGTTTACAACTATATTCTCTAGATTGCTCTATGCATAAACACATCATTTGTGAGTTACATTCTAAAGGGTATTTTCGACGAGATAAGACTTTGGCTCTAGTGCTAATAAATTATTATTGGTCTAAATTTCTATATCAAGTTTCAATTATTTTATAAGGTATGTTGTTTGTCATTTGTCATATATCCAAAAGAGCCTTATTAAATGTTAGATTGTATACCCCATTACCAGTTGGTTATGCTTTATAGCTACAAATAAGCATAGTTTTTTTTATTAGACTTACCCCGTACTCAACGTGTCATTGATTTTTATTTTGTTATTGATAGATTCTTGAAGATTGTGTATTTCATAGTCTACTGAAAGATTAATTATGCATCTCGGGTAACCTAACTTCACTTTAATGAGATGGCTCATTTGCATGACATTCCTAGATCTATCACTTTGGATATGGATGTTAAGTTCATAAGTAATTTCTAGTTTAGCTAATGAAGAAGGATAGGAACTTAGTTGAACTTTAGTAGTGTTTATCATCCTTAGATAAATGGTCAAATATAGTTGGTTAACCTTATTGCAAAGCCTGTTTAGAGATAAGTCAAACCAATAGGAAATGGCATTGCCACATACATAGTTTGCTTATAGTAGGTCTTGGAATTGGGCCACCAAACTTAGTCTCTTTGAGACAATCTATAGATAGAATCCTTATGAAGTACTGATGTTAATTCACATTTCTTGCATTGAATGACTAAGCACTGAAGCTACATATATGACAGATTACTTGTAACTAGCGTAAAATTCGTAACCGTATAAGTGTACTGATCGGGATGATTATATTTGTACGTATGTATATAGTATATAGGGTACGTACGTGACAATCTGTAACCAGGTAAAAATATGTACTAGAATATATGGTATGTACGTAATTGGCGTTTATGTACGTGATTGTTGGGATTAATTAATGTACGTAAATATTTAGGAAAAATAATTTTAGATGAATTAATTAGTAAATCCTTTGTATATGTAATAAGTATAAATTATAGTATGTAAAATGATGATAGCCAAAAATAATAATAATAATAATAATAATAATAATAATAATAATAATAATAATAATAATAATAATAATAATAACAACAACACAATATATATACCTAAAAAAAAATAAAATTCATAGAACCTAACTAAATGAATTGCCTTGAAATCCATCACAATTTAAGCCTAATTTAACTTTGCATTTCACCATAACTCATTGACACATGACATAAGCATTGAATGTAAGAGAATTTAAGTAAAACAAATATGTGGGATAAGGAGGCATTTTTGGATGCATCCCGTAACTTTACAAAAAGAAAAAGAAAAAAAAAAGGGTGAAAGAGAAGGGAAAAAGGGAAGAAGAAGAAGGGAAAAGAAAGGAAAAGCTAAAAAGATTTTAGGGAAACTTAATCTAAAGTAAGTAGGTTTCATTTTATTTTTGTTTTGTTTATGCTTTCCATTTTTATGAGTTGTTTAATTAATGTAAAATGTGATTATGATGGTTTTGTAATGATTTTGAACTCTTGATGTTTGATGATGGATGGTTAAGCATGCATGATGAGAAGTGTGCTTAGTGTGAAAATTCTGGATTTCTTTTAGGAATGGAAAAATCCGAATTTGGGGTGAATTATTTCGGGATCTTGGAGTGAGTTTCAGGAAACATGCAAAGCATGAAAGTTGTGGATATATATGTCTACTACATCCCTGTGAAATGTCGTGATTTTTAGAAAAATAGACATGGAGTTATGGCTGATATGGCGTGGGTTGCTCAAATGGATACCTGCTGGAAAAATATTTTTCCGTCCGAAATTATGTGTGAATTATTTCGAGATCTTAGAGTGATTGTTAGGAAACATACAAAGAAGGAAAGTTGTTGATCTATATGTCTACTATTTCTCCTTAAAATTTCGTAATTTTTAGATATATATGTAAGGAATTATGGCCAAATTGGTATGGGTTATGTAGGCATACCATTGCTGGAAATTTTTTTTTGTAAAATTAAGTGGGCTTAGATTTAGATGAATGTGGGCATGAAATAAACCCATGGACTTAACCTAAAACATATGGGCTTGAAAGAAAGAAAAAAAGTGTGGATTCTATTAGATGGACTTAAGTTAAAACAAGATGGACTTAAACTTATAACTAAGGTGGACTTAGATCAAAACAAATGGATTTGGGCTTGGATTAAAAGAAATGAGTTTGAACTAAGATAAAGTTAATAAACTTGGATCAAGCTAATGGGCCTAGAATAAATTAAATGGACTTGGACTACAAGTAAAAAGCTTGGTTTTAAAAATAGATGGGCTAAGATTAAAAGAAATGAGCTTGGAAAAAATAAATAAATAAATAAATTTATTCTTTTAATAAGGGAAATATTTAGATCTTAATATTAATGGAATTAATGAACAATATTGTGTTCCCGCTATGAGTACCATGATTGGTATGTGAACGATGGGTGAATCCCGAGTGTGAGTTGGACCGTGAGTATGGTTTGAGAAATAAAAATTGGTACCCGAGTTTGTTTGAATGTGATTAAACATGTCATCACGTGCATCACGTGCATTGGGGGAAATTAACTTGAGAGAAATCATTGAGTCTTGAATTGACACGGTTTGATAACCGAATTGAGTGGAATGTGTAATAGCAAGGAATCCATCGTGCGAGCTCTATTTACTAACACCGTTAAGCGAGGGATAATTCTGCTAACCGTGTGCTACAACGAGGGATAATGCCGTTCGCGGCGGTAGGTGATATTGAGATCACTGAGAGAAAGTAATAGAAGCGATGAGGGTGATAACATGATCACCCAGAGTGATAGTTCGCCACGGACTTGCATATACCTAGGGTACCGGGATTAAAATAGATGAAAATGTAGGGAAACACAATAGTATTGCATATCACGTGCATCACCCCTACTTAATGAGCTTTGGCTCATTCATTATTGTATTTGTGTGTTGTTCGAGGCAAGGGTAAGGTTAAAGGCTGATCGAGGATGCTACCGGTTCTCGCTAAAAAGAGGCTCATGTGTCACTCGATAAAAAATAGGAATATCTTTTGTGGAAAAAAAAAGTACGAGCCAAATTTGTAAATTAAATATCTAGGCATTTTGAGTATTTTGTAAATTATAGAATTGTTCTAAGGATGTTGTAAATTATCCCGTACGTTTTCAACAATGTAGTTATCTATGTATTTTGTTGTTTATGATGGAGGAAATAGGGGACTTAGTCCCCAACGATTGTGGCGAACACAGTCACGCCCTGGTTAGGTAGCTGGCAAGGGAGTCAGGGGCATCACATTTAGTGGTATCGAGCTTAGGTTTAGTAAGTTGGGTAGAGTCCTAAGTGTCACATGAGCCCGAGAACCAGTACACTCTTCGACGGTAAATAAATAAATAAATTTCTGATTTATTTCCTGTTTGGTTCAATAACTGTATATGATTGTTGTATATGTTTTGTATTGTTATACAATTATATACCGTAAAATAATGATGATTATAAATATTCGCGTTGTAGATGCCGTATATACGACGCGTACCCCAGGTTGCTAGGACCCGTAGGCAGAGGGTCACTCTAGCTGCTTATTGGGTGGAACTAAATAACCTTGCTATGACACCGAATCAGGACATAGTTACTCACGTGACTAGAGTACATGATTTGATTAAGTAGATAGTATTTGTTGATGCCAGTTTTACCCAGTACCGCAACCATGATTATATGCGGATGACTTTACGCAGGACTCTCCTACCCAGGGATCAGCAGTTGTTGGATGAGGTATGGGAGGGTAAAATCAACCAAAATTGTTATCGGAACATAATCCGAGCCTTCTTACCAATCCAGATTAGACGGACCCTCAATAGGATGATGTATAATTGGGGTCTACCTGTGGAGATTGCTTTCGTGAGATCGAACGTATTGCATCGAGTTGATGTTATCGATTGAGTGGAGGGTAGAGGCGCCTTTCCACGGCAGCGTCCGATACATATTACGATCTATGAGTCGCACTACTAAGAAATAGATACGATGTAGTAGCCTCCGTACCCTTTTGATATGAATAGGAATACCCTTTTTGGTTATAATTATGGTACGAAAACCCTTAGGAGTTGATGTGCTTATAAAAGCCGATTTTGTATGAAATGTTTAATATATATATGAAAAATATATAAATTTTCGTATATATATATCTGAATGACTTTTGTTATATATTGCATATGATATGAAAGGTTATCGATATCATAACTAACCTAGATATAACATGACATGTATAAAGCTAAAACATGCCGCCAAGAAGGAACCCGGTGCGAGAAGGAGGAGAAGGAATCTCCAATGATAACAACGTAAACCAACAAGATGCGTTGAATCGTATGTTGGACATACTGCAGCAACAACAAAAGGCAATACAACAACAACAACAAACTCATACGGAACAATTGAAACAAGTTCTGGCTATGCACCAACAACCTCCACCTCCGTCGCCTCAACATAGGAATGACGCCGTGGAGAGATTCCGCAAAATGAATCCTCAAGAATTCTCTGGAGGTGTTAACCCGATGAAAGCGGAAGAGTGGATTAAGTCCTTGGAGGCAATATTTGAGTATCTACACTTCAATGATAGCGAAAGAGTGTAGGTGTGCTATCTTCATGCTAACCACGGATGCCCTTTTGGTGGGAAAGTGCACGAGTAATAGTTGATGTACCCACTTTAACCTGGGTGAAGTTTAAGGAAATGTTTTACAACAAGTATTTCATGGCTGATGTAAAGGCTAGGAAGATTCAAGACTTTCTAGAATTGAAACAAAATGGAATGTCGGTAGGAGAATATGTACGAAGATTTGAACAAGGGTGTCGATTTGTTCCATTCATTGCCGAGGATGAAAACTTGAAAAAGAATCGGTTTTTAATAGGACTGAACCCGAGAGTCCGGAGTATGGTACGGATGTCTGCTGCTAATACTTTTTCAGAAATGGTAGACAAAGCAACGCTAGTGAGGCGAGGATCGAAAAGAGATTTCAAAGGAGATACAACGAGAAAAAGGCAAACATTTAAATCTGGAACTTCTTCCTCACGGGCCATTAAGATGAGCCTTGCCAAGAAACTTCAACCCGAGCGGTGGTCCGGGGAAGTGCACGGTTTGTCGGACCAACACCATATACCCCAAGGTTACTACTAGGGTAGTCAACCAAGACCAATGTTGGGTAACCAACCTCGGTGCAATAAATGTGGGAGGTTTCACACTGGGGAGTGTCCACCGGATTTGAGAACTTGCTTTATCTGTCACAAGCAAGGGCACATAGCCTCTAACTGTCCCCAAGTACAGAAGCGAGGGACCGGGAAGAGTACACGCGGGTGTATCATGATGACTCAAGAGGAGGGTCTGTCGGAAGGACTTCGGCGAGTGATTTGTGGTAATGTCTCACTCCTTGGCTTGGTTATTTATGTTTTGATTGATTCTGGTGCTACTCATTCATTCATATCAAAAACATTGGTAGAAAGCCTAGGTATTAAACCCGAAACATTGACAGTAGGATATCTGATAGTAGTCCCTTCTGGAGAATATATGCAGTCGACAAGCCTAGTAAAACAGTGTCCAATACAGATTGAGGATAGGAATTTGGAGGCAGATTTGATAGTACTGGACCTTCAAGATTTTGACTTGATTCTAGGAATGGATTGGTTATCAAAGTACGGTGCCCATATCGATTGTCGGGGTAAGAGAGTAGTTTTTAATCTACTTGGAGGTGAGCAGTTAGAATTTAAGGCTGATATGAAGTTTCAACCAATACCGATCATCTCAGCTGTAAACACCCAAGAGAAAAACATATATATATATATATATATGAAATGAAGATAAATTCTGTTTTTTTTTTTAAAAAAAAAAAAGAAAGAAAGAAAGAGCAAAACCGGTTTTAGATAAGAGCAAAACAAGGTTAGGACACATCTAACCCAAACCCCAAACAACCACCTCATTTCATGAGGTGTATAAATACAAGGAGGAGTGAGGGAGTGAAGGGATTTTGTTCTTTCTTTCCGTCACTCTCCATCTTCTCTTTACATAGCCGAACCTTACACCAAATTAGGGAGGAGAAAAACCTTGTGAAAGAATTTGAGAAGTGAGACCTAGGAGAGAAGAGAACACTCTGCCGAGAGGAAGAAGAAAGGGAAGGAAAAGAAGAGAGGCAACAAGAGAAGTGAAAGAAGAGTTTCAAATTTCTCTAAAAAAAAACCCTTTGTGGGATAAGAGAGGTAAGAGTCATGAGACTCTTTTTCTTTTCTCCTTAAGACATGAAACAAGATGAAGAAGAAAAACCCTAGGGAAAATTAACCTAAGACCCGAGATAATGAAAGGGAATTTCGTGGGTGTGTTGCTGAAATTTGTTGATTGATTATGGGCTGAAATTGATGATTTCCATGTGTGTTTATATGCTAGAAAGTGTGTGTGTGATGGCTGGAATTTCGTGTGTCTGTGTTGCTGAAATTTGTTGATTGATTATAGGCTGAAATTAATGATTTTCATGTGTGTTTAAGTGCTGGAATTAGTGTGTTTAAGTGCTGGAATTCATGTGTTTATGTGCTGATTTTCATGTGTGTTTAAGTGCTGGAATTAATGTGTTTAAGTGCTGGAATTCATGTGTTTATGTGCTGATTTTCATGTGTGTTTAAGTGCTGGAATTCATGTGTTTAAGTGCTGGAATTCATGTGTTTAATTGCTGATTTTCATGTGTGTTTAAGTGCTGGAATTAATGTGTTTAAGTGCTGGAATTCATGTGTTTATGTGCTGATTTTCATGTGTGTTTAAGTGCTGGAATTCATGTGTTTAAGTGCTGGAATTGATGTGTTTAAGCGCTGGAATTCATGTGTTTATGTGCTGATTTTCATGTGTGTTTAAGTGCTGGAATTCATGTGCTTATGTGCTGATTTTCATGTGTGTTTAAGTGCTGGAATTAATGTGTTTAAGTGCTGGAATTCGTGTGGTTATGTGCTGATTTTCATGTGTGTTTAAGTGCTGGAATTCATGTGTTTAAGTGCTGGAATTAATGTGTTTATGTGCTGATTTTCATGTGTTTATAGGCTGAAAATGCATGTGTTTAGGTGCTGGAAAATATGTGTGTGTTGGCTGGAAATTCATGTGTTTATAGGCTGAAAATTCATGTGTTAAGTGCTGGAAATTCATGTGTTTATAAGCTGAAAATTCATGTGTTATGTGCTGGAAATTCATGTATATATAGGCTGAAATGCATGCTGTTTTTATACTGGAATTGATGTATATTTGGCTGAAAATTTTATATGGGTTTTGGCTGAAACTTGTTGAAAGATTTCGAGTAGAAATGTATGGATTCAACTTGTGAATTATGATGAAAGATTTTGTGTGTCGCACTGAAAATCTATGCTGAAATTCATGGGTATTTTTCTGAAAATTTGCATGTGTGTTTGGACTGGGATTCGGTTGAAGAAATGTGTGTCGAATTGTGTATTTTGCGGCATATGAAAATATGAACTTTGAAATGAGTACAGTGACGGATGTAGGCCGAAAATGCACGTGTACTGATTATGACACTTGATGTCGCAGGTGGTGCGGCTGGGATAGGATCACCGTCACGACAAGCACAACCCACTAGCGGAACAGGTAGGCGAACCTTACATTCTTATTCTTTCATTGTATAAGGAATAACTGTGATGTGAATATTTCCCTATTGTGATGGAGTTAATAATAAACAGGAAAATATTGAATATCGATAAAAGATTGATTAGCTTCGGCTAATGGCATCCGAAGGGATGGCCGGGATAAAATAATGATTAGCTTCGGGTAATGGCATCCGAAGGGATGGCCGGGATAAAAGAATGATTAGCTTCGGCTAATGGCATCCGAAGGGATGGTCGGGATAAAAGAATGATTAGCTTCGGCTAATGGTATCCGAAGGGATGGCCGAGTCTAAGATTATAGTCGTTAGGAAAGAATGGTATAATTACAAATATATTAAGCTTCAAGTGTTAGACTGAACGATCATTAATAATATTATTAGCTCTAGGTAATTTCTTTCTTTTAAGTGTTTTATACTGCTGCAGGAATACCACACCCACGAGACGTCTAAGGAGCTCGTTACATGGGAGCTTATTTTTGCAAAGAATCGTGTAAATGAAATTTTGATTACAATGTATTTTGTATGAAGTAATGTAATGAATGTTTAACTTTCTTTAGCCCCTTTTGTGTAAAGGCTATAATGACTTATTGTAGGATGAGAATATAAACCATGTCAATATTATATATTTTAAGTATGATATTGTAAATCATGAAATTATAAAACTATGCTTTATGTTGTGTCACTTTTAAATTAAATATTACTCGTGTAAATGGTGTTAAAATGTTAAGGGGTGATCGGGCCCGTTGTTTCTAGGAACCATGCGCATAGAACAAAAACACAAAAAAAAAAAAAAAATTACCGGGTTGTTACAGTTGGTATCAGAGCCCCTGGTCTTGATTCAGTGGAACAAAGTTAATAGTGTTGTTGTGGTAAATTTCAGGATGGTACGTACTCGCCAAGGGACACGAACTGAACCGCCTTCTTTTGAAAGGAGGGGCGGGAACCAAGGTACCCAGGGTTGGCAAGACGAGGACCCCTTGGATGATACGGCATCACATGCTCCGATGATGCTACCGGAGCTATTACAAGAGGAAACCGGGGCAATAGGAGAAGGCGGAAGGCCGAATCAGACGAAGGAAGTACCTCCAGTTGCAACAGGGCAACAAGAAAGATCTGAAGCGCAACCATCAACTATTCCAACAGGTGTAGATCCCGTACTCCTTGTACAAATAGTTAAAGCAGTAATGGAGGGTATGGCAGGATCGGCAACTCAAACAACTCCCACCACACAAATACCACCGGTTGCCCCTACGACTAGCGTAACCATGGATAATGTGGTGCCGCTGGTACGACTAGTCAAGAGTATGAGAGAAATGGGTTGTGAACCGTATATGGGGGAACAAGATGCAGAAATCGCTGGGAGATGGATTAGGAAAGTCGAAGAGACCATGATTCAAATACGCATACCGGAGGGTTTAAGGGTCGATTGTGCAACTTCGGCTACTATCGACGATGAGCCATGACATGGTGGGAAACATGATTCGATTGAGGCGTCATGCGATGAGATACTAACTTGGAGTGATTTCAAGACGGAATTTGAGAAACAGTTTTACTCTCGATATCATCGCAAGGTGAAGGAACAAGAGTTCTTGGCATTAAGACAGGGTGATATGTCGGTATTAGAGTATGAAAAGAGGTTCCATGATCTTTCGTTGTTCGCCCCACATTATGTGCCGACAGAGGAACATATGATTGAGAAGTTGAGAGATGGCTTGCGACAAGAATTGAGGCAAGGATTAATCGCCTTACGGTTTAAATCTGCGAGAGAATTGATTGAGGCAGCTCAGGCTTTAGAGGCTTGCATTGGAGAGAGTCAAGGGGGACAGCAGGTTATAAGCAAAAAGAGAGATGGAGATTATTTCAGCGGCAGACCACCACTCCCGAAGAAAGGAAGAAGTGGAATGTTTGAACAGTACAAGAAGAAGGGGAATCTGATGTTTCCAACCCATCAGCAGTCCAGTGGGAGAGTGATGATTGGACAGACACACTCAAGGGGAAACTCTTCTATGGGGACCGGTGACCGCAAGGGTGTTGAGTACCCTTTTTGTACAAAGTGTGGACAAAAACACCCTGGGGACTGCTCCGTTTCACCCGGACGATGTTTTGTGTGCAGAGGGGAGGGGCATAGATGGAGGAATTGCCAGTTTTTGACCCAAGGGTGTCATTATTGTGGTACTAGAGGGCATTACAAGAGGGATTGCCCTAAAAGGAATTCCGGACCGGTACAAAGTTATGGACAACCTAGTCAGAGCTCGCAGCAGTCAGTCACCGTTAATAGGCCAGTGAGATCTTCTCAATCCGGAGCAAACTCCAATAGAGGAAGGCCGAGAGCACAAAATGATCGGACCCCGGGAAGGGTCTTTCATTTGACACAAGAAGAGGTCAGGGTTGTGTTGGATGTGGTGGCAGGTACACTATTGTTAAATGATATCAATGTACATGTGTTGTTTGATCCGGGTGTCACTCATTCATTCATTGATAAGAAAATTGTCACTAAACTGGATAAGGGGGTAGAAATTGTAGAGAAGGGATTCTTAATTGGGACTCCAATGGGGAACATGGTTGAAACAGATATCGTGTACGCGAATGTGAGGGTTAGCCTATCAGGATGTGAGACAGAAGTGGACTTGATTCCATTAGAACTGCATGATTTTGACTTAATCCTAGGCATGAATTGGTTGAACAAATATAAGGCCATAATGGATTGCTATGCAAAAACTATTACGTTTCAAACCCCTAAGGGTGAGAAAATGACGTTTGAAGGAGAGAGGGTGCTCAAACCAGTCGCTTTAATATCGGTGGTAACGGCCCAAAAACTTTTAAGAAAGGGATGTATGGGACACCTCGCATACATCGTAAACTCCGAAGTTGGGGGCCCACGACTGAAAGACATCTCTGTGGTGAGGGAATTCCCAGACGTGTTTCCGGAAGAACTACCCAGACTACCCCCAGAACGGGAGGTAGAGGTGTCCATAGACATTTTCCCTGGAGTTCCACCCATAGCCCAACAACCTTACCGGATGGCTCCTACAGAACTGAAAGAGTTAAAGACTCAACTGCAAGAGTTGTTAGACAAAGGGTTTATACTGACCCGATGAATTCTCCTTGGGGGAGCTCTGGGTCCCTATTTGTAAGAAAGAAGGATGGGACCCATAGACTTTGTATTGACTATCGACGATTGAACAAAATAACGGTGAAGAATAAGTATCCATTACCTCGGATAGATGATTTGTTCGATCAACTGAAAGGAGCGAGGGCGTTCTCAAAGAAAGATCTAAGATCGGGGTATTATCAAATGAAGATAAAAGGGGAGGACGTAGCTAAGACTGCATTTAGAACTCGCTATGGACACAATGAATTTTTGGTACTACCGTTCGGGTTGACGAACGCCCCGGCCGTCTTCATGGACTTGATGAACCGAATTTTTCAACCATATTTAGATAAGTTTGTGGTGGTGTTCATTGATGATATACTGGTATACTCGAATTCTATTGAGGAACAAGAAGAGCACTTGAGGCAAACCTTACAAACCCCGAGGGATCACCAGTTATATGCGAAATTGAGTAAATGTGAGTTTTGGCTGGAGAGAGTGACGTTTCTAGTACATGTTGTTTCAGCAGAAGGGGTTTATGTGGACCCTCAAAAAGTTGAAGCAGTCTTGAAATGGGAAAGACCGACTTCGGTCACTGAAATACGTAGCTTCTGGAGACTTGTTGGTTATTATCGGAGGTTTATTGAGGGTTTTTCTCTGGTTGCAACCCCTTTGACCCAGCTAACTAGAAAAAATAAAAAATAGGAGTGGTCGGAAGATTGTGAAAGAAGCTTCCAAGAGTTGAAGAAGAAGCTCACCACTGCTCCAATGCTGACTCTTCCCTCGGGGACCGAAGGCTTTGTGGTTATAGTGATGCTTCAGGAAAGGGATTGGGATGTGTCTTGATGCAACATGGAAAGGTGATCGCCTATGCGTCAAGACAGTTAAAGACTCATGAGGTGAACTACCCGGTACACGATCTGGAGTTGGCTGCGGTAGTGTTTGCTTTGAAAATATGGAGACATTATTTGTATGGATCTCGAACTCAAATTTTTACTGATCATAAGAGCCTGAAGTATCTAATGTCACAAAAAGAGTTGAGCATGCGACAGAGAAGATGGGTAGAGCTCATTAAGGATTATGATTGCACCATAGAATACCACCTGGGAAAAGCAAACGTGGTGGCAGATGCCCTCAGTCGAAAAAATAAAGCCGCCCTAGAAGGGTTAACGGTTGGGAAGGGGCGGCAACTGGCGGAATTGAAAAAGATGAGTGCAAATTTGGACGTTGATGTTGGGGGTGGGTTGATAGCCCAACTTTTGGTGCGACCAACGTATCGGGAACAAATACTACAAGCTCAGTTCCAAGACGAGGTTGAGACCAAGATTAGGAGGAATGTGGAAGTCGGTGTAGAAATGAAATTTCAAATAGCGAATGATGGATCCTTGATGATGGGACAAAGGTTGTACGTACCTAATGACGATGTAATCAAACGAATGGTTCTACAAGAAGCACATGAGTCCAAGTTCTCCATGCACCCTGGCAGTACTAAGATGTATCGAGACTTGAAGCACCTCTATTGGTGGCCTAATATGAAAAGGGAAATAGCGGAGTATGTGTCAAAGTGTGGTATATGCCAACAAGTCAAAGTTGAACACCAAAGGCCTGCGGGACCATTGCAACCATTACAAATTCCAGAATGGAAGTGGGAGATGATCACCATGGATTTCGTGTCAGGATTTCCCAAAGGGAAGAAAGGTAATGACGCGATATGGGTCGTTGTGGATCGGTTGACAAAATCCGTACTATTCTTGCTTGTAAAGATGACTGATTCAGTAGACAAACTTGCCAAGATCTACATAAATGAGGTGGTACGTTTACATGGGATTCCAGTGTCCATTGTATCGGACAGAGATCCCAGGTTTACCTCTCGACTTTGGCCGAGCATACAACATGCCTTGGGGACAAAATTGGATATGAGCACTGCGTTTCACCCTCAAACGGATGGTCAATCGGAAAGAGTTATTCAAGTCTTAGAAGACCTATTACGGGCCTGTGTGCTAGAATTTGGAGGAAACTAGGAGGAACACATGGCATTGGTGGAATTCACATATAACAATAGTCATCAAGCCACAATAGGGATGACCCCATATGAAGCCTTGTATGGTAGGAGGTGTAGAACTCCTTTGTGTTGGGAGGAAACTGGGGATCGAAAGTTATATGGTGCAGATTTGGTCCAAGTCACTACGGAGAAAGTGAGAATTATCAAAGATCGTATCAAAGCAGCACAAGATAGACAGAAGAAGTATGTTGATGTGAGGAGAAGACCCCTTGAGTTCAGGACGGGGGACCAGGTGTTTCTGAAGGTAGCTCCATGGAAGAATATGTTACGGTTTGGATTGAAAGGGAAGCTAACTCCCCGCTACATTGGACCCTTCGAGATCTTACAGCGAGTAGGACCAGTAGCTTTCAAAGTGGACTTGCCCCCACAATTAGCCAAGGTCAATGATGTGTTACATGTATCCCTATTAAGAAAGGCGGATGTGGATCCCACACGAATTCTACCCCAGGTTCCAGTAGAAGTCAAGGAAGACTTAACATTGGAAATGAGGCCCATAAGGATACTAGATCAGGGGGAGAAGGTATTACGAAACAAAAAGATCCCCATCGTCAGAATCTTATGGCGAAATGCTCAAATAGAAGAGGAAACTTGGGAAAGGGAGGCTGAGATGAGGAAAAAGTATCCCAATTTATTTAAACCACAAGGTATGGAGTGTTAAACCCCTTAAATTTCGAGGACGAAATTCATATCTTAGAGGGGGAGAATGTAAACACCCAAGAGAAAAACATATATATATATATATATATATATATATATATATATATATATATATGAAATGAAGATAAATTCTGTTTTTTTTTTAAAAAAAAAAAGAAAGAAAGAGCAAAACCGGTTTTAGATAAGAGCAAAACAAGGTTAGGACACATCTAACCCAAACCCCAAACAACCACCTCATTTCATGAGGTGTATAAATACAAGGAGGAGTGAGGGAGTGAAGGGATTTTGTTCTTTCTTTCCGTCACTCTCCATCTTCTCTTTACATAGCCGAACCTTACACCAAATTAGGAGGAGAAAACCTTGTGAAAGAATTTGAGAAGTGAGACCTAAGGAGAGAAGAGAACACTTGCCGAGAGGAAGAAGAAAGGGAAGGAAAAGAAGAGAGGCAACAAGAGAAGTGAAAGAAGAGTTTCAAATTTCTCTAAAAAAAAACCTTTGTGGGATAAGAGAGGTAAGAGTCATGAGACTCTTTTCTTTTCTCCTTAAGACATGAAACAAGATGAAGAAGAAAAACCCTAGGGAAAATTAACCTAAGACCCGAGATAATGAAAGGGAATTTCGTGGGTGTGTTGCTGAAATTTGTTGATTGATTATGGGCTGAAATTGATGGTTTCCATGTGTGTTTATATGCTGGAAAGTGTGTGTGTGATGGCTGGAATTTCGTGTCTGTGTTGCTGAAATTTGTTGATTGATTATGGGCTGAAATTAATGATTTTCATGTGTGTTCAAGTGCTGGAATTAGTGTGTTTAAGTGCTGGAATTCATGTGTTTATGTGGTGATTTTCATGTGTGTTTAAGTGCTGGAATTCATGTGTTTAAGTGCTGGAATTCATGTGTTTATGTGCTGATTTTCATGTGTGTTTAAGTGCTGGAATTCATGTGTTTAAGTGCTGGAATTCATGTGTTTATGTGCTGATTTTCATGTGTGTTTAAGTGCTGGAATTCATGTGTTTAAGTGCTGGAATTCATGTGTTTATGTGCTGATTTTCATGTGTGTTTAAGTGCTGGAATTCATGTGTTTAAGTGCTGGAATTCATGTGTTTATGTGCTGATTTTCATGTGTGTTTAAGTGCTGGAATTCATGTGTTTAAGTGCTGGAATTGATGTGTTTAAGCGCTGGAATTCGTGTGTTTATGTGCTGATTTTCATGTGTGTTTAAGTGCTGGAATTCATGTGTTTAAGTGCTGGAATTGATGTGTTTAAGTGCTGGAATTCATGTGTTTATGTGCTGATTTTTATGTGTGTTTAAGTGCTGGAATTAATGTGTTTAAGTGCTGGAATTCATGTGTTTATGTGCTGATTTTCATGTGTGTTTAAGTGCTGGAATTAATGTGTTTAAGTGCTGGAATTCGTGTGGTTATGTGCTGATTTTCATGTGTGTTTAAGTGTTGGAATTCATGTGTTTAAGTGCTGGAATTAATGTGTTTATGTGCTGATTTTCATGTGTTTATAGGCTGAAAATGCATGTGTTTAGGTGCTGGAAAATATGTGTGTGTTGGCTGGAAATTCATGTGTTTATAGGCTGAAAATTCATGTGTTAAGTGTTGGAAATTCATGTGTTTATAAGCTGAAAATTCATGTGTTATGTGCTGGAAATTCATGTATATATAGGCTGAAATGCATGCTGTTTTTATACTGGAATTGATGTATATTTGGCTGAAAATTTTATATGGGTTTTGGCTGAAACTTGTTGAAAGATTTCGAGTAGAAATGTATGGATTCAACTTGTGAATTATGATGAAAGATTTTGTGTGTTGCACTGAAAATATATGCTGAAATTCATGGGTATTTTTCTGAAAATTTGCATGTGTGTTTGGACTGGGATTCGGTTGAAGAAATGTGTGCCGAATTGTGTATTTTGCGGCATATGAAAATATGAACTTTGAAATGAGTACAGTGACGGATGTAGGCCGAAAATGCACGTGTACTGATTATGACACTTGATGTCGCAGGTGGTGCGGCTGGGATAGGATCACCGTCACGACAAGCACAACCCACTAGCGGAACAGGTAGGCGAACCTTACATTCTTATTCTTTCATTGTATAAGGAATAACTGTGATGTGAATATTGCCCTATTGTGATGGAGTTAATAATAAACGGGAAATATTGAATGTTGATAAAAGATTGATTAGCTTCGGCTAATGGCATCCGAAGGGATGACCGGGATAAAAGATTGATTAGCTTCGGCTAATGGCATCCGAAGGGATGGCCGGGATAAAAGATTGATTAGCCAGGATAAAAGAATGATTAGCTTTGGCTAATGGCATCCGAAGGGATGGCCAGGATAAAAGAATGATTAGCTTCGGCTAATGGTATCCGAAGGGATGGCCGAGTCTAAGATTATAGTCGTTAGGAAAGAATGGTATAATTACAAATATATTAAGCTTCAAGTGTTAGACTGAATGATCATTAATAATATTATTAGCTCTAGGTAATTTCTTTCTTTTAAGTGTTTTATACTGCTGCAGGAATACCACACCCACGAGACGTCTAAGGAGCTCGTTACATGGGAGCTTATTTTTGCAAAGAATCGTGTAAATGAAATTTTGATTACAATGTATTTTGTATGAAGTAATGTAATGAATGTTTAACTTTCTTTAGCCCCTTTTGTGTAAAGGCTATAATGGCTTATTGTAGGATGGGAATATAAACCATGTCAATATTATATATTTTAAGTATGATATTGTAAATCATGAAATTATAAAACTATGCTTTATGTTGTGTCACTTTTAAATTAAATATTACTCGTGTAAATGGTGTTAAAATGTTAAGGGGTGATCGGGCCCGTTGATTCTAGGAACCATGCGCATAGAACAAAAACACAAAAACAAAAAAAAAATTACCGGGTTGTTACATCAGCTGTAAAGCTCGAAAGATGCTAGGAAAAGGGTGTACAGGGTACCTAGCACATGTGCTGGATAGTCAGGTAGAGCAAGAGTCGAAGCCGGAAGATATAGAGGTTGTACAGGAGTATTTAGATGTGTTCCCAGAAAGTTTGACTACGTTTCCACTGGAGAGAGAGGTGGAATTTGAGATTGAATTAGAGCCGGGCACGACTCCAATTTCTAAGACTCCCTACAGGATGGCCCCAGTGGAGTTGAAGGAGCTAAAGGTGCAACTACAAGATTTACTGGATAAGGGATTCATACGCCCTAGTTCCTCGCCATGGAGAGCTCCAGTACTGTTTGTGAAGAAGAAGGATGATAGTTTGTGGTTATGCATTGACTATCGAGAGTTGAATCGGGTGACAATTAAAAATAGGTATCCGTTGCCCCGAATTGATGACTTATTCGACCAATTGCAAGGTGCGATGGTGTTCTCTAAGATAGATCTGCAATCAGGATATCACCAGCTGAGAGTAAGATCGGAGGATGTGAAGTAGACAGCTTTCAGAACGAGATACGACCACTACGAATTCCTAGTAATGTTGTTTGGATTGACTAATGCTCCAGCCGCCTTTATGGACTTGATGAATCGAGTCTTTAAAGGATTCTTGGATAAATTTATCATTGTATTCATCGATGATATTCTGGTTTATTCTCGAAGCCATGAGGAGCATAGGGAACATTTAAGAGCTACCTTACAGACTATTAAGGGGAGCGAGAATTATACGCTAAATTCAAGAAATGCGAATTTTGGCTAAAGTAAGTTGCTTTTCTTGGTCATGTGGTGACAAAAGAGGGTATAACAGTAGATCCGAGAAAAGTAGAGGCTATCCAAAACTGGCCTACCCTAAAGAACATGACAGAGGTACGAAGTTTCTTAGGGCTAGTTGGTTACTACCGAAGATTTGTGGAGGGCTTCTCTAAGATAGCCAGGCCTCTTACTAACTTGATGAAAAAGAATGCCAAGTTTCAGTGGACGGATGCTTGTGAGAAGAGTTTTCAAGAATTAAAGCAAAGACAAGTCACCGCCCCAGTGCTAACCATTCCGTCTGAAAGTGGAAACTTCGTGGTATATAGCGATGCTTCTAAAAATGGGCTAGGAGCGGTGTTGATGCAGAATGGAAGAGTAATAGCCTATGCATCGCGGCAGCTGAAAGAATACGAACGAAATTATCCAACACATGATTTGGAATTAGCGGCGGTAGTATTTGCCTTAAAAATATGGAGACATTACTTATACGGAGAAAAGTGTGAGATATATACGGATCACAAAAGCTTACGATATATCTTCACATAAAAGGAGCTGAATATGAGGCAAAGAAGGTGGTTAGAGCTAGTAAAGGACTATGACTGTATATTCAACTACCACCCGGGAAAAGCCAACGTTGTTGCCGATGCTTTAAGTAGAAAATCGATGGCATTGATGCGATTAATTCAACAGCCAATAGCGAGGGACCTTCAAAGGCTGGAACTGGAAGTGATTCCTGTGGGCCACAAGAATATTATATCAGCTTTGATAGTCCAGCCGACTCTGCAGGAGAGAATCAAGATGGAGCAACAGAAGGATGTAAAGCTGACTGAAATAAAACAGAGTATAGAGGCTGGGAAAGAGTCTAATTTTACGATGGATGAAAAAGGCGTAATCAAATTTAAGGGAAGGTTGTGTGTTCCCTCGGTAAAGGACTTGAAGGAAGAGATATTAAGGGAAGCACATGCAACTCCATACTCGATACACCTAGGAAGCACAAAAATGTATCGGGATTTACAAAAATGTTATTGGTGGCCTGGAATGAAGAAAGACGTGGCAAAGCATGTAGCAAGATGTCAGATTTGTCAACAAGTGAAAGCGGAGCACCAAAGACCTTCGGGAACGTTAAAACCACTAGCAATTTCAGAATGGAAATGGGAGCATGTAACTATGGATTTTGTCATGGGATTGCCAAGGTCGGAGAAGGGGTCTGATGCTATTTGGGTGATTGTGGATAGGTTAACCAAGTCAACCCATTTTCTTCCAGTTAAGACCACCTATAATCTGAACCAGCTTGCCCAGTTGTACATTGATGAGATTGTAAGATTACATGGGATTCCAATCTCAATTGTATCTTATCGAGATCCAAGGTTCACTTCTGTATTTTGGAAGAGTCTGCATAAAGCCTTGGGCACGAAGCTAAACTTCGACCATGACTTATCATCCAGTAAACTGACGGGCAATCCGAACGAGTAATTCAGATTTTAGAAGACATGTTGCAAGCATGTGTTCTAGATTGGTCCGGAAAATAGGAGAAATATGTATGCTTAGTTGAATTTGCGTATAACAATAGCTACCAAGCTTCAATCGGAATGGCTCCGTATGAAGCTTTGTATGGACGTCGATGTAGATCTCCCGTGCATTGGGATGAAGTAGGAGAAAGAAAGTTGTTGGGACCGGAGTTGGTGCAACAAACAGCTGAAGCAGTGGATAAAATCCGTCAACGATTAAAAACAGCTCAAAGCAGACAGAAAAGCTACGCCGACAGGAGACGAAGGGATCTAGAATTTGAAATCGGTGACTATGTGTTCCTAAGGGTTTCACCGATGAAAGGTGTGCTGCGATTCGGAAAGAAAGGAAAGCTGAGTCCCCGATACATTGGGCCATTCGAGATACTGGATCGAATAGGCGATAAGGCATATCGCTTGTTGCTACCATCATCCTTAGCGGGTGTGCATAATGTGTTTCATGTATCTATGCTAAGAAAGTGCATTGGAGAGCCTAGCCAAATTGTGGAGACAGACATACCAAACCTTACTCCTGACTTGACATATGAAGAGAGACCAGTCCAGATTTTGGATAGTCAAGTCAAACAGTTAAAGCACAAGGAGATTAGGCTAGTTAAAGTTATGTGGGAGAATCACGATCGCGAAGAAATGACTTGGGAGCTGGAGGATGAGATGAGAGAAAAATACCCGATATTATTCGAATAGGTCAATTTCGAGGACGAAATTTCTTTTAAGGAGGGGAGAAATGTAACTAGCGTAAAATTAAAGTAACAGTATAAGTGTACTTGATCCGGGATGATTATATTAAATGCGTATGTATATAGTATATAGGGTACGTACGTGACAATCTGTAACCAGGTAAAAATATGTACTAGAATATATGGTATGTACGTAATTGGCGTTTATGTACGTGATTGTTGGGATTAATTAATGTACGTAAATATTTAGGAAAAATAATTTTAGATGAATTAATTAGTAAATCCTTTGTATATGTAATAAGTATAAATTATAGTATGTAAAATGATGATAGCCAAAAATAATAATAATAATAATAATAATAATAAAACAATATATATACCTAAAAAAAATTCATAGAACCTAACTAAATGAATTGCCTTGAAATCCATCACAATTTACGCCTAATTTAACTTTGCATTTCACCATAACTCATTGACACATGACATAAGCATTGAATGTAAGAGATATTTAAGTAAAACAAATATGTGGGATGAAGGAGGCATTTTTTGGATGCATCCCGTAACTTTACAAAAAGAGTGAAAGAGAAGGGAAAAAGGGAAGAAGAAGAAGGGAAAAGAAAGGAAAAAGCTAAAAAGATTTTTAGGGAAACTTAATCTAAAGTAAGTAGGTTTCATTTTATTTTTTGTTTTGTTTATGCTTTCCATTTTTATGAGTTGTTTAATTAATGTAAAATGTGATTATGATGGTTTTGTAATGATTTTTGAACTCTTGATGTTTGATGATGGATGGTTAAGCATGCATGATGAGAAGTGTGCTTAGTGTGAAAATTTCTGGATTTCTTTTAGGGATGGAAAAACCCCGAATTTGGGGTGAATTATTTCGGGATCTTGGAGTGAGTTTTAGGAAAAATGCAAAGCATGAAAGTTGTGGATATATATGTCTACTACATCCCCTGTGAAATGTCAGTGATTTTTTAGAAAAAAATAGACATGGAGTTATGACTGATATGGCGTGGGTTGCTCAAATGGATACCTGCTGGAAAAATATTTTTCCGTCCGAAATTGTGTGTGAATTATTTCGAGATCTTAGAGTGATTGTTAGGAAAAATACAAAGAAGGAAAGTTGTTTATCTATATGTCTACTATTTCTACTTAAAATTTCGTAATTTTTAGATATATATGTAAGGAATTATGGCCAAATTGGTATGGGTTATTTAGGCATACCATTGCTGGAAAAAAAAAATTGTAAAATTAAGTTTGCTTAGATTTAGATGAATGTGGGCATGAAATAAACCCATGGACTTAACCTAAAACATATGGGCTTGAAAGAAAAAAAAAAAGAAAGTGTGGATTCTATTAGATGGACTTAAGTTAAAACAAGATGGACTTAAACTTATAACTAAGGTGGACTTAGATCAAAACAAATGGATTTGGGCTTGGATTAAAAGAAATGAGTTTGAACTAAGATAAAGTTAATAAACTTGGATCAAGCTAATGGGCCTAGAATAAATTAAATGGACTTGGACTACAAGTAAAAAGCTTGGTTTTAAAAATAGATGGGCTAAGATTAAAAGAAATGAGCTTGGACAAAAAAAAATTAAATAAATAAATAATAATAAATAAGTAAATAAATTTATTCTTTTAATAAGGGAAATATTTAGATCTTAATATTAATGGAATTAATGAACAATATTAATGGCGGAGGTTGTGTTTCCCGCTATGAGTACCATGATTGGTATGTGAGCGATGGGTGAATCCCGAGTGTGAGTTGGACCGTGAGTATGGTTTGAGAAATAAAGAATTGGTACCCGAGTTTGTTTGAATGTGATTAAACATGTCATCACGTGCATCACGTGCATTGGGGAAATTAATTTGAGAGAAATCATTGAGTCTTTGAATTGACACGGTTTGATAACCCGAATTGAGTGGAATGGGTAATAGCAAGGAATCCATCGTCGCGAGCTCTATTTACTAACACCGTTAGCGAGGGATAATTCCGCTAACCGTGTGCTACAACGAGGGATAATGCCGTTCGTGGCGGTAGGTGATATTGAGATCACGAGAGAAAGTAATAGAGCAGTAGGGTGATAACATGATCACCGAAAGTGATAGTTCGCGACGGACTTGCATATACCTAGGGTACCCGGATTAAAAATAGATGAAAATGTGGGAAACACAATAGTATTGCATATCACGTGCATCACCCTACTTACTCGAGCTTTGGCTCATTCTATTATTGTATTTGTGTGTTGTTCAGTGCAAGGGTAAGGTTAAGGCTGATCGAGGATGCTACCGGTTCTCGCTAAAAAGAGGCTCATGTGTCACCGATAAAAAATAGGAATATCTTTTGTGGAAAAAAAAAGGGTACGAGCCAAATTTGTAAATTAAATATCTAGGCATTTTGAGTATTTTGTAAATTATAGAATTGTTCTAAGGATGTTGTAAATTATCCCGTGACGCTTTTTCAACAATGTAGTTATCTATGTATTTTGTTGTTTATGATGGAGGAAATAGGGGACTTAGTCCCAACAAGGTGTGGCGAACTCGGGTCACGCCGTTAGGTAACTCGCAAGGGAGTCGGGCGCCACATTACTTGTATGGCATTCATGATCAAGTCAAGCGGATAATTAATGACAATAACG
>CM055441.1:22420818-22758280 GCA_029228465.1 Salix viminalis | reverse complement strand
CATGTATAAAGCCTTGGATGATACTCATTGTAAAAAAGTTATGTTTGAGGTTTGTGATTTGGTATACGTTATGCAAGATAAGTTTCCAATGGATGAGTATATCAAGTCTAAGGAATGGAATATAAGCTTATATAAGGTGTTGTAAAAGATAAATGATCATGCATACATGATTTTTCTTTCTAATCACCTGATGTTTTAAGGTGTAGCACTTAATATCTTATTTGGAGGAGGAATAGACTGGAATAATAACTTAAAAAGAAAATAATTTTTAATTCAACCACAGGATTGGGTTCAAATTTTTACAGGATTGTTTTGAGGATGTTTTCCTTACAATATCCACATATCACTATATGGATAATAAAATACTTAGATATAAAAAATCTCCCTTGAACCTCTGTTTTTGTTAGTTTTCTTAATTTTCCTTATTATTTTTTAATTTCATACATTTAAAAAAAAATCTATGATTATTTCCATTGTCTGCCTTTATATATATATATAGGTTTTCTATTCAATTTAAGGTTTTGTAAATTTCTTAAAGAGATTTTGAGAAACAATAAAACTATGAATTTCAGGGTTTACATAATTTATGGTGTTTTGTATGTGTAATTATTATATTTAGCTTATGTTTGTGTCACATGGTGTTTATTTTGTATCTCCTCTTATATGTTAAATAAATGAATGCTCTTTTATTTTTCATTTGTTTTTTTTTCAATTTTAGTATTTAAAAATTGAATTTTTTAGGACTTAGTCTTTGAAATTTTTCTTCCTCTTATTCTATGGGACTATCATTGTCTTAACAAAACATCATATCATTTGTTAGGCCTTTGATTTTGCAAAAATCTATTTGATTATATTATTAGCAAGAACTTAAAAGTTAGGGGACCAAAATCGAAGAAGGTAAATAAAGGCAGTCAAATTATAAAAAAAATAAATAAAATTAGTCCCTCCATTTTTTTTCTTTATTAATCACTTTGTATATTATTTTCTCGATTCCACGTGACTCAATAAAGCATTCATCATTCTACTTATTTAAAGTCCAATTAGTCTTTGAGAATAGATTGAGAGCATTACACCCCCGATACCTCTAACCACTAGCTTTACCTGATAGAACTCACACGCGGCTCTAACTATCCTGATAGAAACTTCGGAGAGAACCAATTTCTAAATAGTTTGATTAGTCATTCACCCCTATACCCAAGTCAGATAAAAGATTTGCAATTGCATGTCAGTATCATAGCGATCCTTCACCATAGTTTCCTCTAGCTTTGCCCCACTCAAGCATAGTTCATCATCTTTCAGGTCCTGATAGTCATGCTCTCACTCAAACCCTTATCATAAGATTAAGGTCAATCGGTTGTGTAACCTTCAAAGGGATCCCGCTAGTCAAACTTTGTTGTGGCTTATGGGTTTACTCACTCGTTGACTCGCACACATGTCATACTTTTTAGCTCATGTTTCAAGACATGTATTTCAAGACAGGACAAATAGGAGTCTACATACCGATGTTTGGAGTACACATGGGTTGAGGCATGTTGTGACGGAATGCACTATAGTCCATGATAGCGGTGACAACGTCTCTACAATGTTTTAAAGGTCAGGATTTTATCACCACCGCGATTTGCATCGATTCACACCCTAATTAGATCGGCAAATTAGTTATGGTCATTCTTCATCCAACCATAGTGCATCGCCAACCCTCATCACTTTCCTCTTGACAATTTCAACGTTCTTTCAGTCTCTTCGACAACATATAAATGATAAATATATAAAGTATAACGAAGAGAAAATATGCTAAGAAAAAGACATCTATAGAAAGAAGAAAAAAACTACATATGCCACCACTATAGTAAAGAAATTGGAAAAACATTTTATTGTTATTTAACTTCCAACATGTTTTCTTACAAAAACAATTATAAAAAAATGAAGAAGATAGGGGAAAAATGGTATAAATATTCCATGTGTACAATTGTAAATATTTCAAGTATAAAGAATAAAAAATAATATATTTTTCCAGAATAATATGTAGAGAAAAAAGAAAACTAAAAAATATTACAAAATAATAAAGATAAGAAATGAAAATGGTGATAAATATGCCAGCTATAAATTAGTAAATATTCTCAGTATAAATAAATAAATAAATATTCCCAATATAAATAAATAAATAAATAAAAAAATGTTTTTTTTTAAAATTACAAATTTATCACTGCTATAGAACCCTAGTGTTGACCAAACAAAGCAAGCAATTGCTATAAAAAAAAATCCATTTCAAAACATCCAACGTAAACTAAATCTCATATTTACCTTACAATAAAGATCAAATGTGAGAAATGGAGTTCTAAATAGCCATAGATGAAAGACTTTTGTGGAGTGATTTATTTCTTGAAAATGGTCTCAAAAAGTTTCAGCTTTAAAGGCTGTGACCATGTTTAAAGTCACCATGGATTTGCTGACCAAAATCAAAATCATAGGATAGATGACATGAGTATAAAGCTACTGTCTTGGATTCCTAATAAAGCAGTAACATAAAACATAATTTGAAAAGCAAAGCAACTTCACACTCTATTTGTTGGACCAAACATCCACATTTTAGATTTTAATTAGCTTGATCATGACACATAATTTATTAATAATTAGATTTATCAAATATCAACTCCGTCTCACATATTTGTGTTGTATTTGAAAGTATATAAATCAATTTAATATGTTTTCATCTCAATATTTTTTCTAAAAAATATATTATTTTTAAAAAATTTAATAAAGTCGAGTCATGCTTTTATTAATTATTTAAGTTGTAAGTTCATTGATTTATGTTGAGTAACCTCTTATGCTAATTCATTTTAGTTTAATTTCTTACCTCTTAAAAAAAATATTTGACAAGCAAATCATGAAACCAATCATTGTAATGAAACACATGAAATAATAAAACAAAACCAATCACGTGCTATTTAAAAAACAAAAATGTATATTTGTAAGAAATTTATTCCCAGAAAAACTCAATAAAAATAAAACTTGACTGTAAATTGAAAAACAAGCTCAATTTAACCTAGATTTGTTGTAATTAAAATGTCGCATTAGCGTGGCTTAAAGACTTTCAGATCTTTTTGGTTTTTTCACAATTTTATTAAAAATTAAATTAAGAGATGAAACTCGAATCTAAAGCTTCGTTCTCTACACGACAGTACCACTCCCCTCACTTGTGACATGGCCTCACTTAAATGAATTACAAGCTCTCATCACAAGAAATGATGAAGAATTTACTTTTACTTTTTAATTTTTTTAATAAAAAAATGAAGAATTTAGGTTAATGGTAAAGGGAAAAACACTAGGTTGCCTCAAGATGAAGAGAGTGTATGAAAATATAATAGGGGTTGCTTTTAAATATTTTTTATTTTAAAAAGAATAATTTTAATATTAGCATATCGAAATAGCATGAAAACAGTAAAAAAAATAATAATTAAAAGTAAAATAATAAAATATTTTTAATTGCATCTTCAAACTAGCTATCAGTTAATGATTATGGATGCTTTGGGTATATTTCTACAATTAATTGAAGTTCAGTGAAAGTCTAAAAGAGAAATTTCTGAGATCCAACTACAGCCAAGTTGATGTTCATAAAAGAGAAGGGGAAAATTCCAACTAAATTCCCAATGAATTCGAAATGTTTTTTACATTTTGATAGGAAAAATAATAAAATACACAAAACAAAACAAAACAAAACAAAACAAAAAACAATACAATACAAAGAAAGCATTTAACCTCTGCTGATCCCTGACAGCTTTCCCTTTTCGTGTATCCCAACACAAAACCCCACTCCCAATCCCAAACACCCAGCATCTAGTTCTAAGTCCCACAAAAATAATAATAATAATAATAATTCAAGTCATTTTTTTATCATAAACAAAATAAAGATAAATCAGAACAACCCCAGCCCCAGGAAATTAACTTTAAGAATTAATTAAAATAAAAATTCGTCGCCAGCCCTATACTAGCTGCCCACGTGTCCTTGACTAGTTTCATCCATACAAGCTTGTCAGGGGTCCTACCATACTGAGACACATCACGTGGAAGCCCATGTTAGCACCAGAAGTGCCCCCACAGCCTCTCGTTACGAGTCACTACCTCTTTTTCTTTTTTTTCTTTTTTTTTCTTCTTTTTAATCAGTTCATGTTAGAACTTGGAAGCTTTCCTTAATTTTCCGAGCACTGAATTGCTTCATGGTTCGGTGATTGCTCGGATGCGTGGCTGCTGCTGTTCATCTTCTTCAGGTTCTGGTGGTGATAAACTTGCCTGAGTCTCTCTATTTCCTTCTTCAACGCCTCTTGATGGGCTGCCATTTTTCACCAATTAATTAAGTTAACATCAAATCGACGATGTTTTTGTAGTTAAATGTATGGAGAATTAAGCAGAAGGAGTTAATCTGGCTATAAATACATCATTTAAGGGCATTTCTAGCATTAACAATGTCCACAGCACAAGTCATTCTCCCGCAAAATCATTACATAACCAATCATAATGTCCATAACATCGAATCATATAGTTGTTTTTTTGAATTTGAAATAACGAGAGCAGGGGAGCTCTTACCATCTTTGAAAATCTTGTCTTGAGCCAAAGCAGCGATCCGTTGCTTGAGGGCACTGTTATCAACGTTGAGAATCAGCCGTTGATGGTCTAAAAATGCAACTCTCGGCGACAATGCTGATACTTCCGTCTGAATTTTTGCATCAAGTAGAGATCAGTGGAGTCAAGTACTAATTAGATATCCCAGAACTACACAGGGATCTAATACTTTATAGCAGTAGTGTATATGTTAAGATCATACCTGTAATGTTGTCACGCTACGTTCAAGCTCTGAAATGTATTGCAATTTCCTCACTCTTGACCTTTGTGCAGATTGCCGATTTGCCAAAATTCTGCTAAATATTGCAACAGAATCGGTTTACAACCATAATTTCACGGTATAAAACAATTATATTTCACTGAAAATTAGAAAATAAATATAACGAAAACTGAGATTGCCATTATCATTATATACAAATTAGTTGGTATTAATCCACATGCAATCCTTTAATTATAACATGCAATAGAATAATCAAAGTTTAAAACATTAGAGCAGCTAGGAGAGTTAATTATCAATAATGTGATGCAATTCAAGTTAATATATACTCACCTTTTCACCCTCTTCGGATCATTGATGGAATCACCATTATTTGAAGATGTGGGAAGAGGAGGCTGGTGTGATTCTTGCTTGCATGAACTCTCCACCTCTCCTGGCTCAGTCTTGGCCACCGCTGCTGGTTTCTGCTCGGTATTTTCTTCTTGTTGCTGGCGGTGTTGATCTGCTGGCATTGATGGTTTCTCGTCATTTTTGCTATTCTGGTCGGACGGGGTGGAGGGGTTGGAGGAGGATGGTGGCAAAGACAAGGACATGTCATGGGAAAACATGGACATAAGCTGGTCATCATCCAGCTTGTCGAACCCAAGATTAGCGGGAATCAAGGCATTGGAAGAGGAATGGTTATTATTGCAGCTGCTGCTGTTGTTGTCGTGGCATTGATCCTCCACCAAGGAGGGCATGTTGGTCGTCTCGATGAAAGTGATGGAGTCGCTGATAGACCGGCGGTGGGCCCCGCGTCTGGTGGACGTGAAATCCAAGAACTCATCAACCCAGGAGGGCTGGTGGTTCTCCATGGTTGCAGCAGCGGTTGAAAAATAATTGGACATTGTTTGGTGAGAGAAGGAAGGCCAGTTTTGGGTGACAGTAGGGATTTTGGGTGGCAATTGAGCCATGATTCTTGATCTTCCTTGTATATCAAAACTTCCGATGTAATAACAATAACAGCACAGATAGAAAGAACAGAAAAACAAAAAATAAATAAAAAAAGTTGGGTTTTTATACGAGAAAAATCTTAACAAACTCCACAGAGAAAAAACAAACTATCAATCTCTGTGTGTGATATCAGGAAATCTTGGGCCGGCCGCTGGTAAAACGCTATATCTCTCTATCTAAAGGAATCATCAAAGGACAAGCAAGTGATCATCTCATCTGGTTGTAAGTTGATGCAAAAATAGAAATATTTGGTTAGGACAGACAATTTACAACTTACCAGACACAACTAACAAGCCCCAAAATGCAATGACAAAATCTCGGGGATAATGTTCTCCTACAAACACTCCATCGAGCAAGTGACGGGGATGGGGTTAATGTTGCAGGACGAGTACTGTGAAAGAGTATCCAGCTAGAGAGGCAAGCACAGTGTGAGGTTGGAGATAGCTAAAGCTTTAAGGCCCAGATGTAATGGAGGTGGAGGAGGAGATGGTAGGGCACATGGGGAGTAGTGGATTAGAAACAGCTAGCAACAGCTGGGATTTGGCCCTCAACGTTGGGTTTTACTGGAAATTCGCAGGGAGAGGGGGGAGGAGAGAGAGAGGGAGAGAGAGAGGGAGAGAGGGAGAGAGGGAGAGAGAGAGGGAGGGAGAGAGAGAGAGAGGGAGAGAGAGGGATTTAATTAACTGGAGGGGATCGGCCAGCACGTGCCGATGTGACCTCTCCGCATCCAATCAAGTCATACACGAGACCATCACTGCCACGCTGCCATTATATATTAATAATCTATTATTTATATTACATATATTCTCCACAAAAAACTACTAGGGATATGTTTTTCTAATCTATCACATATTTTACTTTACGTGTATGGTTCAATTTGTTACTCCTATTCATCTTTGACCCTTGGATCCAAATCCCAACTAAGCGCATCTTTCATCTTCTAATTTGCCCCTCTCGAATCATACTCACTTAGGGTTTTTCTTCTTTCTGCTTACAGTGAGAGATTGAGAGCTTGGAAACCGTGAAATTTCCAAATTTGATCAAGATTGTGCTTGGATGGTTAGTGGGGGCGAAATTAAGGCATGGCATTCACTCATAGCTATAGGATGGTTGTGTGGAGTGGATTGTATTCTGATGTCGGTAAGGTTGTCAATTGTGTTTCGGTTGATACTTTATTTTTTCAATTAGAATATAATGTTTTAGTTTCGTAGCGTTTCGACGCTCTGTTTTGGGTTTGTACTGTTTATGTGTGTGTGTATGTGTGTGTAATTAATTAAATATGTTAATTCAAAACAATAGTCCAAATCCAATAATAAAATTATTTAGAATTGTGCAATTTAAATTTCAAACATAAGTAAAAAATGATAGTTCAACTGATATAACTCGACCAACTTGATGAGTTCAAAGATAACATGAAAAAATGATAAAAATATAGTTTAATTAAAAAAAATCAAGTTGACATCTTAAAAAATATTGAAACAACGATATATTGAATCAACTCGAGTCAACCTAGGTTAACTTTTTAAATGTGTGACCTCCGTTATAAGACCATGATAACCTTAAATAAAGCAAATCAAATTATAAATCTCAATTAATAATAAACTCGTTGTTGAATAATGAAATTGACAAAAATTTAATCTAAAAAATGACACAATAAAATGATTTTTTTGAACAAAATTATGAATATATATAATATTACGAGAATATCATCATCAACCTCGCAAGGTCATTACATTATTTGATTGTTCTGAAATTTTAACATAATATATATAAATATATCAAGAGACTCATCGTAAAAATTTCATCTCAATCTAACGGTCGGGTTATGAGATATGATTGATATTGTAAAATTATTCATTATTTTAAAAAAAAACACTTTGCCCAAAACGAAACGGGCGAACGAAACCCGAATATTCTAGTCGAATTTGGGCGAAATTTACAGAACAAACTGTAATTTTAATCAAAGATAAAAACTACATTTTTCATCTCTTCTTTAACCGATATGAAACGTTTCAGTCTATTTCAACTGAAACGAAACCTTACCCTGTGAGAGAGATGCATTGGCATGAGATAATATCTTAGGGATAGATAAAATATACAAGGTAGTGGTATAGTGGGAAGATGTAGGATCTAGGGACGGTGAGCTGTGAAAAGAGAGGGAGAAATGTAAGAATCATGCCCTCCTCTCCTTCCCATGTGAACTCTTTGGAAGAGCCCACTTTCCTTTCCTGTCTCCCAATCAGACTCACATGGCGAGGGTTATGTGGCCCCTGTTCCCCTCTCTCTCTCACCCGTTTTTCCTGGTAGCTTCCATCCTCTCATGGCGGCATTAATGCTGTTCTGTAAATGAAAAAGTACTTAACAGACACTAATAATGATTAGTGAAAAGATGGAAGGTAAGTTAAGTACTCTGGTTGTCCGGGAGAAAACACTATTTTGATCAGTATCTTATTACAGGAAACATGCCCACTTGACTCCTCGAGGAATATGATCGCAAGAGATTGTACCTGCCAATCCTCTCAACGGCCAGGATGATCCCATGCCATATTCTAAGTGGGAAAACATTAACAATCACAATCATTTAAAAAGCCAGATATTCTCAGAGCTAGGACGAATGAATGTTAATTCATTGCAGGGTAGGTTTGCATGTGCCTCCCTCCCATAGCCACCATTTGACATCTCCAACCGAGTGATTAGAGAATTGTTCACCTGCATAATGTACTTAATCTCTCTCTCTCTCTCTCTCTGGTCTTCATTTTTTCCATTAATTTTCGGATCCCGAAATATTCTGTGATTGCCGTACCGAAGAGGGGATGAGAATTGGATGCAAACTTAGAGGCATCATTGCACGTGGAGAGGAGCGAGACAAGGGCCTACCCTGTTTGTGTTTTGCTGAGATGATTATACAAAAGCACCATAGCCAGAACATGCTAACACGAACACTAGGGCTGTAAAGAAATAAAAAGGTTTGAGTGAGTGAGTGGGTGGTGGCGGTGGTGGCGGTCACTTGCTCGTGACTGTTTCCCCCGTCTTATTTCCGGGGAAATCCCTTGAATTATTTGCCATGTTCGTGTCATTTTATCAAGTGAAATCGCTTAAAATATATACATTTCAGCAAACTAACCCTAATTCTTCTCGCTTCGCCAGTTCAAGCAGTCGGGTTGAGTTTTAAACAATGGAGCACTCTCTCCATAGGCTGAGCTCGTCGCTCTTTGCTTCCAGTTTAGTCGGGTTGAATTGATGGAATAACGAACATAGAGGTAAATTTGAGGAAATTGTTTCCACAAAGGTCATAAACACAAGGGCTAAATTGTGTGTTCTGTACAAATCCAGTTGCAGCTTGCAAGTCTTTCATTGAAATTACGCACAGTACACCAACGTCAAGAACTCGGTCCTCATACAAAGATAACCATGTTTGAAAGCAAACTCAATAATATCTCGATCATTGAATAATTCAATGTTAAAGAATAAAAATAAAAATTAACGGATAAAAATCTAAATCAATTTGAATTAACCTGTTAACTCATCAATCATAGGCATAGGATTGGGACAACTCATTAGAAAGGAAAGATAAAATAAATCATGAAAAAATAAGATCATAAAACTTGCCAAAGCATAAACAAAAAAAATAGCAATAAGAAATAGAGATTGATAGAAAAAAACTAGGATGATGAAATTCTGAAAAAATATAAAAAATTAATCTCAAACAAAACAAATAGTAATAAAAAAGAATAGGAACCAAATTTAAATTAGTAAAAACAATCAAAGGATGTTAAATTAAAAAAAAACATTTATAATTTTATAGAATATTTAGAAAAACAATAGTATTCAAAATGACAAAGACTAGTTGTGAAGGAAAACAAATTAAAGGAGTTACTCTAAAATTTTGAAGGATCTTATATGAAATTCAAGGGAAAAAAATAGGGGAGGAGAAGAAAAAAGAAAGGCTATCAACACCAAACCAGAAGCATGTTTGGAGGGATGCAAAGACCCGTCAAATGCTGACATATAAGATAGTGTTTAGTGATTGGACATCTCTTTACGTGTCACCTGAAGGACAAAAATATCCCACTTGTTGACATCTACTACTCACACATTAGCATGTTTTTTAAAGTATTTATTATATTATCAAATGCAATAATGTCCCTACTAAATAACCTTCGCTTTAAAAATAGAATCAATGTAAAATAACAAAAAAGTAATTGGAAAAGAGTTATGTTGATTTCATCGTTATGAGCAACAAAATAATTTTATTATTTTTAAAAAAAAAGAACATAAACACCCATGATTAAAAGGCATTTTAGTTTTTTGTAATCTACAACTAAATTAGTAATTTCACTGTAAAAGAAATTACTAACCCTTCATAAATTATTAAAAATAATTATATCATAGTGAAAATACCATTTTGACCTCAACAATTGGTTTTAAGGTTTTTTGAGCTATGGACAATTTTGACAAATCACTATTCCAATGAATAGTGATTTGTCTCTGGAGGTATAATAAAACCACTTTCTTCTTTATAATTATTTTAATATAATATATATAGAGAATAAATATATTTTTCAATACAATGTGTGTGTGTGTGTATTGTATTATAAATAACATTTGGATAAAGAATATCATATAGCTTCCTTATAATTTGAATAACTATTACTAATTTGAGTAATAAATAAAATATAAATAGTAGAAATTCATTACATGCATATCAATTATCATCCTCTATCTCAAACTATCTTCAGTTTCTAAGAATTAGTGCCTTTGCTCTCTCCAAAAAAAAAAAAACAAGTCTATATATAAATATGTTAGACTAATTATATATTTTGATATTTTTTTAATATTAACGCCTTAAAATATATATTTAAATAAATAACCTAAGTTTTTTTTAAAAAAATCAAATTAATTTAATGTTAGTGTTCTGAAATACATTTCCTATAATAATACTAAGAATAAATATTATAAAATAAAATAAAAATTAATTTTTTTCTAAATACAATAATGGTGTCAGCGATAGTATGACAATAATAATTAAAATATTAATTATATACAATAATGGTTATAATGACAGCTATAATAATTATGATAATTTAACAATCATGATAATAACAATGAGAATAATATTCAAAATGATGCATCAGTTGATGTTATTTTTCTTAAAAATTGACTTTTGCGACTTCTTTATTTATGATATTTCAGATTTAATATTACATAAAAAAAAATTACGAAGTTACACGTACACAAAACAGGTAGAAAATTTGTGTCAAATTATATACAATAAAAATATACACGAGCCACTCGCCCTACACTTTTCCATAGTCAGAAATAACTTTTTTAACATGCAAAAAAATATTAATGGTCTTAGATTTTTTTTTTATGATGATATATATCTGAGTGAAATAATCAGCCTATAAAACTTTCAATTATTACTGTAACAAAATTATTTACAATAATAATAATAATAATAATAATAATAATAATAATAATAATTGTATATTATTTTTTTATATATTCATTTTATTATGTAAAATGTGTTTAAAATAATTTTATGGTATCAAGGGTATTTTTTAATTATTTTTTTTCATTTTACGTTCACAGATACAATAACCATAATACCCCTAAATACAACAAAACCAATAATTGTCGAGTAGGGGGTGTCCCGCTAATTTCATATTTTCAGTGCACGGTAAAATTATATCTTTGTAGCCTCAAATAAGACAAAACAGTAAGAGTTACCTACGATTGTATTTCAAACATTTCATGTTTAACTATACATGCATAAGAGAGAGTTTCACTCTCATGTTACACCTCAAAACTAAACTTACTATTTTTTTTTAATGCAAATTGCATTTAATACAAATAAAAAATAACAATAATAATTAAAAAATATAAACTAAAAAGTCTGAGGTATATAGATACAAATAAAAAAATTAAGAATTATCTCGGAAGGACCGAAAAAAAATCAAGGGATCAAAACTAAACCAAAAAATAAAAAAACTAAAATACAAAATAAAAAAATTATATATTTTAAATCTAGATGAAAAAAAAATTTAATCCCAGCTGATGAACACTGGTTTATGGCTCATTTATTACTAATTTGAGTAATATATAAAATATAAATTGTAGAAATTCATTACATGCATATCAATTATCATCCTCTATCTCAAACTATCTTCAGTTCTAAGAACTATCTTCAGTTCTAAGAATGAGTGCCTTTGCTCGCTCCACAAAAACAAGTCTATTCGGAGATAGTATTAATAGCGAAGGAGTTACACCTATATTAATGCATGAAAGTTAGCTATTTATCTGCGAGGAAGGAAAAAAAAAAAAAAAAACTTTTCCTATGCCACATCATTTATTAGTGGCTAACCCACGATGCATACAATCACAAAAATTGTTAGTTAAAATTAAATAGTGTTAATAATAATTCCAAGTGGAACTGGCCTTGCATTTTGAAGACTGGAAAAAGAAGACTGCTTTTTGCTCTCCAGCATATGAGAAAACCCTCCGAAGCTTTTTTCCCATTTACATATGCTTTGACCATTTCATATCAGGACTCAAGTGGATCCCTTTTTTGTTATATCAGGAATATTCTCAAGAGAACAAGGTAACGTTTTCTGTTTCATCTAAGAAAGAGGACCCACTTGAGATACGAATCGTTTAGAGAATATATATATATATATATATATATATATATACCTGGAGGTAAAATTGATATACTGAAATGCAGGGGCTATATAATTGAGGCTACTTCCCAGTATACAGCTCACATATTCTCCACATAAAATACAGGTGACGTGTTTTGATCTGAAATTTGAGCGATTCACTTGGCTAAAACGGATTTTTCTTTTTTTCTTTTAATAAAATACAGGCGACGAGTGAGCCTTGACTGTTCATGGCATGATCCTCCAATGATAAGTAACAAGTATCCCAGCCAGACTACAAAGTTCACACGTTATGTACAATGTTATTTATTGATTAATGTCGACCACACAAGAATATCATAAAAGGCTACATTTCCTGTATTTGATTATTTCTATCTATTTCTATATATATATATGCACCCCTTTTTTTTCTGCCTGTATAAAACTGCCAAGTTGCACGAATAAAGGCTCATGCCCGCCCAAGGTTTATATTAAAGACAGATCAGATCTGAGTTACCTCCGCTTCAGGTTACTCGGTCAATTTTAGCTATCTGATCCTTCGCCGGAAAAATGGGATTTGAGTCCAGTCCAACATTGGTAGTAATCGTTATCCATCAGCGGTGACTTAAGGGCCCAAGAGCTGATTCTGGGAATTAAACATGATTCAAACATGAAAGCCATTGTATTTGTTATTTTTAATGGACCTGCATCATGCCCACGCTCAATGGTAGCCTGTATATCAGAATAAAGCTGTTAAGTGTTTTTGAAAAAAAATAATTATTTTGTACTTTAAATTAAGTTTTTTTTAGTGTTTTTTAGATCATTTTAATATGTTGATATTAAAAAAAAAATTAAATAAAAATCATTATAATACTTTTCTGAATAAAAAATATTTTGAAAAGCAACCTCAACCACACTTCGAAACAAACTGGATCAACTGTGAGATGAAGGAGTGGTTAGACAGCCAAATCATTTGAGTCACTATAGCATGTAAACACTGAAATTAGAAAGATTTCCAATACAAAGTAATCAGGTAGGTAACCAATCAAGTAAAAGCAACTACCACTGTCGAATTGGCAATAGATCTTCCGACAAAACATGTGGCAATATGAAAGACCAGTGATTTTTGACCCGGATCAATGTTCTAAAAAGGGGGCACAGTAGAAACCAGGGTGCAAGCGTCAAAAATGCCTACAAGAAAATATACCTCGTATGTCTTTGTATCTGGACCATGTGGAGTCATGCAGCTATGAAGACTTGCTCCTCCTGGGAGAAAACCATCAGCTTTTGCCTGAAAACAAAAAAAATAGGATTGAAAATCTTTGAGAGGGAGAGAGAACAGCAATGGATAAAGAATCCTTTCTCTTTAATTTAAACAGGAAATTGAGCCAGGGTATACACATGTATCAAATGACACTGAATTCTATGACTATAATCAAGACTGCAGCATGTGCTAAAGTTTACCTCATATCCACCATTAATCAGGCCCATAAATTCACTCATACAATTGCGATGGTAGTACGGAGGTCGGAATGTATGCTCAGAAACCAACCATCGTGGAGGAAAAATAACAAAATCAAGCAGTGCAACGCCAGGTTTATCAGTTGGTGCAGTCAAAACTGCAACATATTACAGAAATACAGTTAAGGAAAAGAAACAGAGCATAGTATTTTTTTTCTCAAAAAAAAAAAAGAGAGGGGTAAATATGGTTACATAAACCTCCTACCTGTATTTATTGACGGATCACTGTGATCAAACAAGACAGTATTATAAGGGCAAAACTTATTGAGATCATACTGCAGAAAAGATAGTTGCCCAATTATTAAGAACAAATATGAGAGCGCCAATTTGCAGCTAATATGTCAACAACCAGAACAACTGCTATGACAGTTCAACTTACCTTATATGGAACATAATTACCATGCCAAGCAACCACATTGAATGGAGAAAAATCTTGTTTTGCAACAAAAAGTTCTCCACCAAACTTTTGTACGATAGCATATCCAGGTCTGGAACCATCTTCAAACCAGGCTTTGGGAACAAGGAAATCCCTTGGAGCAGCAAGACCATTAGCACCTAAAAGTAACCAGAATCAAGTCCTTGTTGTGCTAGCAACATGTGTTGATCAAAGATGAATAACTTCACACTTTAATCACTCAGAGGCCACAACAAGGATAGGAGATTAGGTACCTATTGGGACCAAGATCAGGAAGTTGAAAATGGGCACCAAAAATCTCAGACACATAACCACGTGATGGGCCATCTGGCAAATCTACAGCAAAACGGAATCCTTGAGGTATAACAACAATTTCACCAGGAGAGACTTGCAATTTCCCACATTCAGTAGTGATCCACAATCCTACAGCACCAGCACCAAAGATTAAATACATAAAAAAAAGCAACAAAAATATAATATCCAGAAAACATGAGCACAGGTGAAGGCATAAGACAATACGGTCAGAACCTAAAAAACCCTGACGATGCAAGTAGTTCACATAAAAGATTAGAAAGTAAATCAAAGTGCTGAGACGAATTATTAGAAAGTACAATTGTGACAGCAATTCAAGAATATAGTTGCAAATATTTACTGAGTTGTTAGAATGATTTGAGAGTTTAAAAGCAGCGTTAAATTGCACAAAGCAGTGTTGAAGAAGTAACTCAAACTGGAAAAAAAAACAGATACCATTCTCAAAAGCATCAACGGGAGACACGCAGTCTCATAATCATGGAAATATTGTATGCCCATCCAATGGTCCAAAATTAAAAAAAGAAAAGGAGCAAGCTTGGATTCTAATTGAATAACTAACTCACTTCCTTTTTGTGGAATAATCAAGAAATCGCCATCGGCATTGCAAAAAGCACAGTTATCCATGGATTTATTGGCGGTATACCTAAACAAAAAAAAACAAATTAAGTTCCATATATCCATTGTAACGGAAGAAATGATTGGTAAACCTATACATGCATACATGTGAATAGCAAATCCATGGCGGAGGAAGGAGCTCCCAGCTCCACAAACTGTATATAAACCCTCAACAAAATCAATTGGTGCTGATTCTTCAACAGTATCTACTGGCTTCGGCTTCCACCGCAGTTGCGTGGGAGTTGTATAACTGTTTGATTTATCAAATTCACTCACGAGTTTGTCATGCCTCGGAAACCTTGCTTGAAACGGTTCGTGAGTGACCGATGGCTTGATTCTATATAACCAACTGATTTACCAAAACCAAAACCAAAAACAAAATTAAGATTAGTAATCAAATGATTAATTTCATGATCTACGGAACAATTGAGAGAACCTGCGTTGGTTGAGTTTGTGAGGGGAAGTGAAGGAGGTCCCGGAAAGCTGTTCTGCGTAGAGACCGTAGGGGCATAAGAGAGGACTGTTCTGTCCACGAGGCAACGATCCAGAGATGGATTCGGATTCGAAGGTGTTGCCGAATCCCGATAGGTAATCATGATCGGCGGAAGGGAAAATCACTGGTTCTGGTGATCTGCTGCTGCTGCTCCAGCTCCATTGGAATATCTCTTCGATTGATTTGTTGGGAAGAAGGAACGAGGCCATCAACGGAATTAATTTTATAGCTCCTCTTGCAGAGAGAGGATGGAATGGATGGTATTGACGTGGCATCATAATCTATATCTTGACGGTATTTCTAACCCAGTTACTGTTTGAAACAAAAAGATTCGGTAATGTTACTAGTTTATCCGCCCCGTTTTATCTCCGGGTTCATCCGAAATTGTTTTTAAAAATATTTCTATTGCAATAAAATTTCCGAAATTATCATAAAAATCTCAACTGGCTCTTTGTTTAATACTTAATTATTATTATATGATTTACAATAATGATTTGTCATTAATCTAATATTGAATATTAAATAAAAAATTTACTATAAATGATAGATTTGGAAAAAACAAAATTAAAAAAAAACAAAACAAAAAAAAAGCTAAGAAGAAAGAGTCCAACCGTGTGGTGGGTGGCCTGAAACCTACCTCCCTGACCCTTTTTTTTTTTTTTATCACCCACCCCTTTTTAATAATTTAAAAAAAAACTAACAAACAATGAAAACAAGATGTTGGTGCTTGTTTTAAATCAAATAATAAAATGTTTAAAATAATTGTATTGGTTAATAATTATTTATTGCTGTTTATTGCTAAATTTGAAAGGATAAAATTGTTCTTGAATATTAAATGTTGATTATCAATTATAGGATTGAAAAAACACCTTACAAGAACTTATGGTCGTTCAAATTTTAAAAAAAAATATCTTTGTTTTTCATCAAGCTATATCCATGAAGAATGGAAAATAGAATATTATGTTCAAATACGATTTTTTTTTTATCTAGAAATTCGGAAAACATGATTTTCCATTTTTCCAACTTAAAGCTAAGTTTTGAAGACATTTTGTTTTGTTCTCCGACATTTTTCCATTATAATTGATGCATAGAAAACACATATTTGCATGTTCGAGTATTTATTTTTATAGTTGGTTGTACTTTTTTAAAAATATATCTTTTTAAAAGAATTAAATTAATATATTTATAGATACTTTTCAATAATTTTAATGTATTAATATCAAAATAAAAAAACATAAAAAATATTTTTAATATATTTTTAAAAATTTCAAGAAAAAGTTTTAGAGGGTGTAGTTTTTCTTTAAATATTAGATTAATATTTTTTAATGATTTTTATATACTAATATAAAAATAAATATATTTTCTACTAAAAATTATTTCAAAAAACATTCCACACCGGAGTCTTAAACTGTAGCATACAAAAATATCTTCTTATAAGAGCTAGAATGATTGGGAACACAATTTTAAGGAATAATAAATGGGCCTATGAGCTTTAAAGCCAGCCCACATCCCAACTCCATGCTTTGCTTATTACAGGATGGCATGGACATCCTTTTGATTTATAATTGACTAATGACTGTCTGTCTCTTTTGGTGTCAAAGCGCAAAATCTGTAATCTCCCAACTGTACCAGGTCCAGAAGCAAAGCTAGGCTTACAAAACCTTTCGTCTCTTGAAAATGAGTACGTACAGAGCAGATGAGGATTACGACTATCTGTTCAAGTTGGTCTTAATTGGAGACTCTGGAGTTGGGAAATCGAATCTCTTATCTCGATTCACTAGAAACGAATTCAACCTGGAATCCAAATCCACTATTGGTGTCGAATTTGCTACTCGTAGCATCCGTGTTGATGACAAGATTGTCAAGGCCCAGATTTGGGACACTGCTGGTCAAGAAAGGTTCACTTTTTTATTTCACTTTTCTTTCATTTCAAATTCACAACTTGCTATATGCTTGAGATCTCTTTGGTTGCTACGTACTTGGATTTTTTTGGCTTCGAAGTAATGGGATTTGTGTTTTGTAGCTGGTTCAACCCTATGCTAAAAGATTGTTAGTGTTTTTTGCACTAAAGGTTTGGATTTTTATTCTCTTCAAAGGGTATTTTTGGTTTTGTGATATGGGTTATCATGCTGTGTTTAGATGAAGAGAGTTGGATCTTTGATTTGGTATAGTATGAATTAGGATCTGAGATATATAGCATAGAACCACTTGTGCTTTTTCTTTTCTGGTTATTCCATTGGGATTTTGTTCCAAGATCCTATTCTTTTTAATTGAGACTTGTTTGAAACTCTACATGCAAGTTGAAGATGAGTCCACAAGAGTTGTCTTACTACGCTGATTCTTTTGAATCAGAACATGTCATGTCTCTCTCTAAGACGTGTAATATTTTGTTCCACAATTGTCTAACGTATTGAAGGAAGATTACATCAAATATGGAAGAAACAAAACCTTCAGCTTCTGATATATGATGCCTACAGGAGGATATTGAGTAACCGTGTGTGAGTGGACAACTTTAGCAATACGTTAGACAATGTTTAACTGCTGGAAGATGCATTTTTTTTTTGTCTCGTCATCATGCTCTGGACGAGTCTCTAGTTGAAGATAATGTTTAAAGATGTTGAGGTGCAGCTAATTAGTTCCGTTTTTATTATTGAAGGATTTAAGAGTCAAGATTGTTTGAGGGTAAGTATAGCAGGAAAGTCATTTGAAGGTACTTAATGGCTACTGCCAGATTGCTGAGAGAGGCAACTTGCTTCAAAATGTTAGGAGATTAGCTTTTCCAGATAAATTAGGTGGAAGTGTATGTTATGCACATTACCGAAAGTTGGCATGTGTTTGCATTTGGTGTAAAAGCAACATCATTATTGTATCATATTAGCCATGAGGCTTCAATGTCTTAGTGAGCAGCTGATTCGGTACTTAATAAAGACATAGATGTGATGCAGTAAAATTGTTATATGCTATATGAAGTTTCAAAATTCAAAGTATTTTTTTCCTAGATGTCTGGGAAGTTGTTTTTATTTTTTCCATACCCATCAAAACACAAATTGGTATTTGGAATCCTGATGTTCCTTTGTCACGTGACCTTTTTGATTTTGGCATGATCTCTTTTTATCTGCATTCTTTACCCACTTTTTGTTTGCTGTGGAATTTCCTTGGGTTGGGGCGGTGTCGTGACATTTGGCATCACTTCCTCTAGGACTGGAGCTGTGAATGAGCTTGAGAATTATTTCCTGAGCTACCAAGCTCAAACAATGCATTTGGTTCACTCACCTTCACCATCTGGTTGCTGAACATTATAGAAGAAACAATAAAAATAAAATATGATGTGCACATTTTATTGTTAGTGTCATTTGGTGCTTGGGATAGATAAGTTCTGCATTTTTTTTGTCATCTTTGTCCTTATAACAGTATAAGTTGAAATTAATAACTGTAAAAAAAAAGAGCTTACCTTCTTTGTTAACATCATCATGACTGTGAATCTGCATTCTGAAGCTTGAAAGTGAATGCTAACTTTATGCTTTGCAATAGATACCGGGCGATCACAAGTGCATACTACCGAGGAGCTGTCGGTGCATTGCTTGTTTATGACGTCACTAGACATGTCACGTTTGAAAATGTTGAGAGATGGTTAAAGGAGTTGAGAGATCACACAGATGCTAATATTGTGATTATGTTTGTTGGTAACAAGGCAGACCTGCGTCATCTGCGTGCTGTTTCTACTGAAGATGCCAAGGCCTTTGCTGAGAGGGAGAAGACATATTTTATGGAGACATCTGCCCTAGAGTCTCTGAATGTTGAAAATGCTTTCACTGAAGTGCTAACTCAAATATATCATGTGGTCAGCCGCAAAGCACTTGACATAGGAGATGATCCAGCAGCCTTGCCTAAAGGAGAAACCATCAATGTTGATGATGTTTCAGCAGTCAAGAAAGTTGGTTGCTGCTCTGTTTGAAAACCAAGTGAGAGGATGCAGTGAACAAATACTCCAATTCTCTGCCGCCATGAACTCAAGACTTCCTCTGTTCAAGTCACAGCCCGTCCCCAAATTTTGTCACTGTCACTGTCATAATGGGATGGACGCTAAGTTCTTAGAGTTTGTAGTCTGGTGAAAATGTCTGCATCTTCAGGTTTTTAATTTTTCATTTGATGCCAGTTTCTTAATAGCTACTCAAGGCTCGTATCTCATATGTCGTTAGTGATATAGCTTTTGTTGTATTTTATTGCTCCTAGCACAAGACATTGTTCCAGACAATTTTCATTTCTGTACCTGATTGTTTGAATTTTTATGATACAAACTGATACTTCCTATAATTATATTTGTGCCCATATAACTGAGGAAATCTTGATATTCCAATCCAGTTTGTGATTGTTTAATGTTGGAACTTGATGACAAGACAATTAGTTCTGCCATGGTTCATATGAAAAGTAAATCATGCATATGGCGCATGCAGAAGGGATTCTGATGAAAAATGCTAAATTAACCAGGGTGTATGCATGGACATGCGAAACATATTGTTGCTACATGCAGTTCTGCCCCTCACAAATTGTTGCTGGCAATGCTATGAAGCAGCAGCAAAAACCAAAATTTGGAGAAGGCCGTGCAAAACTGAGATATCATCTTCCATCATCATTGGGTGCTGAAAGTGATTCGATCGCCTCTCATTTCAATAACAACAAAAAAAGGAGAAGAGGGCAGGACGAAATCTTTTTTAAAAAATTCTATTATCCTTTCAATGGTTTTTATTTAGAAGCCAAAGACTTGTCCTTGCAGTGCTCACAAGACTTTCCGAAGCAATGTATGAACTTCTTGAGAGCCCTTAAAATTACAGGCCTTATTCAACAACTCTTTCTTGAAATCCCTCAATCTATCCATATGGGCACCTATGTCGTTTTCCATCAACATCTTTAATTAAGCAATGCAATACATTTAGCTCATAAACGATACTTCAATTTCCCATCTAAGACCATAAGCAAAGCCTTGCTTGACAAGGTATGTATATTGGTGAAACCCTAAAAATTGTATCACAAGGCAGAACAACACATCAAACATTAGGCGTTTTTTCAGCTATGTAAATGGTAGCGAAGTAGCCAAAGATATGTTTACGCGGGAAATATATAGACACCCAACCGTTGAACCGATTGATGGCCGGCCAGTCTGAGAAGATAGGTGAATCTCAACTGCTGTTCTTCTTCGTCGAGCCTGTCGATCAAACGAAGGTCAAGTATGGAGGTTTTGAAGAGGGTGTCCAAGGTTACTGAAAGCCATGCATGACATACACGGAAGAAGAAATAATTGTTCATGGAGGCTTAGACATGAAAATATCAGAGATAATATGGAAAACAATTTATACATTTATATGTGCGCGAGTTTTGTGGAGCATATCAGAAGATTTTAAAAGCTGAATACATTTATAAATACTAGATGTTGATGGACTTCTTGGAGCAAAACCTATTGACTTTCTCATGAAACAAAATCTAAGGCTTAAAAATGATGAAGGTGAATTATTGAATGATGCTTCTCATTATAGAAGGTTAATGGGATGGTAAATCTATCTTATAATTTCTAGAACAGATATCATGTATTATGTGAATATGTTAAGCCAATTTATGCACGCACCAAGAAAACCTCTTTGAGATGTTGCTCTTCGAGTTGTGAGATATTTAAAGAGCAATCCAGGTGTTGATTTATTATTCTCTTCCAACAGTTCTCTTCAACTAAGAGGTAATTGCGATGTGAATTGGGCAAATTATCCTATGATAAGAAGATTATATTGGGTTACTCTATATTCCTTATAAACTCTTTAATTTCATGGAAGACAAGAAAATAAAGTAAAAAAATGTCACGGCTCCAATTAACTCAGATGAATAAAAATGGATTTTTGAGGAATCCAAAACCTCCAATGAATTTAATTAAGAAAATTGTTCAGTACATTTATCAAAGACTCTGGACTTTAAATAATAAAATAGAACAACTGATTGTCGGGTTCCAAGGCCCCTCAGCAACACAACTCTAATCGCAGATAATTCTCAGCTGAGATTCTAATTTGACTTATTCAAACTGTGGTCACAATGACACGTAACCCATGACTCATTAATAATACCATGAAATAAAAGAAATAACTTAACTAATAACTGGACTGATTATTCCCACTACATACCCAACTACACTGTCTCATTCTAACCATTTAGTTCCCTTGACTCAAACACCCGAATGACCTTCTCTGCCAAGCAACCACGTGGACGGTAAGATGGACTCCAGTACAGCGACGTGGACGGCTGGATGGGCTCCCCGTACAGCTCCCTTCTACCAGCTCCAGATGGCCACGTGACAATGTCCCCCGCTTAAAAAACCTTGTCCACAAGGTTTGGGAACTTTTCGGCCAGCTCACTATACTCCACCCAACAAGCTTCTTCTGCACCCAGCCCCTTCCACCTAACCAAAAGCTCAGCCACTGCACGCCCCTTCTTCTTCTTCAACCTTCTTTCCAAAACCTCTTCAGGCTCCGGCTTCAGCACCCCCTCCTAGTCTGTGGGTGGAAGATTCACCACCAATTGGTGCCGCTTGCCCAGTTTTTCCTTCAAACAAGACGCATGGAAAACTGGGTAGATCCTTGAGTTCCCAGGAAGATCAAGACGGTAAGCCATTGTTCCCACCTTCTCTATCACTTGAAAAGGACCATAAAAACATGGGGAAAGCTTCATGTTTCTCCTTTGTGCCAGACTTTGCTACTTGTACGGCTGCAATCGAAGGTAAACCCAATCCCCTTTCTCAAAATTTCTTTCAGTCTGTTTCAAATCAGCAAATCGTTTCATCCTCTCCTGTGCATACTGCAGATTTGCACAAAGAATCTCCAGCATTTCATCCCGAGACTTCAAGGTATGTTCTACTGCTTGAATCCTTGTTGTACCTGCCAAGTAGGGTAGTAGCCTTGGGGGTGAATACCCATAAACTGCCTCAAATGGTGTGATTTTTGTTGATGTATGCGTAGCTGTGTTGTACCAATATTCTGCTAGAGTAATGTAATTACTCTAATTTTTTGGCTTGTCACCTGAAAAGCAACGCAAATATTGTTCCACCATTTTATTTACTATTTCTGTTTGGCCGTCTGATTGTGGATGATAAGCTGATGTCAAATTCAATTTTGTGCCCTGCAATGTAAATAACTCCTTCCAAAATGAACTGGTGAAAAGTAGGGTCACGGTCAGTCACAATGGATGTAGGCATACCATGTAACTTGAAGATGTTTTGTAGAAAAATCTGTGCAATCTTAGCTGCTGTATAGGGATGAGAAATAGGAATAAAATGAGCATATTTAGTTAATCGATCCACTACCACCATAATCACATTAAACCCATCTGACCGAGGTAAACCTTCCACAAAATCCATAGAAATATCATACCAAACCTTAGTAGGAATTGGTAAGGGTTGCAGCAACCCTGGTGGATGAATATTTTTTGTCTTGAATTGTTGACAGATGTCACATTCTTTAATATAGCTTCTGATATCCTTCTTCATGCCTGTCCAATAAAATTTTGCCCTAGCCCTGTGTAATGTCTTGTGATACCCAGAATGGCCCCCCTATGGGCTGCTATGTACCAACTGTAGAAGCTGATCTCTTAGATCCCCAGATGAAGGAATAGCTAGCCTGCCTTTATAGAACAATAACCCATCCTTGTGTTGATAATGTGGAGGACCTGAGCCTTCTTGTTTCAACTCTTGCAGTATCTGTTGTAGCTTAGGGTCTGCCTTATAGCTCATTTTCAATATGTCAAGCCAACCACTGATAGGAATGGTGATTGTTGACAAGCTTGCTTGTACAGTAGTCTCCATTCTTCGTGACAATGCATCTTCCACCTTATTATCCTTACCCTGCTTATATTCCACCGTAAACTCATACCCCAACAATTTGGTGATCCACTTTTGCTGTAGTGGAGTACCAACCTTCTATTCCAGCAGGTATTTTAGGCTGTGGTGGTCTATCTGGATCTTGAAATGATGACCCAACAGATATGGTCGCCATTTCCTTACTGCCAATACCAAAGCCATTAGCTCCTTTTCATAGGTTGAAAGTTGTAAGGCTCTCCCCTGGATGGCCTGACTCATAAAGGCTATAGGTCTACCCTGTTGCATTAACACAGCTCCCACACCAATACCAGAAGCATCACATTGTATAACAAAAGGAATAGAAAAATCTGGTAAGGCTAAAACAGGAGGGTTAGTGACAGCATTTTTTAGATCCTGAAATGCCCTCCTTAACGCATCAATCCATTGAAAAGAGTTCTTTTTTCAGTAGGGCTGTGAGGGGTGCTGCAATTATACCATAACCTTTAATAAATTTCCTATAATACTCAGTCAACCCTAGGAATCCCCTCAAAGATTTGAGATTTTTTGGTAATGGCCACACTAACATAGCTTCAATTTTACCAGGATTGGCTCTCACTCCTTCCCTTGAGATAAAGTGTCCTAGATAATCTATTTCAGCACAACCAAAACAACACTTTTTTTGCAAACATTTGGTGTTTTTGCAAAATCTCCAAAACAGTAGTTAAGTGCTGAATATGATCTAAAAAATTCTTGCTATAGACCAAAATATCATCGAAAAATACCAATATGAACTTTCTAAGGTGAGGTTTAAAAATGTCATTCATGAGGCTTTGAAATGTAGCTAGTGCATTTGTAAGTCCAAATGACATGACTAGAAATTCATAGTGTCCCTCATGAGTTCAAAATGTTGTTTTGGGTATGTCCCCTGGATGGACCCTGATTTGATGATACCTAGACCTTAAATCTAGTTTGCTAAAGATGGTTGCCCCATGCAACTCATCCAAAAGCTCATCCACTATAGGTATAGGGAATTTAACCTTGACTGTCTCTATAATCCACACATAGCCTCCAGCTACCATCTTGTTTTCTAACAAGTAAAACAGGGGATGAAAAAGGACTTTGGGTAGGTCTGACTATTCCTGACAGCAACATTTCTTGCACTATTTTCTCGATTTCAGATTTCTAGAAATAAAGGTACCTATAGGGTCCCACATTAACTGGCTTTGAATCTGGTTGTAATATGATGTGATGGTCTTGAATTCTGGATGGGGGTAATCCTTTAGGTTCTAGAAATATTACTGAATATTATTGCAATAATTTTTCTAGCATAGGGTCTGTAGGTTCAACAATAGACAACAATTTAGGCAATTCAGTTTCTATAAGCTGGATCACTAATCCCCTTTTATTTTGTCTAGATGCCTTACCAAACTTTCTACCTTCAATTATAGAATTACAAGTAGATGTCATACCTTGCAATTTCCTTGCCTTCTCCATGATTGAAAACTCCATGCATAGCTTGGTGAAATCCCACAGAATAGGACCTAGGGTTCTCAACCACTGCACCCCCAATACAACATCACAGCCTCCTAGGGTTAGAATATAGAAATCAATGGCATATTCATGACCCTGCATATGTAGTGGTACTGCTGTAGACTTCCCTTCACACTCCACCATCTGCCCATTAGCCACCTTGACCTTCATTCTCTCCTTGGTATCATATGTCAATTGATTACCTTGGATTATCGAAGGGTCAAAAAAAATTATGTGTGCTGCCAGTGTCTATTAGTATCACCACTGTTTTTCTGCCAATGTAAGCCAATATCCTCATCGTTTTAGGGTCTGGTGACCCACACAAAGCGTGAATAGATATTTCAGGTTCTGTCTCCCCTTGGAATACCTCCTCATAATTTTTTTCCTCCAAGTCTTGTGTTACTTGGGGTATGTTTAGATCTTCACCTTCACATTCCTCTCCTTCCATCACAAACAGCCTTTAGCCACCTTGCACTTATGGCCCGACCCCCACTTCTCATCACAATTATAGCACAAACCTTTCTCCCGCCTTTCCCTCATCTGCATAGGAGTCAGTCTCTGTATGGGCACTAAGGCCTTCCTTTCGGGTAGAATAATCGGCCCATTAGATAATCGGTTAGGCATGGAACCCATCTTGGCAGTCCTCCTGAGGGCAGCCACATTTTCTTCTTGCATTTTGGCCAACCCAAATGCTATATGTAAATTGACTGGATTTAACATTCTGACCATAAAGCGAATATCTTTCCCTGAGTCCACTTAGGAAACAACTTAGCTTATAAGGCTCAGCTAATCCCCTTAGTTGGTTTGATAGCCCTTCAAACTGCCCCTTATACTCTTCCACTGTTCCGGTTTGTTTCAGCCTAATAAGGGCTTCCATAGGATCATCATAGGGTGATGAACCAAACCTGGTTTGTAGTGCCCTTACGAATCCTTCCCAACTATTAAGTCCTCCCGCAGCCTCTATATCCTGAAACCACACCAAGGCTTTTTCCTTCCATATGAAAGGAGGCCAGTAGGATCCTGTGAAGTGGATTAGTTTGGTGATAGTTAAAGAATTGGTTAGCACGGTACACCCATCCACTAGGATTGTCTCCATTGAATTTCGGAAAATCCAATCTTACTGCATGCGTCTGTATTCCAGTATTTTCTTCATACAGTGGGTTTGTGATTTGCTGTGATGACCCACCTGGGTCTCCAGTATTCTGGGCTGCCTTTGTTTGGACCAAGACCTCTACATGTGAGGTCACTACATCCAATTTTTGTGCTAACTCCTGCACAATCTATTGCAATGCATTCTGATTTTGTTGAGTCTTATCTTGGTTCTGTTTGACAGTGGCCAAAGACTCAGCCAATTGAGAGAATCTAGTACCGTCAGCCATGGAAAGCAAGCTCTGATACCAATGTCACGGCTCCAATTAACTCAGATGAATAAAAATGGATTTTCGAGGAATCCAAAACCTCCAATGAATTTAATTAAGAAAATTGTTCAGTACATTTATCAAAGACTCTGAACTTTAAATAATAAAATAGAACAACTGATTGTCGGGTTCCAAGGCCCCTCAGCAACACAACTCTAATCGCAGATAATTCTCAGCTGAGATCCTAATTTGACTTATTCAAACTGTGGTCACAATGACATGTAACCCATGACTCATTAATAATACCATGAAATAAAAGAAATAACTTAACTAATAACTGGACTGATTATTCCCACTACATACCTAACTACACTGTCCCATTCTAACCATTTAGTTCCCTTGACTCAGACACCTGAATGACCTTCTCTGCCAAGCAACCACGTGGACGGTAAGATGGACTCCAGTACAGCGACGTGGACGGCTGGATGGGCTCCCCGTACAGCTCCCTTCTGCCAGCTCCAGATGGCCACGTGACAAAAAAAGTCTCCAAATCATATGTTGAAGTTGAGTACAGGTTCATGGCTTCTGTAACAATGTGTCTCTATTTTCAATTCTTTCTTTCCCCTTTTCCCGATTTGAAATTAAAACTTTCAATGGGTGCGTGTGTCTGTGTTAAGTATGTTCAGTACTGTGGCACATATGCTTTTCTAATGAAAACTAAAGTCATGTTTGACACTGCATTTCAAAAGTGTTTTTGAAAAAAAAAATATTTTTATTTTCTTACTTTAAATGAAATTTTTTGGTGTTTTTGGATAATTTTCATGTGCTAATGTCAAAACATATATTTTTTTTAAAAAAAATATATTATTTTGATACATTTCTGAACGAAAAATATTTTCAAAAGCAACCGCAACAACACTTTTAAACAATCACTAAAATATTAACTATGAGGCGAAGATTGAAATGATGGTTATAGAATAATAGGCAATTTCTTGATTCCATGAAATAAATCTTAGATACAACGATATATTTTAATGAGCATAAAAGTTTAGGATTAAAATGAAAATTTTCCCTTGTCGCGTCATTGCTCATCATTTGTGGATAATCTATGCTCATCATTTCAATCTTGGTAGCCGGCCTTATGCATCGATTCAATTATTTTTAAGTGGAATCAGCGATTCTTAAAAGGCTAATTGATTGAGAGGTCACTCTAATGATCTATCAATTTAATAACTCATTGATTAGACATTTAGTTTGAATTAAATTTTAAACTAATCTTGATTAAAACTCGATTTAATTTTAATTTTTTTTTGCTGTTTTGGATTGATTTGAATTAATATAAATTAATCTGCTAAGAACAAATTTGAACATTCATATTCAAGCAATAAATGCGTTCCCATCATATGATTTGAATCACCAGCTTCCATCCATAAAATAATATATAAAAAATCAAGATTCATGAATGTGTTCCCATCATATGATTTGCATCGCAACATTTCTACTGTAAAAAGAGGTATAATTTTCTAGTTGTGTTTGAACACGTATCCTTGTCAAGACAACACACAAAGTCGGACAATTAAATCATTTTGATTTTTGTTTTGTTTTGTTTTGTTTTGTCGGAGATGCCAGCCCTGCCGACCCCTGGTAATCATGCATGCTACATCTGGGAGATATGAAAAAGGTGCTCACGACATTCCCTTAAATTAAATTCTGAGTCAAAACCATCAACATGATATTTGAGTTTAGTGATGTGATGCATATAATTTTTTATTTAAAAATATATGAAAATAATTATTTTAAATTTTAATATCAGATAATTAAAAGTTATTAAAAAATATTAACTATATATTTTTTTTAATATATATCTAAGAAAAACATCTAAAAACACGATGCCAAAAACTTTCTCCAAACCTACTCAACTTAATCCAACTAAATCAATTTAAAAAACATTTGGAATATTAATTTCAATCTCTCGATATTGAAATATAAAAAATATTACGAAGATTTCTAAATAGTTAAATCTAATGATGATTTAATTTAAAATTATATGAGCAACGTGGTTTAGTTATTTTAATACAGATTTGTCAATCAAAGGGGTGTTTGTATTTTTTATTCCCTAGCCAAGTGACAAACCTTCTTCTATGATTTTCAAGAGACAAGAGCAAGTGCGTTAACTATTAAACTATAAGAAAATCGTTTATGGGAAATCTCAATTAGAACCCTCAATTTAATTTGTTTTGATTAAATCGTCAATAAATGTCAATTACTTTCCTTTAACAAAATTGTTTATTCATGCAAAATCATGTGATTTCTCCCTTTTTTATAAAAAAAAACTATTATATAAGCAAATTAATGGAGAGATTTTTAGTAAAATCATGGATTTTTAATAGAAAAAAGAGAAACCTCAAAGAAGTTTCACATAACTACTTAACAATTTTCTTTCCAGGAAGGTACACATAGGGAGAGAAACGGCAACAAAATCCCTCAATTTATAACTTGAAACGCACAACTGGCTTCTTTATGAGCAGTGGAATATAAAAAGTAAAATGAGGAATTAGAATCAGTGTTGTAAGTTCCGTTCCGTTCCGGCCGGAACGGCCGGAACGCCCCGTTCCAGAAGCAAATCCAGAACAAAACGGCGACGTTTTTGTTCCGGTAAAAATTCCGGTCAGTACCGGTAATTCCGGCCGGAACGCCCCGGTTCCGTACCGGGTGTGCCGTTCCGGGATCAAAATCAAACAGAAAAGAAAAGAAGAACTCAACCTCTCAAGTCTCAACCCATAAATTATATATTAGTAAAAATAAAAAATCAAAATCAAGCGTTGTTCAGCATGAGTGTAGGAAGAGGTAGGCAGCTCGATTTGGAGGTCACGGATCCGGTGGAACTGGGAGAGGATTCGGGCCAGGGAGTTCTGGGTTTGGTTTCGGGCTGTGGGTTTGGTGTCGGGATTGAAGAGATCGTGGATGGATTTGAGAAGAGATTTGAAGAAAGTGAAGAGCGAGTCGGAGTCCGACTCGGGTGAGATGACGCAGTCGACTTTGAGAGAGAGGGATTTGGTGACTGAGATGACGCAGTCCTCGCAACGGATTAGTGCCTTGATGTCGGAGATGGAGTTGAAGACGATGAGGATTAAGGAGTCTCACAGCCGTCCATTCCTCCCATCCTTTGCCTTTTTGACGATGATCGTTTTTTATTCCGCGTGTCGTTGCTCAGTTTTCTTTATTGAGAAAAGAAGACATCAGCCGTCCATCCCATTTCGTTTTAGATGAACTATATTATAACAGGAGCGAGCGTGTGCTTTGGCTTTCGAGAATGGCTGTATCTTTGACCGTTGATCTGCCGAGTTCCGGGGCCCACTTCAGTGTTTTCTTTTCCAGAAAATAAAAAAAAAACAAATTTTATTAAGTCAGAAAAAAATGGCGAGAGATTTTAATGACGAGAATGAACTGGGTGGAAATGATCATTTATTGGAATGTCTAGTTGATGATTTTTTTTATATTTCATCGCAAGATCAAGATCTTTATTTTTATATTAATGATGTAGAGGATGTTTTATTTATATTTCTTTTATTTTAGAACATTTTACTTTCATAATATTTTGGAATTTTAGAAATGTTTCTAATTTGGAGATTATGTTTGTATTGTATAATTTAAATTTTATTTATCTTGAATTTAAATTATACTTGTTTTAATATTTTATTTTTTTCATATATATAATTAAATAAATATGAACAGTACAAAACCGGAACGGAACGCCGGAATGCACCGAAACCGGAACGTTCCGTTCCAAACAAAAAACCGGAACGGTACCCGGAATGGATTTTACAACATTGATTAGAATCTTCCTTTCCTTTTAAAGACCTAAAATACCCTTTCAATCTTAGTCACTCGTCAAGATGTGGTAAATCAATCTTTCTCTCCATTTTGAGCAAAACCCATGTTTTTGTTTTTTTTTCAATGAAATACTCAAAAAAATTAATCATTTTTTTTTATTAGAGCTCTCTTTGGTGCATTTAAATTTTGCTTCAAGAAAGCAGTGGAAATTGAGAAATCAGCCACTATTATAAGGTGCCTTTCTGTCTCCGTTTATGTTTGAAAATTTTTGTTCTTTTTGTTTGTGGGTTTCTAGACTTGAAATCAGTATAGATGAATCAAATATAAGGTCTGGATTTTCCTTTTTATTTAATTTGAGCCTTTTTTTCAATTATTGATTTGATGTGATTGCCTTTTATGGGATTTTGTTAATTGGTTTCCAAGGATACGGTGTCATAATAGAGAGCTTGTGATCTACTTAATAAATCTTTAATTTAAGTCAGGACGTATATTTTTTATAAAAATTTAAGCCAACAAAGTGAGTTTTATGAGGATAAAAAAAAAAGATTTTGTTAATTGGACTGTGATATTATTTTGATTCGTGGGATTTGGTTTGGCGAAGATGGAGGATTGGCGAGGAAGTGTCAGATTGAACTTCTATTTGATATCAGTGTATGTTTGTGCCGGTAGAATTCTCAGCTGCGTACAACGTTTCCGGTTGGATGATTGCTAGGATTACCGGTCCAGATTCTTTGCCCCATCTTGAAATCGGATTTTTTAAAAAGCTTTTTTCACTTAAAAATACATCAAGGTAATTCTCAGAACATGAAAGCCAACATATTTATTAAAACTGAGTCGAAGGTGGATCTGATACAAGGCACGGAACTAGGGGTGGAAAGGTTAACTAGTGAGAGTGATTAAGGGCCTGTATGGGAGGGCGGTTGTGGTTGTTTTTTAAAGTGATTTTTATTTAGAAATACATCAAATGATATTTTTTTTATTTTTTAAAAATCATTTTTGACATCAGCACATCAAAATGATTTAAAAACACACACAAAAAAATCATTTAAAATAATAATAAAAAAAACTAAATTTTGAGGAAATAACAGGACAACCGCCCTCCCAAATAGCTTCTAAGTGAAACCTGATTAGAAATTAAGTAAGACTTGACTAGAAATTAAGGTGGAATCGAAGATAGTTTACTATCAATTCTTTGATTAAGTAAAACTTGACTAGAAATTAAGAGGCTTAACATATCTCACCAAATAAGACTGCAAAGATTTTTTTTTTCATGTGCTAATAACATGTAGTGGTAATAACTTATTGTGACAAGTAATTAGGATAATGATATATAAAAAATATCTAAACTCCAATATTTTATAATTGATTTTCTTAAAACTATGTCTTTTACCAGGTTCTTGATTGCTTACATCACCACCCCATGTTTTTTTTATTGAAAAAACATAAGGATACAATATTAGCATCAAATCCATACAATAATTTCTCCAAAACCCGCCGCACATCTTCACGTTCGAGTCTAAGGGGTTACGAGAATGTGCTTGTAAAATATTTTTGAAAAAAAATATAATTATTATATTTTATTTTAAATTAAAAAATTTTTAGTATTTTTAGATTATTTTGATGTTGCTGATGTTTAAAAATAATTTTTAAAAAAAATAAAAAATATAATTTTGATGTATTTTTTTAATGAAAAACACTTTAAAAAACAACATCAACCACACTTCCCAAACAGACATTTAATTTGCTTATTTAAACCCTCCACTCGCACATCTTCTAGTCCATCAAAAACTCCACAAAACGCTCTATCCAAATACTTCCAGCTCCAACAATGGATCTACTTCCAAAATGTGATGCAAATTATGTTCCTCTCACCCCCATAACTTTCTTGAAGAGAGCTAATGCTGCTTATGCCAACCGTACCTCTGTTATCTATGAGGGCACCCGCTTCACATGGAGTCAAACATATGAACGTTGCTGCCGCCCTTGCCGATTCCCTCCGGTCCCTTAAAGTTGAAAAAAACGATGTCGTACGTTTACCAAGCTTTATTCTCTTGAGTTTTTCTCTCTACCTTTTGTTGTATCAAACGTATCATCAATTTTAAGTATATTTTTTTCTGCTTATGCAGGTGTCTGTGCTGGGCTCCAAACATTCCTGCTGTATATGAGATGCATTTTGCTGTGCCTATGGCTGGAGCAGTTCTTAATGCTATCAACACAAGGCTAGATGCTAAGAATATAGCCACCATTCTTAGCCATTCAGGGGCCAAGGTTTTCTTTGTGGATTACCAATACGTGGAGCTAGCAAGTGAGGCCCTTGGTTTTCTGGATGGTGCTGCGCCATCGAGTTCTTGCTTGTATCGACGACATTGACACTCCTACCGGTGTCCGATTCGGCCAGTCGGAGTATGAACAGCTCGTACAGAGGGGCAATCCGGGATACACCGGCGAGCTAGTTCAGGATGAATGGGATCCTATAGCCTTGAACTATACATCAGGAACAACATCTGCTCCGAAAGGAGTTGTGTATAGTCACAGGGGTGCTTATCTTAGCACTCTTAGCCAAATTCTTGGCTGGGAAATGGGAAATGCACCAGTTTATCTATGGTCTCTCCCTATGTTCCATTGCAATGGCTGGACGTTCACTTGGGGTGTGGCGGCACGCGGCGGAACCAACGTTTGCCTGTGCAACACCACTGCCAAAGACATGTACCATAACATTGCCGAACATGCGGTGACTCACATGTGCTGTGCACCAGTTGTTTTCAACGTTCTGCTCGAGGCCAAGCCTCATGAGCGCCGCGAAATCACTTCCCCGGTGGAGATACTCACAGGAGGTGCACCCCCACCAGCGTCGCTGCTCCCGGAGATCGAGCGTCTCGGATTCCACGTGACGCATGGCTACGGTCTTACCGAGACTGCTGGGCCAGCACTTGTGTGTGAATGGCAGAGAAAGTGGAACAAGCTGCCACAGCAGGATCAGGCAAAACTCAAGGCAAGGCAAGGGATTAGCCTACTGGCTCTCTCCGACGCAGACGTCAAGGACCTGGACACCATGGCTAGCGTGCCGCGTGATGGAGAGACGATGGGGGAGATTGTCCTGAGAGGAAGCAGCATCATGAAAGGCTACTTCAAGGATCCTGAGGCTACTTCCAATGCCTTCAGGAATGGATGGTTTGCTACTGGAGATATTGGTGTCATTCATCCTGATGGCTACCTGGAAATCAAGGACAGGTCAAAAGATGTGATAATTTCTGGTGGTGAGAATATCAGCAGTGTGGAATTGGAGTCTGTACTCTACAGACATCCAAGAGTCCTGGAAGCAGCTGTGGTGGCCATGCCACATCCTAAATGGGGAGAAAGTCCCTGTGCGTTCATCTCTGTGAAAAAGAACTACAACGGAGACACAAACGATGTTGTTAAAGAATCTGACATTATCGCTTACTGCAAGAAAAACCTTCCCCGATTTATGGTTCCAAAGAGAGTGGAATTCATGGCCGAGTTACCAAAAACTTCAACAGGAAAAATCCACAAGTTCCAGTTAAGGGCTTTAGCACAGAATTTTGTTGTCACTGAGAATTTGCCAGGCAAGATAATTACTGGACCCATCCAACTTTCAGCTTCCGGTCAGGTGAATACACAAGTACAGGGATAGGCTCAGGGTCATGAACGAGTTCTTGCTCTATCTCGTCTTTGAACTTCGAATTCCATATTTAATTAAACAATGAAGTATGATGTGCAGAAGGTGATTTAATTATATCGTTTATGAATATAAATTCTGCCTTTCCACCCTTGCTTTGGCTTTCTCTTGATGCATGCTGACAATCATTGGAGACATTATTAATTTTTAAATTATTATTGTTAATATATATACCATTATTATATATAAACCATAAAAACAAACTTAACTAAACAAACTTCACTTATTAACTAAATTTTAAGCTTCTTTTTGTAATAATCAGGGCTTAAACATCCTATTAAATTAAATGAGTAAGAGTAGATCCAATCAGATTACATACAATAAAGTATAAAGCCTTGAAGATGACTCAACTAGAACATCAGATTTTTTATCCAATAAATCTCTAGTTGACGCATAATTAACCAACAACTCAACCATAAAATTAGTCTCCTGTAAACGCTTTGTCTAACATACGCTTTGTCTAACATACCCTTAATCTACATGATACAACTATAATTCTTATCCATACTCTTTTTATCGTTGTTGATAAGCTTAATTACAACAAAAGCTTCTCTCTTTAATTTTAAGTATATAATAATTGTTATTAAAATATTATGTTGCAATCCTTGTAAAAATAGTCTCAATTTCTATGGTGAATTATTTATTGAAGTTTAATCCATAATTATGAATGTGTGATACGTACCAATGATAAAAATTAAAATAATATATAAGAGCAAGTCTAACGCCAGTGCTATTTGAAGAGCCAAAGCCAAAAACTATGTCCTTTTAGTATTTTTATTTCATTTCCTCCTCTCCAACGGACCAAAATGGTTGTTCCCCACATGATGTGTTATTTGTAGCATGCCAAAATGAAAAAACCATAGTATTGTTCAACATAAATAAATCATCCCTCCTCTCTCCACCAATAGCTCTCGGATAAGCCACAAGGAAGAGTTTCCAACTCAATAGCTCTCCTTCCAACCCTAATGGGCACTCTCAATAATTTCCTTTTGGGTTTGATTTTTTACTGCAAAACAACACAAATTAGCTTTGTGAAATACTTTTATAATGATAATTAAGAAATTAATAATTATAATGTTGGAGTGTTTTTTAAAAACAATTATATAATTAATTACATAATTATATTATATACAAAATAATTGCACTATATTTAAAATAATATACAAAAAATAGTTCTTCTAAATAAGTTTTACCATTGGAATACACATAAATAAAAAAAGTTATATTTACACTATTCAAAAATAATTTTATCAATTTAACTCTTCAAAATAACTAAATAACTTTTTACCATTGAAGATACTCTAAGATGATCATCCATAATCCTCATGCTTTCTTCCTCGAAGTTTTTGGGGAGCATGGGGCACGAATTGAGTCCACAGACATGGACCATGATTCAGTTACTGCAATTCTATGTTCATAATAATCTTTCGCCAGTCAAGTCGATTGAATGTTTGTCATTGTATTTTCAAAAAATTAATTTAGATAAATATGCTCAACTTGCTATTTAAATTTTATATCGATTTAGATAATAGGTTATCTTTGCAACAAAAAAAAGAAAGATCAAAATTGAACATTCACATTCAAGCAATGAATGTGTTCCCATCATATGAATTGAATCAACAGCTTCCATCCATAAAATAATATATAAAAAATCAAGATTCATGAAGGAGAAGGGATTTTCCATTTGTATGCTGACCCAAAACAAACAAAAACCTTGTGCCCTAGAGAATTTTCTTTGGAATATATGGGTGGCTTCCATGGTGTCCAAAATAATATCTGCTTATACACAATTTAATTTGAACTCAACCTCTAATCCCATCCGGGAATTCTTTTCTTGCTGGAGGAGTCCACTGATTTCGACAAAATGTTTAAGAAAACAAATGTAAAGAAACAAAACATACAAAAAAATAAAAATAAAAATGATTATAAATTTATTACTGGCATTGCACTCCCTACAGTAATGAAAGTAGAAACAAATCGCAATATTTCTACAGTAAAAACTAAAAAGAGGTATGCTTTTCTAGTTGTGTTTGAACACGTATCCTTTCCCAGAAAACACACAAAGTCAGACAATTAAATCTTTTTTTTTTTTTTGTCGAAGATGCCAGCCCTGCCGCTAGTAGCCATGCATGGTCACGATTTACATTAAATTAAATTAAATTCAATTCTGATGGTCATGTCAAAACCATCATGATATTTGAGTTTAGTTATGTTCTTAATTTTATTTTTTATTTAAAAATATATTAATTTTTTTGAAAAAAAATTGATATTAGATAATTAAAATTTTAATTTTATATTTTAAAAAATATATATTTTAAGAAAACATCTAAAAACACGGTAGCAAAAATTTCTCAAAACCTTTTCAAATTAATCAAATTAAAGATTAATTAAACCATGCAAAAATTCCTTGAATTATTATTGGCCATTTTGATTGACACACACGTAAGAATTATATTACAGTGTTTGAAATAGAACACCTTCTATCATCACTGTTTTCATAAACACTAAATCAATTTTAAATACCTTTGGAATAATAATTTCAATCTCTCAACATTTTAATATATAAATACATTTTAAACTCAAATTGAACTAAGAAACTATAGCTTTTAGTTTCTCAATTTGAAGATTTTTAAAATCTAATAATAATTGGATTTAAAATTGATATGAACAATGTAATTACATGTATAGAAGACTGTCAATGAAAGGGGTGTTTGTGCTTTTATTCCCTAGACAAGTGACAAGGCCTTTTCTATAGCCTTTTCTATAGTTTTCGAGAGTGAAAAGCAATTGCGCGTTACCTATTAAACTATAAAAATGTTTTTTTTTATGAAAAATCTCAATTTGAACTCTTAACTTAATTTGTTTTGATTAGATCCTCAATTAATTAATATATTCAATCTCTTTCATTTAATGAAATTGTTTATTCATACACAATCACGTGATTTTTCCGTTTTTATAATAAAATCCATCAAATTTTATAAAATTTGTTCTCTACATAAAATTTGTAGGGGAGAAACCTACAAAATATAGATTTTGTCCATATAAGTAAAAACAATTAAGTAAATACAATCAATTTACAAAAGAAATTTTAACGACATATCTATCAATCTACTTAAATCATGAGATTCTAAATACAACCATATACACTTTTTTAAGGTTATATAAAAGAAAATTTATTTTCTTTGACTACTCCCCCCCCCACATTGAAAAGACTATAGCCAACACTAATGACCTCCATTAGTGTCTTTAGTTACCCTTCTTGGAAACAACTAGTCAGTTTCATGAAAATGCCGACACGAACATAATTGTTTGTGTCATTAACTATTTTTAAAACCAAATTAGTTAATCATTGTTCTGTATTACCTTGCGAGGCTCTAGGGTATGCCGATGTCAAGAATTCTTGGCATCCTTAGCTTACACCTCGGAAAGCTAATCAAGTCTATAAATTTTGCCGATATCGACATCACCCGCCGATATCATTAACTATTCCAAAACCGAATAGTTAATCATGTTTATAAATTTTTCCAATATCGATGCCACCCATCGATATCATTAACTATTCCAAAACCGAATAGTTAATAAAGTTTATAAATGTTGTCGATATCGACGTCAGCCACTGATATCAGTAACTATACCGAAACTGAATAGTTAATCAAGTTTATAAATTATGCCGATATCGACATCACCACCGATATCATTAACTATTCTGAAACCGAATAGTTAATTACGGTTTATATTTTGCCTCCCACGTATCAGTAATGCCGATGTCAACCAACTTGTTTCTTCCTATATATATATATATATATATATATATATATATATATATATATATATATATATTTATTTATTTATTTATTTATTTATTTATTTATTTATTTATTCCCTTAACCTTTCCTTTACCCCTTTTCTTTTCCTCATCAATAAACACCAAATTATTTCTTATAGTTCAATAATTAGTAAAAATAATTATTGGCTAGAGGAGATATAGGTATCAAATACCTACCTGCTGTGAAAGTTCGACTTGCGTTCCCCTGTTGTTGTTGTACTCCTCCTGCGGTTCCTCCTGAAACCACAAACACCCACTATTATTTCATATTAATCAACATATCACACACAACAACAACAACAACAACAATGGTAATAATATTCATTTGTCTTTTACCAAATTTTTTCTTTCTCACTTACATTCCTCATTATCATCCTTTAACTTTTCAGCTCATTTGTAGTCCAAGTGGACATCATGAATATAATTTTAATCACCATTTATTCTCTTCTTTTATTTTTTGAAGATCAAGACACACTTTATGAAGGGAAAGAAAACATATTATACCCTTAACATGACTAAATTTTGTTATTTTATCAACTTGGCCGAATCTGCCAACAGGGGTGACAGCTCGACCTCTCCTCAGATTTTTTACCCATATCTGGAGTTCAAGAACTTCAAATTAGACGAGGTCAGACTCGTTGGAAAGATAACACTCCCGGCTACAAGTTCTACGAAGGGACCCTCCCTGAATTCTGTATTTTTAGGTCCAAATTCCCCCAAGAAACAGGGCAACGAATCTGCCCTATTTTGCAAAAATGGAGAAAGTATCTCCAATTCATCTTCAATCCTTGCTTTTTCATCAATAACAGCCATGCCTTCCCTTTATTCATGAAACCCTACTCATTTATGCATTTTCCTAATATTTTGTGTTAAAAAACCCTAATTCCCAATTCAAGAAGAATCATGAACTTCTAATCAAATTGAAGTTAATTTCATAGAAATTGGAATTAGAACTCCTTACTTGGATGGAATCTAGACTTTACTTCACAATTTTGGATGAATCTTAGCCTTCTTCTCCTTGTAAATAACCAACCACTCTTCTCCCTCCTTTCTTCCCCAAATTCTTCATTTTCTTCTTGTTAATTCTCCACCCAATTGTGTTCCTCCACTTTAGAATTCCAAGGCTTATATGGGTTTACAAATTTTTGGGTGTTTAATCTTAGTTTTATTAAGTAAAATTTGAGATTCTCCCTCCCCTCTTTCTTCTAGTCTCCATTCGGCCATGGATGAAAGAAGGGATTGGTATTTATAGTCCCATCTTTTCTTAATTCCATTTTGGCCCCGTTTTGTTTTTTGTTTTTGCTTTTCTTTTCTTTTCTTTGCATAAATTTTGTATTATAACAACATTTTGAATTATTATAAACATCCTACCTCTTTGTATATTTTATTCTTGGGTTTCACACTCTGGATGTTAAAGCAACCATGCCTACTGTCATTAATTCTTATCATCAAGTTGTTCCCTTGAACACTTCACGATCTCAAAGGCCTCGACGAGTTCCTTCTCATCTTGATGATTATATGTGGCAACTTCGTAGAATAGATAAGTCATCACAACTCACATCTAATACAGTTTCTTTAGGTTCTTCTTATCCCATAGAGTGTCATTTATGTTATGCTCATTTTGCTCCATCTCATCAAGTCTTTTTGGCTAATATTTTTGTTGTGAATGAACCTAAAACCTTTTCCCAAGCTGTAATAGACCAGTAATGGTGTAAAGCAATGAAACAAGAAATTTCTGCACTAAAGCAGAATCAAACTTCGAGTTTAGTATCATTACCTTCGGAGAAGAAACCAGTTGGTCCTCGTTGGATATACAAACTGAAATACAACTCAGATGGTTCCATTGAATGCTATAAAGCTCGTTTGGTAGCTCAAGGATATACACAGATTGAAGGATTGGATTATACTGAAACCTTTGCACTGGTTGCAAAATTGACCACTGTCAGATGCTTGTTGGCTGTTGTTGTTGCTAAGGATTGAGAATTACATCAACTAGATGTAAATAATGCATTCCTTCATAGGGAATTACATGAAGAAGTATATATGATTCCTCCCCCAAGCTATATACCATCAAGTGACAATCAGGTATGCACACTCCATAAATCATTATATGGACTAAAGCAGGCACCTCGCCAATGGTCGAAAAGTTCTCCTTGTCCTTAAGAAAATTTGGATTCACACAATCCTCTAATGATCATTCACTTTTTAATCTAATTAAAGGTACATCCTTCCTTGCTCTCCTTGTCTATGTAGATGACATGGTTATTGCAGGAAATTATTCTTTGCAGATTCAGAAACTCAAGCATTATCTCAGTACATGTTTCCCCATCAAAGACCTCGGCACATTTAAGTATTTTCTTGGCTTAGAATTGGCTTGTTTCCCTTAAGGAATATTTCTCTGCCAACACAAATGTACTCTCGATTTATTGAAAGAAATTGGTATGGCTAGCAGTAAGCCAACTATTTTTCCCATTCCTCAACAGCACCGACTATCTTTAAACTGTGGAGAATCCTTGCAAGATTCGAGACAATACCATTGCTTGATTGGACGGCTTATTTATCTCACAATTTCCCGACCAGATATCACTTAAATAGTACAACTTCTCAGTCAATTCATGCAAAAACCTTGTCAGCCACATCTTGATGCTACCTATCATGTTCTTCGTTACTTGAAGAGTTCTCTTGGTCAAGGTCTTTTCTTTCCATCAAAGAGTGATTTTCAGATCAAAGCTTACTATGATGCTGACTAGGCAAGTTGTCCCATGACTCGACGATCAATTACTGGTTATTACATTTTCCTTGGTGATGCACCTATATCGTGGAAGTCCAAGAAACAAACCATAGTGTCACGTTCCTCTACTGAATCAGAATATCACTCTATGGCTGCCACCACTAGTGAACTGATATGGTTATATAGTCTACTAGCTGAGCTTTCTATGCCTCATTCTCAACCAATGTTTTTGCACTGCGATAATCAATCCGCTTTACACATCGCTGCTAATCTTGTGTTTCATGAGTGCACAAAACATATTGAGATTGATTGCCACTTCATTCGTGAGCACTTATAATCTGGCACCATTGATACACAATATGTTTCAACGCAGTCATCTTAACCAAAGCGTTGGGACGTGATCACTTTCACTTTCTTCTTCGTAAGTTGGGCATTCAGAATCTTCATGCTCCACCTTGAGGAGGGGTCTTGAAGATATGGTTGATCTTGAAGATATGATTGATCCTCAAAGATAGTGTTTATCTATAGTATTTATCTTTAAGATACATTCAAATATTGTGTTACCATGTTTATCTTGTATTAGTAAATAATATTATGTATATCTTGTAAATCTCTAGGCAATAATATTGCTCTAGGAGTCAGCAGATTGTTGCTGATTTTTCTGCTTAATTGTAGGAGTTTTTATTGTATATATTCTTCCGCTAGCAATAGAATCAAATACGGGAATTCAGTGTTTTATTCTTCTTAATTTCCGCTTCGTGCTTTCTTTACTAGAAAACCTCATCCATTGCCCATGGTTTTTTATTGAAGATGCTGAAAAGAAAATAACAGAGATAATAGTGCAAATTCCACCTCTCTTTTCAAAAGAGCAGCCTAGAAATAAATGGGATGATGAAGATGATGTGAAAGAATCATGGGAGGGTGAAGATGAACCAACACCATGTGTCCTTGATTTGTTGTTTCATAATTGCTACATATGGAAATGACTTCTGAAAAATAATCCAAGTACAACATGATAATTTTTTTCCACTTGTACCAAATTGGATGTAACTGAAGGGAAAAAAATATAGCGAAACTAGAATAGATTGAAGAGGAATTGAAGTTGAGGATTTGTTAGGAAATATATTATTTTGTTTCTCCTTTTCATGCTTCTTTCCTTCTTTTTGAGAAATTAAAATACTTGTTCTAGAAATAGCCTAACAAGATTTTTATGGAAAGGTTATTAATATTTATTGTAGGAAATGATTTCTAAATTAATCATAACTTTACTTATAAATGTTAATCAAAACATAAATGAAGCTTCTGGATGTGGGAATAAAAGTTTAAAACACCATTGTCATGCTACTCCATGAATCAACTGCCTAGCTCCTTCTGAGGGAAACATATTAGATATTTTGCTGCAAATTAGGGTCTTCAAATTGTATATGTTTATGATTTTGCAATGGGGAAACAATATAGTAAGCTTTTATGGTGATAGAGTATATTCAATTGTTCATGTTTCTCTAAGCATTTTTACAACTTTAATGTGAGGACTGTTAGTATAATGGGGGAACAAAATTACAATGAAATATTTCCTCTTATACCTGCAATGCCAGAGAGTCCAGTTGGTTGTAATTGACAACCCTCATCACAATCCCCACTGTCCCACCATTCCAATCTTCACGCATTCAATCATTTGCATCCACAGATCATTGGATTGCTTTCTTGTCGATTCTAATGTCAGGGATGTGAGCTATCTTAGGCCAGTTCTCTCCATTCTCTTTTTTGCACCTCTTCTTCAAATATGGACAAATGTCGATTATCAAACGGCTGAAGTTAATGAGATTCTGTAACCCATCTGGCAATGACACCAAATTAGGGTAAACCTAAATCTCCAAGCGTGAAAGGGATGTGAGATAACTAATTTGATTTGGCAAAGAAGCTAGTCCATTGCAACCTCTTATACTTATAGATTGGAGAGAAGTGAGGTGTTGGATACTCTCTGGCAATGTATTCAGCTCTGGACATTCAAAGAAAGGTCCAAATGATCAAGGGCCTTCACGTGTCGCACTCCCTCAGTTACAGATGAAAGATTATGACAACAGTGAATAAACAAGCGACGAAGAGAAGATAAGCTATGCATTGGCAGAGAATTTAATCTTCCACAATCAGCTACATATAAATACTCCATAGAAGTGAGAGTCCGAAGACCTTCCTCCGGCAAGCTTTCAAGCGCATCACAACCAAATATCGTCAAGCTTTTAAGAGCAGAGAGGTTATCGAATACCTTATTTGACAAAGACTACAAATCTCTCAGCATGAAAATGTCCAAATGTGAAAAATGTATCGGCTGATCACATGGGCTCCACAAGGAATAGAATTTCTCAATATTTGGAATAGAGAATATAATCTAACTTGGACTTGAAGTGAAGAACATCAAGAAATGGTAAGAATTTCTCAATCTTTGGAATAAAGAATATTTTCTGGAATAGAAGAGATGAAATTGAAAAATATTAAAACAGAATAAAAAAACAAATAGTGATAAAAAAAATAACGATTGGATTTTACATACAAACAAAATGAAAACAAACATTAAGGGGTGAAGCTAAACAAAGATAAAAATAAAGAAATAAATTGCAATTAAGAGAATGAAATCTAATGCTAAGGGAAAAAAAATGAAAATAAATAAATCAAGAAAGAATTAAAAACAGATAAATAGCAACATAATGAATGAAAATCAAACATAATTCAAAAAACAAATGACATATTACCTCTCAATTTTTGTAGGCAAGTGTGATTATGAGGAGGAGAGAGAAAAAAAGTCTATCATAGCCCAATCACCATGAATCTTCCAACACATGTTGGGTCATATGAAAAATTGGTGCTTTCAATGATGTTGTTTGGCTGGTGAATAGCCGGAAGGATAGAAAGGGTAGTAGATGATAATTAAAATGGGCGCCGCGTCTGGACGGGCGGGCGGAATAGATTAGCGAAAGCTTATTTGTCATGCCTATTTAGCTAAGCCCTCATATTTTTTGCCGATTCAATTCTAGAGGTGTTGAATTCTAATGAAGTGAGATTAGGATTTTTTTAGCATTGACAATTCAATAATGAGGAAGCAAGAATTATTCTCTTTCATGCTAATCAATTACTCTACGAGTGAAAACCTTCCTTGCTAGCTAAGCTATGTAAAGCATAGTTGTTAGTTTCATTTCGTTTCATACCAGTTAAAAAAATAAGATAAAACAACGTCGTTTTTATATCGATTTAAATTTCGGTCCGTTCTGGATTTTTTGACCAAATATCAGCCGAAACGTGCCGGTATTACTTTGTCTATGCTGTTTTGCCTACCAAAAAAAAAAAACCATCTCCTACCTGGACAAATTGTTGTGGGTCACTAATGTGACCTGACTTTCTTGCTTTTCATCTCCTGTCGCCTTGACAAATTATTGTCACTGAATTTTTCATCTCCCACCTGACAAATTGTTATCCTTGTTTGTGTATATATATATATATATCAAAATCAAAACAATAAAAATTAATATATATATATATATATATATATATATATATATATATTATAAGAAAATAAAATTCTTGCATCAACTTTGATTTTATAATAATTAAAAAGTATATTTAATTTTTTTTCTTTTTAATTTTTTTCATATAATTAATTAATTATAAACCGTATAACATCAAAATAGCATCCCAAAACCAAAATATTTCATTCCAATTAAAAAAAAAACAAAATACCAACCAAAACAAAACTGACAACTTTTTATGTAAGAGCCGTTGCGCATTCCTAGGCGAACATAATATATTCCAATACAAACCGATAGAAAAACCAAAACCAGCATGCGGTTATAGAGAGATTGAGAAACCTCAATTCAAGGAAAAGCAGACGTTAGATCCATCAGATTTATGATCCAACATTCCAATACTGTGTATCTCGAGATACAAAGGAAACCTGAATGGCACATCAACTGAAAGTTAACAATACAGCACACGAAATCTAAAACGAATGTCTGTACAGGTTTGATACATACAGGGCCGACAATTAAATGACTTCGTTTGACAGTTAGTCGTATATTTGCAAGTGCATGTACAAAATACATGTACCAAAATACCAACTTTGTTATAATAAACAAATTACGAGGGACTGGCTGTGCTTTGAATGCTCGCCGTAAAGCTCACTCCTTTCCTCTGGCTTTATTTTCCCTTTTATTTTATACAAGCAGGATCACCAACTTAAACATCCTTTCCTTCCATGGCTAAGGCTTCAGATTTGCAGATGGGGCATACATTCTTCAAGCGTAGCCACTTCTTCAAGCAATTTGCATGATACTCGTGTCCACAATCAAGAGATGCAATTTTCTCCTTACTCTTATAATAATCCTGGAAAATCCCAAAAAATCGATATAAATACCATGCATTGCGTGAAGGGGAGAAGATATCATTTCGGTCAATACATGGAGAACAGGTGCATAATTATAAGGCATTCTAAAAAACTTGAGCATAATTCATAATCATCCAAATACTAAATTTAAAAGGTAGCTTTTACAATACCTGGCAAATAATGCAAGAATCAGCTTCTTGATCCATACAAGATACTTCCCAATTGAATGAATAAGGAGATGATAAATAAGTTCTTGTTTTTAGTTGACTTCTGATAGTTGCATCTGATAAGCCAGTATTTACATTACCAATACGGTCCCCAAGTGCAAGAAGCTCCTGCAGACAGTTGAAAATTTCATATCATAAAATTTCAGGTTTCTATTATCAGATGCTTAAAATTAAGTCATGTCAATCCTCCATTCATCTGGGCAATCCAAACCCAACTGGATGGTCTTTCATATTCTCTTTACTACTGATTACATCACCACCTAGCTTTGCATGTTAAAAGAAACATTATTGTTAAAGTATCTCAAGCTTACCTCATAAGACATGTCCTCTATATCCATGCGCATATCTCTGTGGTGGTCAACATAATTCTCTACTTCATAATAGTCAGGGAACCCTAGTATCGCTACCCCCTATACAGAAGAATCAGAAAAAATTTAGCCACTTCATTATCAAAAGAAATACAGTTAATGGAAGATGGAAGTACGCAAAACAAAGGGATCTTTTTCACCAATAAAATCCTTATGAACCAAAGATAACCACTCATAACTAAAAAATAATGGAAAGAAATAGCAGAAACGAAGATGGGGACTTACATCTGTTGGCAACACTCTCAAGTGAGGGAGGTTGCGATGTCTTAGTGTGGTCTCAGGGATAACTCCCTCATGGTGATGCCTGTACATTCTAAGGCCAGTTGGTTGAACAGATCCCGGATTCCTAAGTCCAATATCTAAACCATCTTGAGATAGATTCATAGTGCTTTGAGAGGCATTGGCTGTAGGAACTCGGAATGAAGCTGCTGGTGCTTGAGGAAGAGTATTAATATTGCGACCTCTACTTCCTTGAATTGGTGGAGACAGGTGATGAAAATTATGGTGCTGAGGGTTTGCTGGAGAAGGGTGCGAGAAACTGGCATTACTTCTGTTGCTAGCTGGCTCAAGATACCGCTGTAGACCCATGCTCCCAGTTTCTATAGGACCTCCATTGACATTGTTCCCTACAAGAAAATGAAACAAGGTGCTTAATATTTCCACGATTGGCCCATTTGTGGACTTATAACAAAATCTAAGAAAACAGGATTCATCATACATAACAAGACCTAAGAGTCGAAATAATGAGCATCATAAAAGTTACCATGCATGTAAGGAATAGTAGGGTTCTGAGTCCATCCCGAAGCGCCTGCATCAGTAGAACCGTTGCTTAAGTGTTGATCTAACCAGCGAGAGCCACCTGGCTGGTAGGGTTGGCCCAAATAGTTTCCTTGAATAAAATGATTTGGGTTGTGTGTCAAGGCAGGATCAAGCCCCACAGCACCTAATCTATTCCTCACACTTCTTTGAGGTCCTACTTCCCTGATTGATGAAGCACTAGCCCCCCTGTAAGGTGGTGGGGTGAATGATGTAACATCCATCAGAGCAACCCCCTCGGGATGCCTTGTATTCAATGGGGGATCTGAGGAACTAGAGCTTGCTGAGGCATTCAGATAGTGGAAATTCCCTGGGTTTCCTTCAGCATTCTTTCTCTTGTATGAACTTCTAGCATTATCCATGAAGTGACTGTTAATTCCATATTCATCAGCAGAAACTCCAATCACTCCATAATTGTTGGATGAAGATAATTGATCACAAGATGCATGACTGATAGGAATACCAGAAGTTGGAGTCATGTAAGGAACATAGAAGTTGGGTGCAGTTGCAACACTTAAATCAAGATTTGGACCGTGATACTGAGGATGAGGATGAACACTATGGTATTGGGGCATCCCATAAAACATAGCACCATCATAACGATCAGCTAGATGGCCATCACGATTGATAGTGTTCCCTGAAGCTGTTAGCATGGTAGGAATATCAGGCGGTCGGAAGTTTGTCACACCCCCTAGAAGAACGCAGGATTCAGGATGTACATATCCCTGGCTTTGTTGATCCATTTCTAAATCAATCATCTGATTGGTGCATAGCATGTTTCTTTGTCCCATATCTCAAATTAAACCTGCTTCATAGCCAAGATATTTGAATAAAGATTTAGAATTGGTTGGAATGATAAACTGAGATAAAAGTTATCATTGGAAGATGGAGTGCGAAAACAATACAATAATTATCCACCAACCAGAACAAGCATGGCATCTGTAATGAATACATATGCATATTCAAATATATATATATATATATACATAAACCAAGAAAGCAAAGAAAAATTCCATCTCCGACATTAGGAACGCATGGAGGAAGATACTAAATAATACACTTACCAACATTGCATATCAAGCAATATGCACATGTTCCATACATGTATGTACACAATTCATTCTCATCAATTTAATATCATTTATACTACAGCTTACTGAAAAGCATGCTGTATCAGAAAAATATAATACACAAGACCAAAAGATTCCCACGTTAATGTCATTTCAATGTCAAATTGCAAAGCATCCCATGGTATACCACATCAATGCATCTGTTTTGGTGTGAGGTATGATAAGAGAGAAGGGAGACAGGGAGGACAGAGAAGATCCCTGTGACGAAACAAGAATGAGATGTGAGAACAATACCACAGTAAACAAGGAGAGAGAGCACAAGTGTGAGAGAGTTGTAAAACTGCTGCAACTAAGCTGTCAATATAACCCACTTCAAGATTCCTAGAAAGCCTTTGGATGAAAAACTTTACATCTATCCTAGATGATGACACTCACCTCACTAATGCAGAACTTTTTCTCTCTGACATCTAAATTGGACTTGCACTCCAAGTCTCATCACAACTGAAACTCAAGATGCAATGAACTTTGGCTTCTGAAATACCTTCTCCAAAGGAAAAGACCCCTAGGTCAAAACAGAACGCAAAGCCTCCAAAAAAGTACAAGCGGGACATTCTCAATAGTCAACAAATACATGCAACCTCAATGCAATCAGCCCAGCCCTACAATTGAAAAGCAGATCCCATTTCTTCATGTGCAGCATAAGATTCATGCCCCCAAATGGATGCCACAACAAGATGCTCAAGGAAAGCAACCATATAAATCATAGTAATCCTGAATCCTCCAATAAATTTGAGGTGGGCATGTTAGAGACCAGAACATTTTATTCTCTCTATTCTATTTAAATTTCAACCCCAACATTTAAATGTTCTAGGAAAACTTCCCAAATTTACCCCATAAGAACAATTACCAAACCCTCTGGACAAGATTTGAAAGTAAGACCAAAACGGAATAAACAAAAATGATATCAGTGTGTTTCCGGATAACATATCTCGTGCAGATAACAAACCAAATTTTCATCCAAAAATGACCAACCATTGAAGCAACTCTATATGATATATTACAATCGAAGGCTTTCCCTCTTGATGTAGCAAATTTTGGTGCCACCAAATCTAGGAAACAAAGCAAGAGGATCTCCATTCTTCAAAAGAGCACTTTCATCTATCACGCCAACACAGCTTAAACTACAACTAAAGGGAAACAGACTCCTCCGTGCACCAAAAGAATCCAATATCATGCTACCAGAACGCATAGTCCCACTTTTAATTAGATTCAATTGTCTTCAAAAAAGAAATAAAAAAAATTAAAAATCATCACCGTACACCCATTATCGCTATCCACAGAAGGTGAAAATCCCACAGGTTGAAAAAACTGTGCATAAATTTTGAGACTTTTTTTACGAAGAAATAAAAAGATAACGACGTACCTTGTGATCATGAAATAATTAATCAAGAGCACGAGTTTCAACAAAGGTTGTTTGGTGAAATTATGCAAAATAAATAATACCTGCAAAACAAGAAAAAGATATTAAAAAAACCAAGATTAAAGAATTGAAACCCAAGATTTCAAAATCGATTGAAGACCAAGAAAATCAGGATTTGAGAGAGACGGAAGAAGGGAAGTCTAAAAATTCAGAGATCTCTTTGGGCGAGAGAGAGAGAGAGAGAGAGATGGAGAGGTTGTGTATGAGCTTTTGTAAAATATAAGGTAAGGCTGAAAAAAACGGAGACGGACTAGAAGGTTTTTTATTATTATTTTAACCGTTGGCGTTGAGGCTATTACAGTCAGTGAAATTGTGTGATTTTATTTTTTTATTTTTTTATTTATTTTCATGATCGATTGTTGTTTAATATATATATATAGCTTTCACCCAACGCGTTCCGGAATAACTTGAAACATAAGTTTATTACCATTAAAACACATAACACAAAATAAATAAAACTAATTTATAATCACCAAATTTATTTATTTTTGTTGCTGTAAAAATAAGAGCTATTAATTATTATTTTTTAAATAAGAGTAAAATAGATGGGTGGTCATAGATTATATACCAGTAGCATGGTTAAGGTTATTTTTTAAAATATTTTTTATTGACGATTGTATCAAAATGATATTTTTTTTATTTTTTTTCAAAATTATTTTATATATTAACAAATGAAAAATGATTTAAGAACACTTAATTTTTTTAATTTAAAATAAAAAATAAAATAAAATATTTTTATTAAAAAAAAACACTTTTAAAATATAATGTCCTGTGTCGTAAAGTCAACTTGCATATTGCTAAATTGGCATATTTAAATTATATAAATTTATCAATGTGTTTTGCATAGATTATATTATTAAGTGTTGCCGGATTCGTGCCATTTAAACGACTCTTAAATTAGACTAAGAGAATGAAATCAATATAAACAAACATATGATGTTTATATATTTATTTATTTATTTCAAAGAATAATTTATAAATTAAATACTAATTGCCAACTTAATAGTGAAGTATTTTAATGTAAAGAAAGATTATAATAGTTGTTTTAGTTCCGAATGAAGAGAAATCAGAATCTAATGTAATTTCATGGGATCAAAACTCAAGTACACATTATTTGAAAGAAATTAAAGAGCTTTAACTTTGAAATCATTGATTGTTGATTTTTCATGTCTTTCTGTAATGATGGCTTGCACTTAATCAACGCATGCAATTAAAAAGCTGCTTTGCTCAATCGCGTTCGTATTTATAGTGGGATCGGCACGATGAAATATCTTTATCTTTATTTTTATTATTTAACATGAAATTAATTAAGATCAATGAAAGTTTATATATGATTAAATATTGGAGTTAGATGAATTATTTAATACACGACAGCAAGCAGTATATGTCAATCTCATTAGTCTTTATAGTTTTTGAAAATTATTATCATGTAATTAACCAATTAATTTTCCGAACTAAATTAACTAGAAACCTTATTAGACGTCTTTGACCAAAGCGAAAGCCTTGTTTTGCACTACGTGTATTTTTTAAAAAAATTTGAATTTTTTTTATTTTAAATCAAATGATTTTGGTATTTTTATATATGGATATCAAAATTTATTTTTAAAAAATAAAAAAAATTATTTTGATATATTTTTAAATAAAAAAACACTTTCAAAAACAACTTTAAACACTCTATCAATCCTTCACTAAGAATGCTGAAAACGAAAAACACTCTCAATCTGTATGCAGCACGCAGGCAGAGAATAGAATATAAATGCAGTAAAAGAACCCTAAAAAGCATATTCTTGTTCTTGGCAACGGGCAATGGCATGCAAAGCCAGAGATGATTGTCGTTTTTTTCTGGGGTCCTCGAGAATTCTAGCCGCAAAGCTCAGGTGATAAATCCATGGCGGATCCCACGCTTCCATGGCACGTCAATATCAAAAACAATGAACGACAGGTATGGGCTGGGCGATTGAGTGTGGTTGATCTCATCTGAAAACGTATTAAATTCCTTTTTTTTCTACAAATTCTTGCCAAATCTTCGAGCTTTGATCTGCAAATTTTGGCACCCCATTTCTTTATTTTGTTTCCCTTGAGGATTTGGAATAAAATTATTCTTGCCAACGCATTTTTGCACGACTAAGCAACAAACATAAGTGAAGTTACTTGACAACTTAAACTTGACAGATCCATTTACTTTCAATCGATGAAGTCTAGAATAGTTTTATGCGTCCCTAAATTTGTAGGGGGGGCATCCCTAAACGAGGGTATCTTTCCTTGTCCTGCTTATAATTTACTTCAATGGTAGGCTCAGACAAGATTCTTCAACTTTCTGCTGTCAAAAAGAAAATGTGCTGGCTTTTGTCTGAACATCTTAGGCACCAACATACTCAACTTCCTCCACCATTATTATCTCTTTCCTATTCAAGTATTTAAAGAGCAAAAGGATCAATCATTGCCAACTTACTCTAAAGATTCTCTATTTATCTTTTTGTTCACGGAATAGATATTTGTTCTTAATGCATTGCACCAGCAATTGTCCACGAGAGAGGGGGGGAGGGGGGAAAGCACCACTTAAGTTACAAATGATATAATTAGGTACAACTTCATTATTGATTTCCTTTTCTTTTTTATGTTCAGGCAAGTGAGCTATAACCACTTAGCAAGCACAGGTTTTAGGCAAGCCAAAAAACCTAAAAATTTTTTCAAAAAATCAACTAATTCATACCGTCAAAACATCTACGTTGTTATTTTCCTCGAGTATTTTACCGGCGGAAGGGTTACGTCGATAATTGTCGGTAGGTAAACACCGAGGGAATCACAATGAGATTCAAAAACCTATAACGTACGATGACATGACATTGTGTCCTTTAGAAATTTCAATGGTGTTACCAATGAAAGTATTCTATTGATAATTTCATTGGTGAAATATTGACAGCATGATGATGGAATTGTTATGTTGGTAACTATCAGTGGCAAACATCGAGGGAATTATAGTAGGGATTCAAAAATCTATGACATTTAATGACATGACATTGTTTTGAAGAAAAATATCAACGTAGTGAAAGGATCTTTTTTCCAAATGTTATTTTCCAAGATAAGAAACATTTATTGTTTATAAGGAAAAATTAAATGAATGATCATTGGTTTTTTGGATTTAAATAATTGAAAGTAAAAAAACGAGGAAGAAGAGTATGAAAAGGAGAAAGAGAAAAGAGATAGAAGTGTTGTGTCTTATGTAAACACACACACACACACACACACATAGAGAGAGAGGGAGATAGTATGTTAGAAATTACATAACTACCCTAACAATATTCCCCTTCAAGATAATAGATCTTGAAATGTCTTTGATGCCCATCTTACAGGAGATTCAGTGAAAAACCATACTACTAAGTTTCTTTTGTAGAAATATCAACTAATTGATTTTGAGAGTTTACAAAAGGTATATAGATTGTCTCATCATTTATTTATTTTCTTGATAAAGTACATATCAATCTCAATATGTTTTGTTCTATCATATTAAATTCAATAATGAGCAATATTAATGCCGACTTTCTTTATCACAAAACAAAGGACACATCATTATCATTGGTTACTCTTAGTTTCTCTATCAAATTTTAAAGCCATAGAAGTTAATAAATTACATGTGTCATAGACCTATATTTATTGTTTTCAATGTTGTGAATCTCTTGATCACGCGATCAAACAACCCTCAACAAATATGATAATTCTCTAAAAACAATAAAAAAAATTATGTTTGAGAAATGTGACACAATTAAAATTATCTCAAGACACCAACATTATTGGAATTGAACTGAATGACACCACCGTGTCAGTTCTACCTTGATAAATTAGATTTGATCTTTGTCCAGACAACAAAGATGTGTTGCATCATGCAAAACAAAAGTTTATTTTATAAATTTATGTCTACTAGCTTCGCAACAAATACTTCACTTATATAATGCTTCAAATAACTCTAATGAATCCCCAAATAGAGGTTGATTTGAGCCCACTAAAAAATTGACTCAAATAAGTAATAATAACCCAAAACTATTAAGAGCATAATAAAAATAATAAAAATCCAAAATTAATATCCTAGATATTCTAGTATTAATTTGTCATCCCTAAGAAGTCTAAATAGACTATGATATCTCATATGATCTCAACATCTTAATTAACCGAAACCAATTTTGAACCCTATATAGTCAAAACTCATATTCATTAATATGAACCAAGTTAAACTCAAAATATACTCGAAATAAACTTTTTTTGTTGCCCAAAAATATCTCAGGCATAGTCTGGCCTGATTTGGTCAAATTACCTACCAAAAGAATAAGGTTGAACCCATCATCCAAGATAACCTCAATCTGACCAAATGCATCTTTAAGTAAAAACAATCATGAAAAACACAAGGTTGAACCATATCAATAGCCAATCTCCAACACATAATGATTACTCGCCATAAATAATCCAATGCTGAAATTGAACCATAGGAAATTCCCAAAACTAGTTGTCACATCTTTATTGGAAAAGAATCTTTTCCAAATAAAAAATCCACAAGTCAAAAGAAAAGTAAATAACAAAATTTGTATAACTTGTTATAACCTATATCGCAAGGTTTCCTCGAACTCTGATTGATTTGAAATTTTATTCTCATGTAGAAACATACCTCTAAATGTTTTTGGTAAAGTTTCAGCTCGATTCTTTTGGAACCTTAGATTGCACCAGCCTAAAATAATCACTCCATAAGTTTAGAAAACTCGAAAAATACTGCTCAATTGCCTAATTCCCTTGGCGATAATTTCCAATGTCCAACTCTAGTTGAAACTTTCGAGTAGATTTATCTTAATGATACATCAATTGAAATGAATCCCTATATTTCCTTAGCAATATTGAAAGAACGAAGATTGTTGACTATACAAGATTCAATAGAACTTGACAACCATGAAACAACTTTGGCATCCTTGCTTTCCCAGGAACCAAGTTCTATGGGATCAATGGTAACTGTAGAGAATCCATCCAAATGATTCCATAATTCCTTTAACAAACATCCAAAACTGAAATTCTCAAGAAGAGTAATTCTTACACTCATACGAACAATGGAAGTTCTCTCTTCTGACATGACTAAAAAACACAAGAAGCTCAAAAAAGAAAGACAAGATTAATGGAAAAACACTAATGTCACACAACAAGATGTTGATACAATTCAGCCTAAGCCAAAGAATATCCCAAAAAATGAACTGAATCAGCCCACAAATCAAGATGAGAATTTCTCATAGCTCTAGAATTTTAGGTTAGGAGCTTTAATATCATGTTAACAAGGCTGAAATTGGTTTTGGTTTGAATGCCTCTCAATGGAGGCTTGTCTATCTTTAAAATAGTCCCTATTTACACCCTAATTATTATAATTACATGCATGATTTTTCCTATCAAATCATTCAAAACCCTAGAATTACTCCAGTAACCACATAAATCCCTAGCATTGCTCTACCAAGTACCAACCACACATAAATCCCTAGCATTGCTTTACTAACCACATAGATCCTGTAAATATAAACTATCGCTACAGATAAAATATTGTCTAACCTGGTAACTGAAATCTTATGCCTTTTTTGTGGAGTAAAAGAGCTTTTAAAAATAGGAAAAGGATGTTATTTGATGTGTGTACATGCATGGGTGTGATGCCATGGTTGATGTCAATACAAAGCTATTTTTTTGTTAGTGTTTGTAGCTATGATACCAAGTTGGTTTCTTAGATTGAAATAACTGAAAGTAGAGAGGAGAATACCAGGATAACGAGAAAGAAAACAGAAAAGGAAAGAGTTAGAAGTGTCGTCCCCAAGGAAACAAGTGTCTCCCACACACACACATATGCAATTATATGCCCCGACAATAATTCATTTTCTTTGTTTTTCGCTATATAAGTCTTGACAATGATAAAAGGTAATTAGATGGTTTAAGAGGCGAGATGCTCCCAAAACAAAAAGGAATGTGCAGTAATTTCCTTACTTAAAATCTATCAGCTCTTGTATATTGTTCCCTTTTTTTTTAACAAGAGCTGTTATTTACACATTAGTGAGAGAGAAAAGCAGACATCACAAGAGCTTTGATAACCAGTTCATCTCTGAGGTTATGCCTTTTTTTGTTCTTTAGCTGACAGAAAAGATGGAACTAGTATTAGCTTCCGTTGAAAGAAATATTTGACACATATATAGCAATAGCCCTAAGTTTACTAAACAACTTATGCTTTCAACTTACTTTCCATGAATACTTTAATATAAATGTGATGAAGTGAAGCAAAAAGAGGACAGGCAAACAGATGAACATTACCAGTTTTATCTTCCTCTCGCTTCCTGGCAGCTTCTGCCCTTCGTTGGCGTATCAGGGCCAAGCGTTCTGCAAGGAACAATGCTATATCAGTAGCAACCATGAAAAAAGATGACATCTAAAAACGAAAAAATGGGTGGGTTCAAATCATCAAAACCAATGAACAAGGGCAAAATTGGTGAGGTTTGTCAGGTGCTTTCCAGAAATAATGATAATGTAGAGAAGGAAAATCGGTAGGCTACAAAACACATCAGAGAAATCAACTGGTACAAATACAGAGAGAGTGGTAACATTATCAAATGGGTCAAACAAAGAAGTACAAAAATGGGTTCAGAATTGCAATGTACAGACTTCCAAATGAAAAGTTATCAGATAGTCCTAGATTTACATTTCTTTCTTTCTTCTTCTATGTTTCTTCATTTGTTTTTGGTAAAAAACATATTGGGGCCCTAGCTAAGCCACAGATTCAAGACCAACTATAATTTTCAAGTGGAAGATTGCAGTTTCCTTTGCATTTAAAATCAACAAAAGCAAATGATGGTATAAGATCCTTAACTTTAAAGATAGTTTCAAACTAGACTAACATGACAGCTAGAAAGTAAATCACAGAGAAGATGCCTATCTATAAAAATGAGTCAAAATCCATGCCCTAGTTTTTCAGGAACCTAGCTTCTTAACAACAACATTGTCATTTACATCATTCTGATTTCAATCTAATTTGTTTCTCCATTGATGTCGTTTCTGAATCCTTAATGAACTTAGTTGGAAGGTCGTGTTCAACAAAAACATACCATAATACTCCCTTCTAGTCTAGGTCAAAAAAACCAGTAGTACTTTGCAAATTGGAAGAAAAATATCTTCAAAGACAATTGTGATTTGATACAAACCTGTGGAGTTGATTCCATCTAAAAATCTAAAAAATAGTTAACTAAATCAACCTTAAGACAGTCCCCTTCACCTTCTCCTAATAAATTATATGTACCCATAGGTATTTTAATTACTAGGACCCAAAAAAAAAGGTCTAAGTCGCTTAAATCAAACTTATCAGACTGATGAGGAAAAGCCAAAAGGAAAGAATTGTTAAGACACTAGACCTCAGCCAGATTTTTATTTGCAACCCTGCTTTGATGCAAATCAAAAAATGGATAAACAGAAAACCCAACATATAACATCAGGACAAGTTTGATTCACTATGTACTAGCATTTTCTATGGCAGGCTATGACAAGATTATGTAAAAACTTCAATGAAGTACCAGGAAAAAGGTAAAAACACAAGCTGGTAATGATCTTCAATATCCAGTAATTACCTATGTCTTTCCTTGATTGTTCAGTTTTTCCTTGTTCCTGCAGCTTCATATATCGTTCATGAGCTTTCTGTTTCTCAATTTCCTCTCTACAAGCAAGAGTACTCAAAGTAAGTCAACAATGGAACCCCCTCAAATAGACACTTGGAAGCATCAGAATATACAAGGGACAAACAGAAGCAGCAACAGGAAATCAAACACAGAGCCATACAGTTTTATTTTTAATAAAAACATACTATGAAGTCTTGTTCTGCCTTCAGGAGAAGGAGGTTTACATTCACTGGATTAAAGAAAACTACTAATCATCCATCCAGATACGTAACAATGGATTTGAATAATATTCCTAGTTACTTTTTTTTGAGTGTTGAGAAGACGGTGGATCATGGCAAGTTGAATGAAAAAATTCAAAAAACAATTAAGCAAGAGGCCTGGACAGGACATTTAGTCCATGTGGTTATTCCTGACAGTATGTTTGATGGAATAATTTCTTATATGTATCCTTGCATCCCCTATTAGAGATTGAAATCTGGAATCAGACCACCTATAGGCATTTATTTACACAGTGAGACAGTGTCATCTGCTAGAATGCCGGGAACTCAATCCTTTCTTCACCTTCATCTCATTGAATATTGGAGGCATCCTAGATGAATTGGAAGAAAGAAAAAAATAATAATAACAATTGGGTAAATAAAACAACTATGCTTGTTGTGCTCCACCGGATCCCAATATCTCTAATAATTGGTGTAAAAATCTTCACTCTGGATTAACTTCTAAGTTGCAAAACTATAATGCTAAAAAATGTAGAGGTAGCAAGCTAAACATGGAAAATCAAAAATTCAAAATAAATCCTAGCACTTTGAAAAGAATGTGGTCATGAGCCATATCACTAAGGTAAAAACAAAAATTGAGTTAAAAAAAAATATAATCGAATCAGTGTGCAGAGAATTAGTTTCCACACTCACACAATGATCGCATGCATACGAAAATTACTGCTTAAAATGAAAGTAGCTAACCTCTCACGCCTTGAGAGTTCAGTTATTTTCCCAATCTGGAAAATGAAATATTGATTTCTTAAACAACTAAACTTCTAAAAACAAATATTGAAAGACTGTGAAATTTGAAAGTGTAACAACTTACATCAACATCTCTAGCCTTCAAATTCTTTCGTTTTACTAAATTAGGGTTGTTGATTTCAATGAGTCCCAGGGCACCTTTCTGCTTCTGCCAAAATTTGGAGCCAATTTCAGGCCAAAATATTAAAGAAAGAAACCCAAAAGCATAATTGTGACACCCAAGGAGTACACTGACCTCAGATGGTTCCTCCAACTCCTCTTCAGACTCTTCTTCCACCTTCTCTGCTGCCTCTACCTGAAATGTTCAAACAGACTGCTATATCATGTACTGAAGCACGTTTACAAACTTCCAGCATGCTCCTATTTATGTAGAGAAGAGAGAACCACTATAAACAACTGAGCACAGAAAATTCTTAGTTCATTAACCTGTTTTCCAATAAACAGTCTGAAATAGGATCATATAGACATATCAAATATAAAAGAAGAAGAAAAATGAGAGAAGCACTTTCATGTTCACAATACTAACTAGAATGGACAATACACTTTTATTGGGATATTAATGGTGACAGATAAAATTGTCAAAATATCCAAACTCATAAAATGGAGAAGATAATAAATCTCTTACCATCTCATCCTACTTTCATAGACATGGAGCTACATAAAATTGAAGAAAAAACTAATATCTAAAATTGAAAAACTTAAATCTAGTATGTAATTCGTAGTCAAAAAGCCTCTGAAGTATGGGGTACTATATGCTGAGAACAGCAGCTCGAAGGGTCATACCTGACTAAAAGTGCGAGGGCGGGTGGCAGTGGTGCCGGCAACTGCAATCATTTAAAAAAATAAATGCAAAGGCTCATAAAGTGGGTTCACATGAGATGAAAGTATTACAAACAATCAAGACTGTTCAATCAATGATACGACACGACCATATTCATCAAAATACTTGATGATCCCATCCATGAAAGCTAATGCTTTGAAAAAGAACAAAGCTGTGTTTGGACTACTTTTTTTTAAGTGAACGGAATATGTGAACATGTATAGAGTTCCTCAAAGTTAATTTAATGATATTTTATTCAATTTATATCTGCTAAACTAATTGTAGAATTGAAAAGTACAGATCCAAATTCAAACTGAAACGGCAGAACATCAAGGGTTATTATCAATTTCCATTAAGTTCTAAAAATGAGCTTCTAAAGAAGTAGGGCTATAGAAACTACGAGGCTGAGCAAATCAAAATTAGATTCTAAAGTTAATAAATTTACAGTAAAATCCATTAATTAAAAAAAAAATGAAAAAAAAGAGAGGCATAGAATGCATTTAAATAAAGGAGGAAGAGAGAGGGGAGAGTACTGACTGAGTTCTTCAGGCGTGGAGAAATGGCGATGACCAGTAGGTTTGCCTTTGAATTTTCCTCTACCCATATCTTTCTTCTTCAAGACAAACAAGAAATGCTGTAGCTTTCTTGAGATTGACGAGATGCTCTCTCACTGCCATTGCATTCGATTATATATAGAACAGCATGATTTTGGGCCACAAAGAACCTAGCTTTTTTTCTTCTGCTGCTTTTCTGTTTTCATTGGTGAAATGCAATTGCTTTGAGAATCCCTCCACTCACTTCACAGGAATCTAAAACAGTTTCTTTCTGTGGTAGAGAAAGTGATAAAAGATGCTTGACCCATGATCATGATCGTCAAAAAAAAATGTTCTTTCTTAGAGGAGGCGGATGTGATACCAGAGATTAGATGCTTCTAGTCCAGTATTTGTCGACAAAGAAGAGCACATCCATCCGCATCTTCCTACTGTTTTTTACAAGCTTGGATTCTTACGAGAATTTATTCTTGATTTAAAGAAAAGCATATTGTTCGAACCTCATATTAACCCCTCGTGTATCCCCTCATACTGATTTGAGTCTCAAACTCTTTTAGTTTCTAAATTTTACTCTATACGTAATGAACATTAAACAACATCACTTCTTGATCCAATTTTCAAGTGATCGTGCAGGGCTTCCATTCAAGGCACTAATACAAGTATTACATGATGAATGAGGACATTGTAACGATGATCCTTCAACGATTGTCTATTTGGTATTTGGTATTGTGATTCATATTATTTTTAAAAATATTTTTTTATTTATAAATATATTAAAATAATTTTTTATTTTTTAAAAATTATTTTTAATATCAGCAAGTAAAAATAATATAAAATACTAAAAAAAAAAAAATCGAAAACATTTTTAATAGACCATGTCTAACAAGATCTATAACTGAAATCAACTTTAAAAAACATTGACTCTGCAAACAAAAAACATTATATATTTATAGCTAAGCACGCAAACTTGAAACATAATTAAAATATGCATAAATTTGAAATATTCATGAATGACATTTGTTGAATGAGGCATTATATGCTAAATGGATAAGGGACACATGAAAAATTTTAAAGAAGAAAACTTTTAAAATTGATGTTGATAGTTGTCTACCACATGAAAATTATTGTTTTTTTTAAGATAAGATTCATAGAATTATTGTTTAGGTTTTGTCGGTTTGTTAAAATGAATACTAATATAATATGTAACTCATAAAGAAATTTGAAGTATTGAATTGTTTGGTGTCATTATTGACTTAAATAAGTATTAATGAGTCTAAAGGTCATATAATTGTCCATCATGATGGGACCATAGTTTGGGACTTTGTTGTTTAAGGTATGATATTTATCTTCATTGAATGAGCTTGAAATATGTGACTGAGCTTTCTAAAATTTTCTTTTTGTATTCAAATTTAGAACAAAAATATGCTTTTGAAGTTAATAAGGTATATTAATAATGGTGATATAGGTTAAGTTTAGGAAGACTATAGTCAGGATTGAATGGTTTTAGAGTGAGCTTGCTGTACTTTGAGCCGAGACCACTATTTTACCTTAATATCTCTCATGAGATCTAGGCAATGACTACTTTCTTGATTTTTTTTGGACAAATTACTTTCTTGATTTGCATCATACATTACTAAGAAGTCCCAACATGAAACCTAAAAGACCCAAAGATAGAGACGATATTATAAAGCTATTTTTCAATTGGATATACATTAAATGGGTTAACAAATTTCTTTTAAGAAGATATTGATGGTGTGTTTGAAATGGATCTTTGTGTTAAGGCCTCCAAAGCTTGAGAATAGTTTGATGGTGAAGAGATAGGATTATAAGACTTTGACAAGATTGAAAATTGGTTGGTTGAGATAAAAGTTGGTCTCATAGATGGAGACCTCACATGGGTTGAATTAACATCACTTTTGGTCAAGTGAATTCATCTTAAAAGGGTTATGATAGATAAATCTTTATTTGTTTTACTAGTATGCTCGTCTTAAACCTTGTAAAAATTATCTAGAGATAAAATATGGAAGAAGATTAGTTTCAACTTTTATAAATTCTATTTCAAAATCGAAGTTTAAAAGTATGGATTGTCATCTAGAAAAGATCCAATCTGAAACTATATTTTGAACATCCTTAATATATTTTGTTAATTGATAAGTAGTTCTTAAAATATATGAAATATATCATATTGAAAAGATGAACTATATAGAAAATTGATAAATCTCTTTATAATATTTAAATATTTTGTTTGAAAACTTGACCATATGATCTTAAACTTTTTGTTTAACGATCCCTCCATAACCTATACGTACGACATCAATTTTAACAATGAAAAAAGACTCTCAGGATATGAAATACCTAGACAAGAAAGACTTATGACATAATTTTTAAAAGACTTAATGATTTTGGTCATTTGAGGACTCCAAGTATGATGATTTTTTTGAGCCTTTTGTACAGAGGTTGACATATTATTCTAAGATTTGAGAGAAAATCAAAGGCAAAATTTAGACGTTGAAGAAACCTTTAAGGTTAAATTTTATCGTTGATTTCATTATGAGATTTATCAATAAACTCAATTGCTCTGCTAATTAAAGTTATTGAACCATGATAAATATTATATCTTAAAAATTTATTTTTTCTTTAACATAGTTTGATTTTTTAAGTAGAGACAACTAGTTCATTTAGTTTGATAATATTGAAAATCTTTTATAAATGACTAAAATGTTCAATAATTGATTTTGAAAACAGTAGGACATCATCTATATAGCCAATTGAGAATTTTGACTAAGGATTGAAGATTATGATTATGAAATTTTAAAGGGGTGTTTTTAAGAATAAAAGACACCACATTCCTTTCATGATGTCCAAACGAGACAAATAAGGTTGTTTTATAGCGATATTTTTTATCTATTTAAATTTTCTATGAACCAAATTCCACATCAAATTTTAAGAATATTAAAGCCTTATAAATTCTTTTGATGAGATATCTTTTATTTAGAATAGGATATTGAGTATATGTGTGTTTCTTTTCTAAATTATAAAAATTTGTTTGCTTTGAAAATAATTTATTTCTATTGGTCTAAAAGATATAAATTTAAGAAGTATTTAATAACCAAATTCTTTTACTCAGTTTTAGTATTAAAATTGACAAGGTTAAGGAATCAATTTTTTTATATATAATTTGTCTTTATTTATATTCTAATTCTTGAATTTGTTTTTCCATTTTGCAATAAATTTTAGAATGATTTATTTTACTATATTTAAAATAAGTTGGTTATTTTGAGTTTATGACTTTTTATCTTCTATATGATTTATTTGAGCTTTTTTATAATCTTTAAGTTTTGATTTTATTTGCTTATGTTTTCTCAAGGATACAATTAAGGTTTCATAGATAGATAGAGAGAGAGAGGGAGGGAGAGAGAGAATAGAATGAACCTAGTTCTTTTGTACTTTCATGAAATGCATTTTTAAATTTTACTTTGAGCTTAAGATCAGTACAAAGGGGGAATCATTTATTATTGATGTAGGTTATAAATATTTCATATGATACATTTCATAAGGTATCGATCCGTGAAATTCATTGTTCTTGACCTAACCTTTTCTACAAATAGTTTTAGAAGTTCAGATAAAAAAAAATATTTTCATAATGAGGATTAACAATATTTTCTAATGAATACTTTTGAAGGAGTGTATCTTTGTATCATCTAAAGTCTTGAAGTTTATGACATATTAAATTTGAGAGTATGTCGAATGGTTTTTCTTGAAACTGTTACAAGATACTAAGGTGAAGATAATATTTTCTATTATGACAAGTGTTGAAGTATTTTTATTTTTTATTTTGACAACATTTAATGTGAAACATCTATCCTTTTTAATGGGATAATGATCCCACCGACCTTTGAGTTGACTTGTAAAACTAGAGAATAAGGCTTGAATTATTTTCTTATTTGATTGGTTTAAAGACTTACATGTTATAGTGGCTATTGTCATTTCTAGAAGTTTATCGATGTTATTATGATCATTATACATGTTTATATTCTATTCCTAAATACTTTGATAGTCAATGTTGATACCCAATTTGTTTTATCTCATTTTTGGGAATATTTTTGAAAAAAAAACAAAAAAAATAAAAAAAATATCTAAATAAAGGGACCAAAAATGAAAAGAAAGAAAACAAGGGACTAAGATGGACTAAGATGAGTTTAGGTTTGAAGGGAAAAGGATAAAAAGTTTACCTATAAAATCATGTGCAAAACACATAAAAGAGAGGAAAAATTTTAGAGGGAGAAAAATAAACAAATAAATAATCACATTTTCTCACCAAACAAACACAAATAAAACCTTAATTACCTAAAATTTATCATCTTTATAACAAAGATCCACCGACCATAAAAAGAAGGACTCATACTTCATCATCAACGGCAAAACCACCAAGTTGTTCACTAACCAATAGCAACACACACATCTTTGTGACTTTAGTCCTTTTTCTTGTACTAGCAAAAACCAATGGACGATAGGTGACAACCATTCTAGTAGAAACAATTGGCATCGTGAAAAACAAGAGTCTGACAAATCCACTATGACCAATAAATTCATTTTCCTCGGTAAGTTGCACTTAAACTGTCACTCAAGGCCAACTACCATTAGTATCCCATCATCTTCTCAAACAACTCTTCCACATCATGAGCAACAACAATCATTAGTTAATTCCAAATGCAACACCATAAGAACAATAACCTCTACACTATTAAAATCCTTTCTTTCAGCTACAAGTAACAATGACAAATTTAAATAAGTGAAGCAAAATTCATATGGGTTTATTATTTTTAGATTATGATTGGTTTAGTGGACACTGAATATTTACGCGTGAGTTATGGTCGGGTTGATTTGATTTTATTTAGATCAGGTTTAATGGACACTTAAAATTTGGGTTAGGTTCAATAAGCATAATATAGGTCTATCCAATTATTTATTGACATGACCTGATAGACTATTAATAGTCACAAGTTATAATCATGATTAAATGGATGTAGATATATCGATTTACCAAGCAACAAAAAGCGAAGAAAGTGACCTGAGCTTTAATGTAAGACCTGTGATAAATTAAAAATAATAATATAATATAATAAAAACTAAGGTGTAATAAATTGAAATAAGAAAAACACGGAGTTAAGGAGATAAAAGAAAAGGAGTTTATGGCTGAAAATATCCATTTTTCCAGTAACAAAAATAGTTTAACCATTTTGAGAAATGGATAGACTGATTTACATAAACCAGTTGGACTATTTTGATGATTGTCTTTATTATAAGCTGATTGTGAGCAACAAGAGGAAAAAAATCAATTTCATTTTATTTTATTTTCTTTCACCTTGAAGGACTAGAAAGTGATGGTCAGGAGTAACAATATAGTTTTATGTCAGAAAAGAACACATTTATACTATAAATTTAGAAAAATTAAATAGATGAAATATTAAAATAGAGAGAGAAAAAAGTAGGGGGAAAAGACACTTTTTGCATTAAGAAAAAAAGTTAAAAAGAAAGAAAGTGAAATACAAATTTATAAAAAATTGAAAGAGACAATCTATTTTTGGTGATCAACAATGTCTTTAATTGAAGATTTTTCTTTAAGTTCCAAGCTAAACCTACACAATCATACATACATATAGCAACCTAGCATTAAAATTGATCTAATATGTTTTCCACATGCTACTATTGTACCCAAGACACCTCTTTGGCCCCATAAGAATTCATTGACGTAGCAATACTAAAATTTATTCCAACCTTTGTCATATATTTTGTCCATTAAATGAAAGCCAAACATTATGTCTTCATGACTCTGAATAACACTCAATATCAAGATACATAGAATAACCACTTATATTTCCTCCCCTCCAAGGTAGTGTACCAAATTAACCACATCAATAATTTTGGCTCCTTAACTAAACCCACTAACTTAAGGTAGCATATTAAGGTAACACATTAAGGTAACACATCATATACATCTAGTCTGATTCCTCAACCCAATCTGCACACGACTTTATTACCAAATTCTTTACTCTAAAGTGTCTTGGATTTTCGATAACTCCATCAGCATATGGTTTGTTTGTTGGATATAATTCCACTATAATGCTTTCATCACCTTTATATGTCCATCAATAATTACAAGATAGTCCTTAAATTAATTTTACCTAAGATATTATTGCCTAACCATATCCACCTCCTCCAAACTAGTCCCACAAGACTAAGTTTCATCTCAATTGTCAAACACACACATGAGATTTACATATACAGTGTTCTTAGTAATATACTCCACAATCATAGCATTGGTTTGACCTTTTTTTTGTGTAATCCCTAGCAATGTGATTATCGTCACAAATAAAACAGTGTAAAATTAGATTCATTTTTCACCTGTAGTCGTTGCATCTAAATTTCCCTCACCAACCGCCTGTTTAGGTTCTCCTCCACTAATGTTTTTTTCTTTTTCATCTCACACTATTATCCTTAAACTTTAATGATACTACAAAAGCCCTAACATTCTTCTTGATGCTCATTATGATGAAATTTGTTTACCCATTAACAATAGTGATGTTAGATGACAAATAATGATATTTTTAATGATATTAATAGTAATACTAATTATTATTATGATGGTGGTGGTGGTGGTGATACTACTACTACTACTAATAATTGTGGTTATAACAATAACAATAATGATGATAATAAAAATAAAAAGAAGGGTAACATTAGTTATAGTTATGTTGATAATAACTAAACAATATTATAAGCAGTAATAATTATAGCGACAATGATAACAACGATAATAATAGTAATGATAGTAATACCAATAATAATTAGAAATCATAATAATAACAATGAGCTTAATAATTGTAATAATTCATCATTCCATGTTATATTTGTTAGAAATTGAGTTTTACAACTTTTCAATGTATAATATTTCTTATTTAATATCCCAAATTTATAGTTTGAAAAGTTTTTGTGGCTCAATGTTCTCCTTTTAATTTATTATCTTACTTTTTTTTTAAAATTTTTATTGTTTAACATTAGCTTTTTTTTTAAAAAAAAATCATCTAAGTTTCATTTAAACCTATTAAAAAAAATAATCTCACATCAAGTTAAATCTTATATATTTTATTAGAAAACTTTATGTTGAGTCAAAAAATTAAAAGCTTTATCATCTTATCCATTTATAGTATTATAAAAAAAAATCTTTTCACTCTTTACATATATATATATATATATATTTAATATTTTAAAAGATATAGTATTGGAGGGAAATTTCCAAGGAAAGACTAAGGTGACTTTAATCAATATAAAAATTAATTAATAAAAAGGGGGGTAATATGGTAAAACCCATTGAGAAATTTTGCAAGAACGGCCTCCATGTTCGGGCATCGATGCAAACGACAGGGTTTCCAGCACTGCTATCTGGTCATTATAAACGACATCGTGTTCGAAGTGACAGCATACAGATGCTCAGTAGTCTTGTCAAATAGAGACCTATTTGTGGTGTTGTGCGCGGAAACTGAAGAAGAAGATGGGGAGCGCAGAGCAGAAGAAGAAACACCCGAAGAAGAAGCAAAAGTTACCAATCAACCCCAACTGGGCTCAGCTCCAACAAGTTATCCTTCTCATCTCTCTATCTCTTACATCTGCCTTTTTGTATTTTACTACTGCATATGTTCTTGATTTTATTCCATGCTTACAAAAATTTCTTGGTCTATGCAGACGCTACAAATTCATGGCTCTAGGCCTCCAAAAACTATCAAATACAGAGACCCAAAATTCTATTTTAGGTAATGCATCATATTCTTTGATTGGTTGAATGCATTTTTCAATGTATAGGTTTTCTTATACATTTTCTTGCTCACTGCTTGGTTGGTAGTCTGGGATTAAACTTTGAGTTTACCATGCTATTGGCTAGTTATATGGTGTCAGTATCAAAATAGTATTTCTGTTTCGTGTGTGTTTAGGTTTCCTGTAAGTTAACTTGTAGTTGCAAGAGCCACAAATTCAGTTTACTTTTTTTTTTTTGTTTTAAGAGCAAAGTATCTGCCTGTTTCTAATCATAGTTTTCCCTTGTTCATATATGTATTTTTGGTTTAAAGATTGTGAGTAGTTGGAGATTGCTTGTCCATGTTTGTACTTTCTGTAAGTTGAGCACCTTTTCATTCTGCAAGCGTGTATGTTTTACTTTTGACTCTTTTACCTCTTCGATGTGTTTAAATGGTCAATTATTCAAGAAAAGGGAAGAATTTCCAGAATTCAAATGTTGTTTGATCTGCTCTTCGAAATTGTTTCTCTTATTTAATAACATGAACAAATTCAAGAACCCTGGGACAATGGTTGGCATATGCTAGTTAAGGGCTGTTCTTGTTCTCTTTTATCTTCTTTTTTTCCTCTTTGATTTCTCATGCTCTCTGATTTTGGCATGATTTTAGATGCAAATGCATCTGAATGATGTTTACCTTTCTAAAGCAAGAAAAATACTTTGATTATGCATCAAATGATGCCTTCATTTCACTTCCTATCATTATTTGGGTATGAGACTATTCTTCTTACAGGGAAACGTAAAGAAAGACCCGATGCAGAGTCTGACTGTTCTCAGATAAATCCTCTCATTCCAACAAATGATGACTTCAGGTGCTTTTCTGTGACACCTTCGCATTGCATGACATGCTATAGTATGTGAATATATTATCTTAAAAAAATACTCTCAAAACTTGTAGTATGGCATACACATTGTTCAGAATCTTTTGAATCTAAATTTATTATTGTTCTTTATGCTCCTGAGTTGCTGATCACCCCTTATTTACATTGTAAAATAGAAATTCTGGCCTCTGACCTTCTGTGTGAAAGCAAGAAGAAAAGGTCACCAAATTTACATCTCTTTTATGCTTCTAGTGGATAGTGGACATGATATATTAATTTCTGACATCATAACTTCGATATTAATCAATGTACTGTCATTTGCATAATCAATGTTACAGGCTTCTATTATTCAATTCACGCATCAAAGAATCTCTATTTATCATGGCTCATTACCATATTTCCCATTGACTCTCTCATGTCACATGTCTTACTTAACTAATCAATTACTACAGCGTTACAGATGCAATAGCCATGGATTGCGAAATGGTTGGTGTTGGTCAAGGAAACAGAAGTGCTCTTGGACGAGTCACAATGGTATCCATCAATTCCCTTTCTAACCTCTTTTTATACATTCCCCCACCTATAGGTTACTCGTAGACATCACTAAGATCATTAGGAAAACTCTAAATACATGCAAAACTTGAAATTGCAGTGGGGATTTTCACATATTAAAAGCCGCGCTGTTTATAATAAAAAATTAACACTGATTTGGTCCTGGATTCCTTGTTGAGGCTACAATTTCTATTTTATCTTTTCTCAAAGGCAGTATATTTTAGTATCAAGTGACTGACCTTAACTGACCTTTTCCTGTTTATTGGCAATCTAGTACGACCCAGTATCGCTGTTTAGTTTTTTCCTGTTGGCACTGCAGAGTTCTCCATAGGCAGCCATCAGTGTCCCTTTCAAATCTTAAGCTTGGCCTTAGAGCTACAATGTCTAATTTCTCCAGCACAACTCACCCTATATATCTCAAAACATGCATCCATAAATAAGTCAGTGAGGCTCGTAAAAACAAAAGGGTGACAAGTTGTTCACTTATTTGAATTGAAAGGCATGCTATGAAAATAATTGGAGAGAAAAAAACTGAGAAGCTGTTGTTGAGTTCCCAGTGGTGCAAGCGAAGTATTTTTGTGCTGGCTTCTGTTGGAACTTTTAAGACTACTTTATATTGATTTTATTGTTATATTATACATTTCTAAGGTTGTGAGTAGAAGTAACATTATTCATTATTCCACTGCATGCCAGGTCAACCAGTGGGGAAATGTTTTGTATGATGAGTTTGTTCGTCCAGTAGAACGTGTTGCTGACTTCCGCACACAAATTAGTGGCATTCGACCCCGGGACTTAAGGAAAGGTTGGTATCGTCTATTCTCTTTCTGCTATCTTTCTGATATGCATGTGATTTATTACTCACAGATTAGATAATAAATCTTTTGTTATTTTCTGGAGCTCTTTTTTATTATATAGGAATTGTTTCAACTGAGTTCTCTGAAGAAGATTGTTCCAAGCATTTTTGCAGATGCTTTATTAATCACCTAAAATGAACTCTAGATAATTGATAAACTTTTTCTCTCTCTTAAGTTTGATGGAACAGTGTCCATCATGATATGTAAAGCCTTAAAATATAATACTTTCTTCATTTTTCGTCCCTGCAAATATCTCCTTTTATCATTGAAACAGATTGAACCTAGTTCTTGAACTTGCAACTTGAATGATGTCTCCTTTCTCTCCAGGAAGGGGGAAATCAATGTCTATTGCAAACAAAGTGAACAATTAAAGCATGGAGAAGTCCGTATGTGACAGTTTTCAATGTTGAAATCATTTTAACATATATGGATTTACCACCTTATTCTGTGGAATGGTTGCTCGAAACTATTTTCTTTGAATTTACATGAGAAAGGAAATCTGTCAACAAGTTAGAAGATTATTGAACATAGTAACCTTTCAATTTTCCATATGAGCATTGCTAAACTAATGATAGCTTGTTTTGGGACATACAATTAGGAAGATGACATGGATTCTGAATTTAATTATTTGGTGTATTTATAAGGTCTGCGATATTTATGCATAGTAGAAGTTTTTCAATAACATCAGAATAATGTAATAACCTATTAGGATACAAAGAAGAAGATATTGGTTTTGAATATGGTTTATAAACGACAATAATTTAAAGATACTCTAACAGCTATAGAATGCTTTGATGTTGTTTGCAGCAAAGGATTTTTCGACCGCACAGAAGAAAGTAGCGTTGTTGATGAAAGGAAGGATTCTTGTGGGCCATGCCTTGTCCAATGATCTTAAGGTTCAGCACATCTGGCTTCTTATATGTTCACAGATATTGTGAATCTACAAATATGAATTGAATTTTTTCTTTCCTCTTTTTGGAAAACAAAAAAGGCATTGCTGTTGAGTCATCCCAAGAAGGACTTGCGAGATACATCAGAATACAAGCCATTTCTCAAGTACCTATCCTCATATATCATGAATGAATTTTTCATTGCCATTATTATTATTCTACATGCCATGATGACCATAATAACATGGGTGGTTGTGAAAGCAGGGGACGACGCAGGAAGGCACTCCGGCATCTTGCAGATGAGTTTCTTGGTGCCAAGATCCAGAGTGGAGAACACTGCCCTGTAAGCTCTTCAACTTTGTCTTGGAGATCACATCATCTCTTACTCGCATGTGAAGTATATTAGCAAGTTTGCATAGATTGTATAAAAAATAGTTCGATATTTGAGTGAGGCTATGTCTTCAAATAAGACCACTGGTGTCAGGATCAACGAGTCGCAGATATTGTTTGAATTACTTACTGAATAATTAGAGTGATTTTCATAATGAATTGATGTTCCTCACAGTTTAAGCATGCATATATTTTTTGACTGATTTCCCAATTTCCTTCATGGATTTATTTTATTTATGGGTTTGCGTTAGACTCTCTATGGAATCACAGGGTGGGATGTGTTGTCTAAATTCTTTGCTGATGATGCAAAAGATTGCACCAGCATTTTAGGACACCACAGAGTAATATCAATTGATTCCTTGAATTGGCTCTATGAACCTTGTGTAATTGACTGGTCAGTATCAATTTTGATCAGATAGAGGATGCCCGTGCTGCAATGCTGCTATACCAGAGAAACAGAAAAGAATGGGAGAAGAGTATCAGAGATCAAATGAGACTCAGACAAAAGCAGAATAAACACAACCAAAAAGGGAAAACAAACGATGGGGATTCTCTAAATGTCAATCATGTTGCGATCATATCCTAGAATTCACTGCCCGTTGATGGTTCTGCTAACATTTTTGAAATGTGCATGTACAAATTTGAAATTCACTTCAAAGTTTGTTCAGCACGCTGGCTCCCAGATTGTGAAAGAAGATGAAGTAGCCGTTACAATTATATTCAAGAACTAACTCCTTTATTAAACAAATGGGATACGCGTAATCTCACTAGTCAGATGGTGTTCCTGTATGCCACCCTCTGTAAAGAAAGTTCTGCTTGTATTGACTCAGAATACAGGTTTTTGTCTTGTTTTGTTTTTTGTCCTTTTCATTTCCTTTATTGATTTATTGAAAGAGAAGAGGAGCACTTGGTTAAACAATTTTAGATAGCCATAGGCCAACTCTCCCGTATTTTAAATTGGATATTTATAGATATTTATAGAATATTAATGTTCTTTCAACTATCATTTGATGGAAAACGTATTGGCATAGAGCGGTTGCAAGTGTGGAATTTTGCAGGTGATTGAGAGTGGTGTCCCATTTCACAGCCATCCGACAAAATGTTTTGTTTGCGAACAAGGTATGCAACTACGAATACTATGATTGAATGTCCTCTTTGATTAGTGTCCCACTAGATCATTGATTTGCAATGCTGCATGATTATATATTTAAGAAAATCCAAGTATTTTTAATTAAAAAAAAATTGTTAACCACGAACTTGAAATATAATATATATATTTGATGCTGTATGTATATATGTGTGTGTGTGTATTAAATATTAATAAGTTATAGATAAATTTTTTTTTCAAATATTGAAATGATATATTATATCGATCTAGGTTAATAGGTTGAATTTGCAATTTAAGATCATGATAATTTCATATAAAGCAAATCAAAATAAATTATGAAGATTATTTTTTAATCAATCCAATGTTGAAGTATAAAATAAATAAAAATTACATTAAATTATAATCGAAACAAAAAAATCTATTCAAGTTAACTTGTCAAATTTATGACCAAAGTCATGAGATTAGATTAACTTCAAAGGAGATTTTTATTTTTAAAAAAAAGGTCTCCCAAAGAGATATTGTTCTAACTGTGGGTTTATGCATGTAGTGGATTTTGTCTTTGAAAAGATATATTTTTAGGAGAAAAGGCAATACGCATGTCTTAAAAGATGTCTTTTCAAGGATAAAACTCACCACATGGTTCAACTCATGTAATTTGGGACAACACCTTTGAGAGATCTATTATGTGTGAATATGAATGTACATCATCATTGATTTTATATGAGATAACATCATCCATGTAGCGCTACCTAAGTCCCTCACTTGGGGTTTTATGATGATATCATTATTCCATACCGGTTGTGAGACAAAGGGTTTTGGTCACTTATATAACATGAAAGTCTCTTCTCTTCCAAAGAAGTGACTTGGTTGGATAAAAACAAAACTTACTTACACTTCTCTACTTGTTAGGTCAGGATAATACCTTTTATATGAGATGTGATCAACCTTCTCTCCTAAAGAGGTGTATTTTCAAGGACAAAACCATCGCGTTGTTGGACTCGTGTCAATTCCAATAATAACTTTTTTTAGGGGGGTGTGTTGTGTATAAATATGAACACACAAGCACCATATGTGAGAATCAAACCTAGACATGCCAATTGGTGATGTGTTCCTATATCTGCACATGGTAAGCCCCCTAAAAAGTATTGTCCCAATAAATATTGGTTTAACTACGCAGTGAATTTTGTCATTAAAAACTCAAGGATCCACTTAAAGAAAAGAGAAGATTTTTATGCTATATAAACGACTCATGCTCTCGTTTGCTAGATGATGTGGGATGGTGACATCATCATAGTCCTTTAGGTGAGAGGAGTATTGTAGCTTGACTAACATCCATGCAAACAATGCCAATAATAATGTGTGCTCACATCTACACATGGGTAGGCCTTCCAAGAGGTGTTGTGCTAACTAACAATGACTCCTCCATGTAGTGAGTTTTGGACTTGAAAAGATGTTTTATTAGAAGAGAGGGCAAACCTCATATTGTATAAAAGATATTTTCCCAACTTAGTCAATGGACCAACATAAATGGGTTTTGATCTTTGTCTTTGTCCAACCAGGATGTCTTTTTGGGAAAGATGAGACTCCAATGCTATATAAGTGACTAAATAACTAATCTTGTAGTTTATGTTTAATAGCATCATCATAACCTCCCAAATGAGGGGCTATAGATACCACAATATAAGTGATATTCTTACATAAATATAAATGATGATATGCGCTCACATCTGCACATGGTAAGCCATCCAAGAGGTATTATCCTAGTTAACATGAGTTAAACCATATTATGAGTTTTGTCATTGAAAAATATGTCTTCTTAGGAGACAAGGTACGATGATGTGTTTTCCATATCCATACATGAGTAGGTTGTTGAAAAGATATTTTCCCAACTAATACTGGGTTTAGCCAGGTGGTGAGTTTTTTCTCTATCCATTCAACATGCTTTAACTAGAAAAAACAATATTTTTTCTTCAAGTTGGATTATTTCTCTCCACTATTTTTTTTCTTCTTAAAATTGCTAATATCTAAATTACACAATTATAATTCAAAATTGACAACCAAGTCTAACAGGGCTCGGTCTTCCTTGACCCACCTCCTTTCATTTTTATCACCCACATATTTTTTAAAAAGCGTCCATTTATTCTTGATAGGGATAAACTATGGAATAGAATTGCCACCTTACCAGGTAAATAACTTTAGATTATTATTTTTTTTCAACTCGTAATGTAAAAAATCATCTAATTCACACCAAATATAGGTTTTTTCTTGTTATTATTTATTAATAATTTCATTAAAGGATGGACTTAAAAGAAGAAAGAAAAAGGAACAAGGGTCATGTTAGATTGGAACGACCATAGATGTCGTCTCCCTTTCATTTGTAATTTCAAATTTGGACAAGGGAAGTTAGCGTGGCCGATGTCGTCTGTTAATTAAAACATAAATTAGAAATAAAAAAAAGAAAGAAAAAAGAAAGGGGGACAAATATCTGGTTGTGAGGTGTCAACAGAAGAGAGTGCCATGGAATTTATGAGATTACTATAAATTCCATATTCAATTCATCATGGCTTTTCTCCTCTGACCTCCCCCTCTACACAAACCCAACCATTTTTCTCTGCTGATTCAGGTACCCTTTTCTTTTCTTTCATTATTTCCATGTTTTCTTTTCATTTCTAGGGTTTGTGGTCTCTTTTACTCCCATCTTCTTTCCCTGCTTCTGATACTTCTTTCCTTTGAAGCAAAACAGTGTTTGCTTTTACTATCATTCCGTGTTTTTGTCACTGCCAAATTTTAATGGAAAAAAAGAGAGAGAAACCCTTATGTGAGGCTTCTTTTGGTGTCTCTTTGGATATTTTTCTGATTCAAAAGAACTGGGCTTTGATTTTTATATAAAAACTGGAGTGTTTAAAGAAGGGTTCTGTCCATTTGGGGTGTTAAATGCCTTTTGTGTGTTGAAGTTAGCAAAGAGCAAGGAAAAAAATCTCGATTTTCAATGCTTTATATATATATATATATATATATATATATATATATATATATAAATCAGTTAATTCAGTATCCTGGCTGTGTTTTTCGTGTGCAATATGGGTTTAAGGATGTGTTCTAATTAGATGCATGATTGATGTGGTGTAGGTTTGAATTTAGAAATGGGGAAAAGAAAGTCAAGAGCAAAGCCACCACCAAAGAAGAGGATGGACAAGCTTGATACTGTTTTTAGTTGCCCCTTCTGCAACCATGGTAGTAGTGTTGAGTGTCGCGTGTAAGTTCTCATTCACTTTCCTTTTTCATCAGGTTTTTATCGTTTTTGACTTTGTGGAAAATCATTTTTGAGGGACATATGCTATCATTAATTGGGGAGGATCTATGCCACTTGGTATTGTGCATTGAAACTAACTTTTTTTTTCTTTTTCATTTTCTTAATTTTTGTTTCAGTGATATGAAGAACTTGATTGGTGAGGCTGTGTGTGGTATTTGCCAGGAGAGCTTCAGCATGACCATCACAGGTATTTTTCTCTGTAAATTATGAATGCCAAAGGTAGAAAAAATTGATACTCCTTAACTAGAAGTAGAGGCTTTCCAAATTTGCACGTGAAGGTAGATTTTTCTTTTCAAAAAAAGTTGGTGGGAATCAGAACATCAAAGTTCTTTAAATAATAGATGTATGCTTATATGCTGCTAGCTCAGGGGATGATAATGCAAAGGTTCAAAGCTGGTCCACTTAATTGTTTTATAATTTGGAAGAAGAAAGTTAACTTTAATCTTGATATTGAGCCAAATGTGTAGGATCTGGTGGTTCTGCGCGCTGTCTCGGCTTGGTAGCTTGTTTAGGGTCATCTTTAGTTCAATCTGGTGAACTCTAGTTTATTTATATCAATCCAACTCAGTTTGAGAAGCTGAATGAATTTAGATATCAATCTGGAATAAATATTGTAACTTAACATATAAACAACCATATCACTCTATGATGTGTCAAGATAGACCTGAATAATGTCAAAATAGACCAGTTAATTACTGGATTCTGTGATGTTGACAAGAACTTTCAATATGCTTGCTTTAGTGGTTTATTTTTCCACCAAAGGTTGTGATGCTTCATATGATCTGTCTCTGTTAGGTTTGACAAGTATGATTAGGCCTTGCGCATTAACTATTATACCAGTTTAAGTCATGACTGTCTAGTCTGCAATTTTTAATGTATGTCTTTGAACTTCTATTCCCACCCATTTTTTGCTCCTTTCTTTGACGTGTGACAACAGAGATGAACTAACCTTCCTTTTATGTCGTGTTTTTGCAGCTTTGACTGAGCCCATAGACATGTAAGTTGAAATGCATATTTCATATTTGCTCAGAACAAGACAAAAATCTCAAGATATATACTTTTCTAACTGTTTTTTACTGTAGATATAGCGAATGGATTGATGAATGTGAAAGGGTGAACACCCTGGAAGATGATGGTGCTTAGCCAGCTTGTGTCACAAGTTAGATGGTTATATTAACATGTCGTGTGGATAAATTCTCAAGGACCGTGGGGGGATGACTATGAAAAGCTACATTTGCGTAGTGCATGTCTAGTAGCTAAACTCTTGGTCCACATTATGCTAGATAAATGAAACCCTGTATCTTCGGTTTGTAAGGATGATGAACTTCCTTGAATGTGCTTTGTGTGTCTGAAACACTCAATAAACAGTGCTTCCCTTCGGGGAAATGCTGTGTCGTGTATAAATTAGTCTCTTCATGCACGTTTTCACAGCATGAGTATGTATATATATATATATATGTGTATATGTATTTCCCCCAAGTAATCCTAGGTTTGTTTGTTTTGCGTAATATATATTTTATAAATGAAGAATGGTTTTCTCATTAAAATGTCTTTACATATAAAGTATTTTTCAATATGTGGATGAAAAGTTATTTTCATGTAAAACACTTTTTAGTGGTAGTAAAAAATAAGATATGGTTGGGAAGAAAAAGATGGTGGTAATGGTGAAATGAGGATGGTGATTGAAATACCGGATAATAATGCAAGTGAATTATTATATATAAAATATTTTATGGAATTTTATAAGTTAATATCTTATAGTAACTAAACTAAGTTAGAAGATTTATAAAATATTTATAAAATATAAAATATTTTATGGAATTCAACAGAATAGAATAATTGGGTTATGATTGAAATTGTTTTTATTTAGAAATATATATAAAATAGTTTTACATAATTAAAATGTCATTACAGATTATGAATTTACTATATTATATACATATATCGATATTACTATGTAAAAAGAATAAAAATATTTATATTTTTAGTGTAAATTAGTCAATTTTGATTTTCTATCAATACCTTTATATTACTGTATATATCTAATTTCTTCTAATTGATAATATTTATTGATTTTCCCATTAAGTCAACCGATATGGCTCTTGCTCAAATCATAATACAAATAAAGAAAAAAAAATCCAATAAAAATTTGCTGGCATGATCTTTTTATGATTTTCAAAATTTATTAATAAAAATAAAAAATATATATTTTAAAAAACATATCGCTATATTATAAAGTATAAAGCAGCAGCGGGCGCCAATGCTCACGAGACGAGGCTGACCTTCCTGTCCATAATAATATACTTTATGAGCCACGTTAAGCCCAAGTCCAAACACGCCACCTCTCTCTCGCCCACATAAATTGGCTTCTTTTTTTATTTTTCCTGTCCTTTTAGTTTCCTTTTTTCCTTGAAAGAAAAAAAGAAATATTCACCGTGACAAACAAACTGAGTTTGATTGTTAAAAGACCGCGTGTCTGCTTCGAAATTGAATTGTTAGTCGCAAAAGAAGAGAGTAGTAGAGTGAAGTAATGGGTCGTCCTCCCAGTAATGGCGGTCCTTCCTTTCGCTTCATGCAATACGAGGTATGCTATCTTTTCTGTCACTGTCAATATTTTTTCTCTTGTTTTTTTTCTTGATGTGGGTTTTATTTAAAGTGGGCTGGTTTTATTTCTGGATTTATGTGCTTGATTTTTCAGGGTTTCAATTAGTTGCCTTGATTTGTTTTTTCTTTTTCAGTGTATGATTTATTGTTTTGAATTGTATCTAATTCCATTAGTGTATAATTTTAACTAATTATATTTAATCTAATTTTCACATGTCTGGACTTTTTTTTCACGTAATTTTTTTGCGGATTTGGGGAGGTAAGGTTCTATTTCGTTCTATATAAACAATCAAAGCATGTCGCATAAATTGATAAGAGCTTACATTATGATATCATTCTTTGGGATAGTATTTTACTTGATCCATGTGAATGTTGCATTGTGATTGATCATGTTTTGGAACTCTAGGCTGCAAAGAAGACAGATTAATCCCCCCACCCCCTTCCCCGGACCTTTTGTTTTTCCATTTAGTAGATGAATCCAACGTTTACAACCTTTTCCTTTCATGGTAATATATTTTGTGTTTGTGATTTTCAATTTTTTGAGTAATGTTTATACCCTCTTTTCAAGGTCACGGAGATGGACGCTATTTTGCAAGAATACCATAACACGATGCCAGCTCGTGAGGTTCTTGTATCTCTTGCAGATAAGTTTAGGTGAGTGTGTGTTCTTTCAAGAATTGACGATAATTGAACTTTTCTCGTTGTAGCACGGGGATTAAAATTGTGAAGTTTTCATCTCTCCTTGTAGTGAGTCTCCAGAGCGAAAAGGGAAGATTCAAGTGCAAATGAAACAAGTAAGACACCTTTCGTGCATCTCTTTTGTGCATGATTAAGATTATTTCAACACACATCTCTTAATTGGAATACTATTGATAGGTTTGGAATTGGTTCCAAAATAGACGGTATGCAATAAGGGCAAAATCAAATAAGGCCCCGATGAAGCTAAATATAACACCCATGCCTCGCGATGATTCAGCTGTGGCAAGGAGTGTGCCTCAACAAGTAGCTTCTCCTATACCTGATGCTGTACCTGCCACTACATCTGCTTCTTCAGGTAGAGTGAATTCCAAAGTGTTTGAGGACCTTCTCCCTTTTAGCATTTTGCTTACTTATTTGGTCATTTATTTGGCACTTCTCAACTTTGAATTCAAGATGTCACCTGGTTTGATTAAGTAGTCCCTTAAATTACTATAATTTTAGCATTGTCATGTTTGGTTTCACTATTGATGGGTATTGCATACAATTAAGCATGACATGAAAGCATATGCTCTGGCATGCACACATCCTGTGTGCCTGTGTAATTGTATATTAGTCTGTATTTATAAACACTTTGATTGTATCTGCGGGAAATGGTTTTACTAATTTCTGTTTTAGGTACTTTCCCATGCTCCATGTTGCTGATGCTGAAAGCAGGGTCTTCCTATATCTTATTCATCAATGGAAATGATTGCTTATTCATCCACCCTGTTGTCTGTCCAACATGTCTTTGTTTACTCTTTGTTTGGTATAATGCCTACATGTTTGTTTAATGCCCTAGATGTTTGTTTAATGCTCTCTGGTTTGAAAGGAATGATAACCATCTTCTGCAAGGTCTCAAGTAGAAAATTCCAAAATCAGAAAAATCATTTAGCAGCAGACTTACCATTCAAATACTTGACCACAGTTCAAGTCAAAGCTCATGGCCTTTTTCCTGAAAATTGGGTAAATTTGGGTCATCTCCAGTCATCAAAACGTTTTTATAGCATTTTCTTGGGGATAATTTTTCATGCTCAAGTTTAGAACTTTTAATTCTATAATTTCTTCCTTGTCTGTGCTGTTCTGAGATGTCTCTTTTTCATGCATTTGATTTTTGTTCTCTTCTTTCATGTCTCTCAATTTCTTCTCTTATCTTCTGTCTTCTTCATTTCCCAATTCCTCTTTCATCTGCTAGAAGTGTCTACAGGTATGAAAATGAAGAGAAGAAAGAGTTACTCTCTGAAAATGTTCCCAACCTAGATTAAAAAAGAAAATTCAGTTATGTAATTTCCAATTTTTTTAATAATGGGCATTTTTCTATAATTCTACGATGCAGTGTGAAATCATCATATACTTCTAGTTTAAGATGGCCTTTAGGCATGAGGGGGGATTTAGGTGGTTAAGGATATGTTTTGGGGAGGAGGTTGTATCATATGGTCACATTTTTGGTTAGTTTTTGGCATTTTGCATTACCTTAAGAGGTGTTTGCTTATTGCACCATAAAGAAACAGAGAATGGAGTTTATGCAGTACAGTTTAGCGAGGAATAATTGCATGGTTGCTACTGAAAAAAAATGAGTAGGATAAACTCCTTTCTCTCTTTTACACTTGTGGACATAACAGCATCTTACCTGTTAAAAGCTTTATCCTTCTTTTCCTGGCCTGTTCTAGAACAACTCAGATGTTAAAAAATTAAGTACTGTGTCATAATCATTTCTCATATAATCAATTTTGTTTCCTTGCATCTCCTGATACCTGCATGGTTGGCAAAGTTTCCCATACTGGTGATTTAAATGTTCTTGACTGTCCTGATTAGTCATTAAGAGGCATCATTAAACAGAATCTCCATATAAAAGGTCAAAAAAAACTATGCAACCTGCTGTTAACACCTCTAGATATTGCAGAAATCATTTTTGTTTTAAATAATGCCTACATCTAGTTTGTAGATTTATTTGGCCCTCATTTTTTAACAGCTGCTGGTGCCGGAAGGGCAACTTCAGAAAACTCTTATATGGAATTTGAATCCAAATCTGCAAGAGATGGTGCATGGTGAGAATCTAATGCTTTTCCAGTTGAGGATTCAAGTGGTTGAGATTTTAGTGCTTCTACCTGTTCTATTTGATACTTAATATTTTCCTTCCTTGGTTTAGGGATTACTTGATTGACTTCAATTTTGTTACCTTCTTTGCCAGGTATGATGTAGGAACCTTCCTATCCCATAGATACTTGGACAAGGGGGATCCGGTAATATATATTCTCATTCTTCCTGCATATAGTAATGCAATGATTAAGATAAAATACTTGGGATATATTTTATTTGCCTGCTGAGTTTAATGCCTGTTATTTCCGTTCACCTTTCTCATGCATGCATCAATTACATCTTTTATCACCAACCAAATAACACTTCCATTTTTGTTCTCTGAATAAAATTCTGTGAGATTGTTCAGCTAAGTATATGTGAACCAATATCTGTATTCCATTTCTAAATTGTTAACTGTGTGAAAAATATTTGATTCCATGGCATAGAGACTGAGTTTTCCATCTTTTCACTAGGGCCTAGAAGGAATAGTCACATTCAATTTTTTGCCACGGCTAATATTTTAGCTGATTGCCAATGAACTTCATGTTGGGATTGCTGACTCTGGTTCTTATGACCCTATTCCTTAAGAGAATTCAATAATTACCAATAACTTTGTTCAATATTTTGTTAACATTGAGTTTTCTTAGCTGTTTGCCACATGGGAAGAATTGTGCCTTTTTTTTCTGTGTTACTTTGCCAACCTTCCTTCACTAACATCATGTTCTACTGTTTCTGACCATTTTAGGAAGTATTGGTTCGGTTTGCTGGTTTTGGACCGGATGAAGATGAGTGGCTTAATGTTTGCAAGCATGTCAGGCAGCGTTCTCTCCCTTGTGAAGCATCAGAATGTGTTGCAGTTCTTCCTGGAGACCTCATACTCTGTTTTCAGGTGGGAGCATCTTCTTGTGAATGAAAACAAATGATTAATTAAACCATTATTTGGTGAAACTATTAGGAACGTCTTTCTAAAATGCTCTCAAATTTTCAGGAAGGCAAAGATCAGGCTCTGTATTTTGATGCTCATGTTCTTGATGCACAAAGACGACGACATGATGTAAGAGGTTGCCGTTGTAGGTTTTTGGTGCGTTACGATCATGATCAGTCTGAGGTATATTTATGTTTCTTTCTTTTCAATCTTTAAACGCAATGGAAAGCCCATTTCAATATATGACCCGTGTTGTCCCAAATTGTTTTTGTTCATAGTTTGGGTAATAACTTAAACTAGGACCATTTGCATCCAAATATAGAGCTCCTTCTCTTCTATTTCTCAGTATTCAAGTGGAAGATGTTAAATTACCATTTTAAAAAAAAACATTTTTTTCTCTACTCGATGGACTTTCTCAAGATAAGAAAAGCATAACAGCAGGTTTTAACTATCAAAACTAGATCTGTGCGTGTGCTTGATATCACATGAGCTTAAGTTACAGAAACAAATTTTGCCTAATCACGTGCTGGAAAAAAACGTGTTGGTTAAAGTTCCTCTTTAATTATCATGTTGAAATCAATTTCATTACAGAAACTCAAGTTTTGAGTAAATGTTTGCTACTCGAATGGAATCATGTAAATGGGAAGTCTTTTTTGCATTCCCTTTCTGGCACTTGTGCAAGAAATGGAGTTTTTTCTTTTGAGTGTGCAAATTGAAATTTCATCTTGATATTGGCTTGTTTAAGGTGAGTAATATCATGATTTACAATTTTTATTTTTTGCCATTGTTAATTTCAATGAAGAAGGAATTAGTGTTTCCAACATCTTTGATATAAATGTAGTTTGATTTAGAGCATGATTTCTCTTACTCATGAGCAAATTTTATCACATGCATGTATCTGCATCTCTCTCTCTTGGAGCAAAGTTGAAGATACTACCATTCAAATATTTCTGTACTTACTAAAGTGGAACTTGTTATGTCAGAAACTGCTTGAACAACGACAAAATGGCTTTTAGCACATTTAAGGTGACATTAACATAATTGAATGACCTAATTGAAATAGCAACCATCATAATCTGTCACATCAGTTACTACAATAGATGCTCTCTAAAAATCAAAAGCCGGTTTGACCAGTGTGTATATTGTCTGTGGCTGCTATTTCCTTAAATGTCATGGTCTCAATATGGGGGCGTTTTAACAGCTAACCATCAATTAATTTTGCACAACTGAGTTGCTTCATTTTGCGCAACTGAGCTCATTACCCTGCTGCACTTTGGATTCAATGGTGTTAATCCAGTTTTCAATCTCGTGTTCCTCAGGAAATTGTGCCACTAAGGAAGATCTGTCGGAGGCCTGAAACTGATTATCGGCTGCTACAACTTCACGCTGCAAATGACTCGGCAGCTACTGACCAGCAGAAAACTAGAGTGGACACTTCCAAAGCGAATACTCCAAGGGTTGCTGTTTCTGCCACAGAAACAATGCAGCATAACACAGGTGTAGCAGATCCGATTTCCCAGGCCAATGTTTCCCAACCTGCCAAAACAATAAACGAGGCTGAAACCCTCAGCGCTGCCAATCCTGGAAACCCTAGTTTAATCTCCACTGCTGTGTTTCCCAATGGTTACGGCTAGTGGCCCTGGAGAGAAACATGTAGGGAATTAAATTGTAATCTGATGAACCTTGATTGTTGCTCTGTTTCATGATTAGCTAGCTTTCCCCACAATTAGAGAGGGGACATGATCCACTAGTAACGATACATTGAAGGCTATTCCGGTCCATGGCAACCAAATATTAAGGAATATCTGAGTCTAATTTTATTAACTTTTGAGCCTTCGTTGATAAAGTACACATCTTTTCTTCGAGTTCCATTTTCTCTAGCCTCAAGCGATGATCCATAGAATCTCTTTCTGGTGAATAAGGCGTTTTTCCGAGCAATTAAAATTTGTAATAAAAATGATAAATTGGGTTGCCATGCCAGCAGCAGCATGCAAGAGGTCCGGTCCAACAAAGGGCAGAGAAGAAGTCAGGTTAGGGTTAGGGCCCAAAAATTGAAACCAAGAATTCAGCTAATCAAAATGCAGTCTGCGGATGCAAACACAGCCACGTCCCTGACCCTGGCTCTGGCTCCGGCTCCGGCTCTGGCTCTCTCCTATATATTCCATTCCATACCTTTCCTCTAGCTCACGCCTCCTTGAATCTGAACTGATGCTCTAGAACCAAGAAAATGCAAAGAACCTTGCTTAGAAGAAGCCACGCCTTCAAAAATTGTGACCATGAATTCTTCACATCTGGTTTTGCTAGATTCATTGCCACCAGTTGCAGGGCTGTTGTGCTCCCCCGGTTCGGTGGACCCGAGATGCTACAGCTCCGGTCTGATGTTGAGGTTCCCCAGCTCAAACCCAGTGAGGTCCTAGTTCGAGCACGAGCTGTTTCAGTCAATCCACTTGATACTAGAGTGAGTTATTGTTTTAGCTCTTTCTTTCTTTAATTAATTAAAAGCCCATTGGAAAGACGGAGAAATAATAGAGATTTGGATATTTGGGACTTCTTTGTGCCGAGAAAATCAAAATGAGATTCAATTAATCATGCAAGAAATCTTGGGGCTCTGTGTGATTTCGCTGAATATGATCATAGATGGTGAGATTGATATTTGGTAAGCTCCTTGTTATGTAATGTGGGTTTCTTTTTTTGGTTCCTGATGGATAAAAAACTTGGTGTTGTTTCAGATATTCTTAACGTGATCAGGTCAAATAATAACCAATTATAACATTTGTTGCTAACTATTTGGTATGAAGTATCCAAGTTATCAAAGATAACACATCGCCTGTCGATATATTAATAGATCATAAATGTTTTCTGGAGAATAATCAAGATCCTCTTCTTATGTGAATTGAGTCCTGAAGGAAATACTCTATTAAATAGGAATAAAGAAGCAAACGGTCCAAGCATTTAGTCACACGGGTCTTTCAATACATGTCATAAGGAAAATGTGAGCCCTGGAGACATTTCATCAGCTGCTCTGTAATTAGTGCAGCAGTTGCATAGTGAAAAGCTGCTGTGATCTGCAACCCAAGCTACCGGATTGAGTCCATTTAGGAGAATTTTATTCTGTCTTGTATAGTGGATCTTAAGATGACGGAAGTTTATTAAGTGGATTCCATGGAGCATCAGCAAAAACACCATCCGATAGTGAAAGACACCAAGTATTCATTTTGAAACTAATTTTACTAAATACTTGCATTCCCATACAAGTTAAAATCCTTTGCTTGTACATGCTCAACATATATCTTTTATGTGTAAACATGTTTGGATATGCAGAAGAATGATGGGTATTGATTGTTTAAAATGTTGATGCTTTCAGATGCGATCAGGTTATGGTCGTTCCATATTTGAACCACATCTACCTCTGATTTTGGGTCGTGATATTAGCGGTGAAGTTGCGGCTGTTGGAACTTCTGTGCGGTCATTCAGTGTTGGACAAGAAGTTTTTGGTGCGTTGCATCCAACTGCTGTGAGGGGCACTTATGCCGACTATGCAGTTCTGTCGGAAGATGAGCTTGCTCCAAAACCTCCATCACTTACGCATGTGGTAGGTGCTTCATAAATGGGTATTTTTAGGCATAGAATTATGTCTTTTGCTTTTTGCATTTCTGGTTGGTACAAAATGTCTGGAAATTGCTGAGTGAGTAAACAGTTTGTAGCTGAAATGTTATTTTGTTGTCCCTCTCGATGCATAATTGATCATGATTTGTGATTCACATGTTGTCGTTTTAGCCAAACATAATATTTGTACAAACAGGCATGCACACACAGGCGTGTATTTTTATTTGTTGGGAGCTCCATTAAGTTTTGATCTGCATTAAGGGTAGGTTTTCTCCTCTTCCAGTCCTTTTAGTCCTATATGTGACTAGGATTTAATTCTAGATCACTTTGAGCATTGCCAAGAGTCTTAAATAACCAAGCTTGTGAGCATCATACGAACATGAGCTTGCACCATGCACATGCAGAAGAGAGGGAAAGCAGAATAGTAGAATGGAATTAGGGAGGAGAGTAAAAGCAGGGAAAAAGGTGAGGGGAGAGAAAGAAACATAATTTCTAACTTATCTATGATTATTATAATGCAAACATTTATTCTCCATCACATGCTCTAAACATGTACGGAGATAATGTTTAAGTAGAGATTTATGAGTATAGATGTATAATATATATAGAAGTCATTAGTTAGGGGTACTGGGAGGGAACAGTTTAATCACTGCCTAGTCTTTAGCATCTTGGTATTTATGCTTGCCTGTGGGGGCTTACGCACATATTGACTGATAGTTACAACCAAAAATTGTCATCTGTTATTTTTTTTCTTAAACTGTAGATTTTGCTTAAATTTTTTTTAACCTCCTGCAGGAAGCAAGTGCCATTCCTTTTGCTGCGCTGACTGCATGGCGTGCTCTAAAAAGTACTGCTAGGATAACTGAGGGGTAAGGGTATACTGTTTAAATTGTTTATATATATATCATCTATTCATGAGAGTTTGACATGCATTTTTTTCTTGCTTTTGAAATAGTCTTTGGGTTAATTTTAGTGTTGGTCCTCGATTTCTGTCTCAATTTAAATTGTTTTATTGAGTATCAAACCTTATGATGTGGTCCCCGATGTTTCTTACATTTTTAACGTGCCCCATCTCTCGAGTTCAGATAACTTTTCTTGACATCAGCAAAGTGGTGACACTTGTCATCTTTTGTTTCCTGCCCCATGAGCAAAAGTTAACAAATTTAAATTTTAATGGCGTGCACACATTGAAAATTAAAAGGCCATCTTAAATGATTTTGTAGTTAAGTCATTTCAAAATCAGCCAGTTGTTGAGAGACTGCCCATGCAATCAACCTGTAGATGGCTGTATATATGATGTTTGAATATTTGATTTTCAAATAATCAATTCTTAAACTTGTTTTGTTGAAGACATTGAAAAAAAACATGAAATCCAACATGAATGCTACCATATTTTTAGTAATTTGCTAGTATGTATGACTTCTTTAGCAACTTTAATGTTATTTCACAGGCATAGGCTTTTAGTAGTGGGTGGTGGTGGAGCAGTAGGTTTGGCTGCAATTCAGCTAGCAGCAGCTGCAAGGTGTCAAGTTACAACTACTTGTGGTAGTCGAAGTATAGATCGGGTGCGGAAAGCTGGTGCTGAGCAGGCTGTTGATTACATTACTGAGGTAATGATATATTATTTTCACCCCATGCCACCAGCTAATTAAAATTAAATACACATGTCAAGCCTGTTTTTAATTTAGTTAATTACATAGGTAATTTATTATGTTTCCAGCTGGAATCATGCTGATTTTCTTTCTTGTAGATATTATAGAGTTGAGAGACCCATAGTAATGTATTCATCAGTGAGCCGGCATGTTTGATGTGCAGGACATTGAACTAGCAATTAAGGGGAAGTTTGATGCTGTCTTGGACACCATTGGTGGGCCAGAAACAGAAAGAATCGGCATCAAGTTTTTGAAGAGAGGCGGACACTATATGACGCTTCAGGTGAGACAGAAGCCTGTTATTGGATATCTTCATAGGAGAAATCAGAAGCTACTTTTCTAAATTCTTCGACCATAACATTCAAGGATCTTATTTCAGGGCGAGGCAGCATCCTTGACTGATAGGTATGGACTAGCTGCTGGGATTCCAATTGCTACAGCTATTTTACTGAAAAAACAGATTCAATACCGATACTCGCATGGAATAGGTAAAGAAATTTGTCTCTTTACATCATCTTCTCAGTAGATTAGGTGGTAGACAAGAAACATAATCTTCCACAATGTTATACCTGTCTGTTAAACGTGTAAATTTGCTAAACCAATATCCACATTTTCAGAATATTGGTGGACTTACATGAGAGCTGATTCAGATGGTTTAGATGAGATCCGCCGGCTATCTGAAGATGGAAAACTGAAAATACCGGTGGAGAAAACATTTCCCATCACACAAGTGAGAGAGGCTCATGAGGCTAAGGACAAGAAGAAAATACCTGGTAAAGTGGTGCTGGAACTTGATTGAATTAGATTCAACAAAATCATACAAACAATATCAATGACAGGATTTATAGGCTATCATCTCATTTCTGTTAGTGTTATTCTTTTCTTCGTTGTATTTGGGTAGTTGATCTTGCTATGTGCAATAAGCAATCTGGCAGTATTGTATAGATGGAAGTATCCCAGTTAGCAATCTGTAAAAGTTTTCGAGTACGTTCTTTTTGCTGGATAAATAATTTTTTATTTTGCAACAATAGGAGTTTGAAATAAATATAGCAGAGGGGTGGTGCACTGGACTTCTATCTAACAGGGATCGGTTCATTGACTAGTTGTGGCAAAAAGAAAGAAAACTCCATTGGAGGTGAATCGGTGATAGCTAATAAAAAAAAATATTACCAGGTAAGCAGTGGTTGAGGTTCATGTCAGGTGGAGAAACTTTGGCATGCCATGATTTTGCGAAATCAAAGCTGCTTCTCCGACTGGAAAGTTGCTGGATCGCTTGCAACTTGGGTAGCTCTACTCTGTTTTTCTTACAGGTAAAACAGTTTCCATTTGCTTCAGGGAACTGGCACGTCGTTGTGGCTAATTTAGGAAGACACGGGGGCCTCAACTATCAAAATAATAATTGAATTCGCCCAAGCTGTTCCGACACTATAATTATATATATAAGAAAAACTATCAAAATATTTGAAAATTTAAGCGTAGTTTACTTTAGCCTTGTAGCAACAAATGCAGTAAAGTTGTTAATACTGATTCGGTTGATATTTTGTTTTTTCAATTAGAACGAAATATTTTGATTTTAAAGTTGTTAACATCCAAGTATTTATTTGGAAATATAGTTGCGTTTGAAGTAGAGCACAAGCCTAAACAAGCTGAAACTCTAATATCGGTGGTCCAACAGCTAACGGATGTTTGAGAGAACAGTAATAATAATTTTTATTTATTTAAAAATATATTAAAATATTATTTTTTTTATTTTAAATAATTATTTTTATATCAACATATTAAAATAATCTGAAAATACACAAAAAGAAAAAAGAAAAAAAAAACAATTTCTAATAAAAAAAATTGAAAGGCTTGGGTCGAGCACACCCTTCAGAGCAGACCAATTACAGGCAAGTTTTGGTGTTTTGTGTGTATTATTTATTGTGAAAATATTTATATATTTTTCTATATATTATCTAATAAATTTTTCTTTAAGCCAGTAAATTAGATATAATTCTTTAAGCCAATCAAAACTTTTCTTTATTTATCAGGTAATTATCGGATATCTAAACTAAGCTAAACATTACAGGTGGCTTAACCTCAAACACAATTGGAAAGCACGTTCTGCCAGATACTTCACTATCATTTTTTTAAAGCATAAATGAAAGCTGCTTTTAATACTCTCTTTGTCTCTTTGTGGTTTGACGGTCAGACCACTGCTTTTTCAAGTAAGCCTTGACCCACTCACTCTTGCTATTTTTTTGTCATTTATCATTTTCCACTTGCAATTAGGGTTTTATATTTTTATTTTTATATATATGATTTGTTTGGGATTACTTGCTGCGTGCTCTCTGCCACTCTGACTCTCTTCATTAAATTAACATTTTTTCCTTTCATTTACATCCATGAGCATCTACGGTATAATAGCAAAATTTATAATAAATTTATAATATAATTTTTTTATTAAGGTAAATGTAGTTTTTTACATGATTTTTTTGGACGCCATGAAATTTTATTTTTAAAAAGTAAATTTTATGAGTTCAGATAAACAAGTAAAATTCTAGATTGTTTCAAACTTTTATAAATAATGAAAATGTCTGACTCAAAATTGAAATCTAGTGTATAAATTGTAAGCCTTTATTATTACACCGCACCCTTTAGAACGTATTTTTACATGATTCTAATGATGAAAAGTTATTTAGAGGAGTTAATTATATTTAATATATATTTTTTAAATTTGTTTTGATATAATTCATTTACTTGACAGAAGTAAAAATAATACTGATAATTTGCGATCAATTTAATATTAAAAAAAACTTTTAAAAAATTATTTAAATCGAATAAACTCATTAAAATTGTAATATAAATCATAATACTTAAAACATAGATTTAAAAAATATAATAAAAATTATTATTGTAATATATAATATTTTGATATTTTTACGAGATATACAAGAATAACGTTTTTATAAATGATATTTTATTTAGCAGCAGAAAAAACAAAACAAAAATTAAAAAAATATTTTACTCTCAATTTAAGCACATGGTCGGAGTTGCATGCAGGGTGTAAAACCCTTTTCTGCCTTCAAATTTCATTATAGCTTCACGCGCGTCTCTTTTTGTGCACTTCTCGATGTAATGCGTGTGTTTGGACGTCGTAGTGGAGTCCAGTACAGGTCTCTCTGCACAACGAGGCCTCTGGTTCTTTGATTGAATTGATCATTGCTACTCGCTTTTCCATGCGCGTGCAGAAGTTGTGATCATTAATTAGCAACTATAATTCAAATGCCTGCATTTTTTTTTCTTTTTTATAATCACATTAGCGGATGTATTTACAACTATTTCATTTGTTGAATAATATATATATATAAATTCCTTACACCACTCTATCAAAAAGTTATTAAATTATAAATATTTGCATCATTTTTCTAATTCTAATATCAATATTCAAAAGTTATGATCCATTTGTTACTACTAGCTTAATCATTTTGGTATGTATTAACATATATTGTTTTAAAAAAGATAAATATTATTCTTGTAATCTATTTAAAAACAAAACACCAAAAATGTTATTATAATAATATTTTGTATCAATAAAAACTTGAACTTATATTTTTTCTTTTTTTTTAGTGACCTGTAAATTAACTTATATGAGCATCAATTTTTTTATCTAATATTTCATGCTTATTTATGAATGTAGTTGAGATTACTTTTTAAAGTATTTTTCTGTTAAGAAATGCATCATAGTAATATTTTTTTATTTATAAAAAAATTATTTTTGACATCAGTACATGAAAATAATTTAAAAACTATCAAATTTTTTTTTAATTTAAAACAAAACAATATAAATAATGTTTTTTTTATAAAAAAACAGCTTTTAAAATATAATACCATACAAAACCTTTGAGTTTCAGTCTTTTCAGTTTTATTAATAAAAAAGAAAAAAGAAAACTTTTTTAAATGAAAATATAAGTGATAATTCTCATAACTTGCTAAGTTGGTGGGCGTGGCAGGAGATTGTTAGAGCGAGTCGTCGTAATGCGCGTGGATTGAGTGAGCAATTATCGCTGGAACTCTGGTCACGTGCAATCCCCGGGGATTCTTCTCTGCTCTTTTCACCATGGAGGCCCCCATGTGGACCCAGCTCGAAACAACCCGTCCTTTTCTCACTTAATATCAAAACTGCCATCCATTGGTCTCTATCGATCGTACATTTGTCAACTGGCCATGTTCATGGAACATGCCCACCGTGAATCTGTGCAGCTGTTCAGGTTGACGCATCGTTTCGAGGGTGGTATCCAGTGTTGTGCTGTGCCTGTGTCTCTTCAATGATCGTACGGACATCCTAATTCCAAGACTTGGATTGTTTTTTTCAAGGAAAAAAAAACATTTTTGAAAAAGTAGCTTAGGTTGAAAAAAGGAGGGAGATTTTTCTTCTTCTTGAATTTAGTTTAATTAAAGATTTTAAATCTGCAAATTAAATAACTTGCTTATTATTGTCATTTTATTGTCAATAATAATCCATTTAAATTTCAATACTTATTAGGTTATTTAATACTTATAATAATTTTCAGTAAAAATAATTAGTTATAACCAGTTTAGATTAGAATTCTGATTGAGAACGAATTAAAAAGAGTGATTGTCTTTTTCTCATAACTTTAAAGTTTTTTTTTAAAAAAAATGTTCACAAAGAGTTGAATGAAGAAATTAGAGGAAAACAAGTATTCATGCAAAGTAAACTCTTTGATATTGCATGAGAGGCGAAATAGGAAGAGGTAGGAGTATGGGTGGTAAGGTGAGGAACAAGTTTATAAAAAATGAATAGGGATCATTTAATTTTATTTATTTATAGATTTGATCAACTATTAATTTAAAAATTTTGCATGAACTTACTAAAAATATACTATAACGCGTTGTTTTTCAGGATAAAATTTGAAGTCATCATAATTACATAATATAAAATACATTATGAAACATCCATTTTATTATTGCATAGAGTCAAAAAAAAAAGTAGTCTTTCTTTCCTTCACTCCATTAGATTTTCTAATTGAATGCTAAATCTTATTCAAATTCTTATATGCTTAATCCTTGACTCTTTAATCCAAGAATATTCTTATATGCTACTCTTTTATCCAGTTATTATAATTGTTTGGCAACTTTACATTCACTCTTTATCATTCCGCAAAAACCAATAAAGCTCTTTTTATTCTATTGAAACCTTGATAGAGTTTTCTTTGTAATTAAACTATATCAAATTATCGACAACTTCAATCATTTCTCCTAAATAGATTTTTGGTTTCCATCCTAATCGAATCATCATGGACTTTATTCCATATTGTTTCCACTCAAGAATAGTTGTAATTAGTTTCATCAAAAGTATAGATAGGGATAAAAAAGAATAGAAACAACTAAAGTAAAATTACATATTATACCCAATTAAATGTCCAGTATATACTAAACATTTTAACATCAATAGTAATCTCTAATTAAATTCTTCAAATAACTTTTTTTATCAACAATTTTTTTGTCATAATTTATCATTATTCAGTTATATTAGTATTATATTTGATTTTTTTTATCGTTTATAAAGCTAGACTCATCGACAATTAAAGAGTAAGGACTGGGAATCTTATTATCTTCTCCTCTATTTTTCTCAAAATTCTCTTAAATTAGGTGGTGTATGTGCATTATCAAGTGTTTCTGTTCAAGAAAACCAAAAACAAATAGTAAGAATTAGGTAGAACGGGTTAAGATTTTGTTGCGTAGACAGAGAAAGAGTTTAGTTTGAAGGGGAGAAGAGGATAACTTTGGAATTGGTTGCAAATGCTAATTAATTTTGGGTAAAAAAGTATGGGTGAGATGTATTTTACCATTAATTCAGCTCTTTCTCTTGTTTTTTCTCCTAGGGGACTGAAAATCCTCAAATTAGGAAGGTTAGGGTTTATGATATTTTTGTTATGGTATATTAATCGGGTTGATTATTATTGATGTTGAGTTATGAAGAATGAATACTAATGGTTTGATTTGGATTAAATGCATGAAGAATTGGAAAACCCCAATTCTTGAATTTTACGGCTTTATGTAATTGCATGTAAATGTTGAATTGGTTATCTCTAGGTTATTTTGGGTTATAAAAATAACATAGGAAATGTTTATTTTGGGTAATTAACATCTAAAATTAAAAAGCCCTAAAATTTTGAATTGTTGGTGTTTGTGGGAATTTTAGGGGAATGCTAAATTATATAATTTCTTATTAATTATAATGTGAATGACTTGATTTAGGTTTAAATTAGAATAACTAAAAACTCATTATGGAAAAAATGGTTTGGTAGTGGTCGACTAAAGATGAGAAGTTTAGGGGATTTATAGAGGTTGATTAAATTGTGTGGAATTGACATTTTAAACATGTTAGGAATGTTTGAAATTGGTTAAAGTTTGTAAATTGGCTTGTCTTGAATTTTTCTATTATGACCAAAATCATAATTGTTAGAATTAAAAAAAAGGACTCAAGATTTGAAGGATTTTAATTTTTGTTCTTCTATTATGATAATGAATAAATGTTTAATTTGATTGAAATGGTAAGATTGGTTAGTTTAGGCATTAGAGGCATGATTTGCTAAATATGGTTGAAATTTAATTGTGAAGATGGAAGAAATTTGAAAATTCAATTTTGATTAAGGTTGTGTGTTTGAAATCTATATATCTATCTATCTATATGTTAGCAAGACTTGGGGGGTAAGGAAGACATGAAATTTGGTTAAATTATAGATGTGTGTTGTATATATATTTGAAGTATACAAGAGATATTATGATAATTATGTGCATGTGAAAAACAAGGACAATTATGATAATCTAAAAGATGTAAAATGAGGATTGTTGTGACAACCCTAAATTATAGAATAATGAGTTGTCATGGTATCATAAAATTACAATAATCAAGTTGTCATGATAGCCCAAATGATAGGGATTTGAGGCTACTAAAGCACCTTAACATGTGCATAAAGATGCATGTTGTGGCAACTCTAATGTGTGGAAAAATGAGTTATTATAATAACCTATATTCATGGGATTTTGGGCTATTTCAATAGCCCAAATGAAAGATGATAAGGGTTGTTTATGAAAGCCTTAAAAGGTGGGAAATAAAGGTTGTTTTTACAACCCTAAAATGTAAGAAATGAGGGCTGCTACGATAATTTAAATGTGCATGAATATAGGTTGTTATGACGACTATAAATACAAGCAATTATGGTTTGATTGTGTGTATTTTTAAATGTTTGAAATGGAATAAGTTTGCATGAATATGTATGCAAATTGTGAATTCTCTTAAGATGACGTTGAGAGTACTGAAAACGACGCAAATATATTAAAAACATATATATATATATATATATATAAAATACTCAAGAGTCATAAATTGGATAACAAGAATGTATTTGATATATATATATATTCTAAAATACTCGAGTCATAAATTGGATAACAAGAATGTATTTGCTAGGCTTTAGTAATTAGGGCTTAAAACGATCCCCCCCACCCAAAAAAACCTAAACATAACATATCCGAGCACTTTTCTTCAAGCAATCAATTAAAGGGACTTAATGAAGAATAATATTAAATAACCAATGGTATATTTTCTAACACATAGAATGGTTGGTGCACAATTCCTTTAATAATTGACTTGATTTTTCAGTTTAATATTTTTTTTAAACTATAAAATAAATGCATTAAGGAAAAATACATACAATTAACCATACAAGCTTTTCTTTTTGCTTTTTTGCTAGAACTTCCTTTATTTTTGTTTAAGAATAGAGCAACACTTTCCTTAATTTCTCCTCTTTCACAAAAAAAAATGATGTAGAGAGAGAAGATAAGTTAGGGCACAGAAGGGAAATATATATATATATATATATATATATATATATATATATTTGTAATTAGTTGAATAGTCTAAAGGTATTTTTGCAAAAAAAAATCATTAAATTGAAAAGAAGAAGAAAGAAACTTGTTTTGCTAGTGGAAACATTGGAAAACATATTTGAAATGTTTTTTCAATATAAATGAGAAATAGAGAAACAAGTGTTTTTTTTATTTATGATGGTATGAAATCTCATTTTATACAAAACATACTTTGTGGGTATAGATGAATGAATAAAATCTTCAAACTAAAAACCTATCATGCAGACTGTAAATCTTTTATCATCACATCATAGTTTTTTTAGAATTTTATTACTTTCCTTAATCAATATGAGAGATAGTTTATGGGCATTTTTTCCCTAAAGAATTCATAAAACCAAAAAACAAAAACATGATGGGTAGAAAAAATTTGAAAAATATCTTATAAATATTTCTCAACCTATAACTTTGTAATGAAAAGAATAGAAAAACATATAATAATATTGTTGTATTTGAATACAAACTTTATATTTCTTTTTTTTTTTTAACCAAAAACATCAACCTAGCTACGTAGCCGACGAGGGTAGAATTGCCAATGTCCATAGCCCTACTTACATCTTAGATCTTACACACAGCAGTACTTCACTACTGCCATTGAGCACATGTTGTGTAATATATTCCATTGAAGTCCGTCGCCCATCTCTCTCTCTCTCTCTCTCTCTCCCCTCATCAATCCGCCTGCATCAATCTGTACGAGCTCTGTGCAGACCATACATAATACAACCACGCAAAGAACACCATTATTTCCCATCAGAGTTTCCCTTCATTTTTCACAAAATCAGTAGAAATATCTCTCTCGCTCTTTAAAAATCTTGCACTACTACCCTCCTCCCCTCCATGATCGATTACTAACCAGCAAGAAAGAAACAGAATTAGATGGACACTTTTGTAGACAGACTCCATCGGAGCAACAGCAACAATAACAGTAGCACTGGTAACACCAACACAAGTAGAAGGCTTAGAAGCAATGGCAGCATGAAAGGTGGCCATGCTTCACCAATGTTCCCTGCCAATGGCAAGAAACGTGCTTTTGAAAATCCTGAACCCTCTTCTCCAAAGGTTACTTGCATTGGTCAAGTGAGAGTAAAGACCAAGAAACAAGGCAATAAACTGAGAACAAGATCAAAGAAGAGAGGAGAGGTGAGTTTTAGAAGAGTAGACCAGAACAGCATGGCTTTTGAAGGGAGCAATAATCATCAAGATTTGATGAACAATCAGTTCTTGAATCAGCAGCAGCAGCAACAAGAGGATTTGTCACACAGGAATCAAAGATGGGTGCATTTGCCTGTGACTATATGTGAAACTTTAAGGGCTTTTGGAGCCGAGTTTAATTGCTTCTTACCTTGCCGCTCTTCATGCACGGCTAGTGAAAAAGAGAAAGAAGAGAAGGCAGCGGCAGCAGGATCTAATAACAATGGCAGTAGTTCTTGTGGGGCGGTGTTTGCAAGGTGGTTGGTGTCAGTGCAAGAAGAAGAAGGGAAAGGGAGGGAGATAGAGGTGGTGGTTGGAGAAGAAGTCGAAGATGAAAGAGATGAGAGGAGGAGGAGCTATAGGAGACATGTTTATGAAGAGATTGAATTCAAAGATGAGAAATTTGGAGGAAATGAGGGCTTTCAAGAAGAGGAAGAAGCAAGGGTAAATATCTGTATACCGCCAAAGAATGCTTTGTTGTTGATGAGGTGTAGATCTGATCCTGTTAAAATGGCTGCTCTATCTAATAAGTTTTGGGAAGCACCTGCCCCACAAGATGAAGAAGATGAGGGAGAAGATTATGAAAAAGATACAAATTTGGGATCAGTAGAAGAAAAGTGTATCAATGTAGAAGGTAAAAGAGAAGTTTGGCCAGAAAGTATTACGGAGCACAGAGAGGATTTGTTTGTGGCTGGAAATTTGGATTCTTTCGAAACCATTGAAGAGCACCCTATTCAAGAGACTGGAGGAGGTTTGGTTCTTTTGGAAGGCGGAGGCGGAGCAGATAGCCAACAAGCCGGAAACACAGATGAGAAAATTGACGGGGTTCTACAAGAAAGGAACTTGGTGAAGCAGGAAGAAGAGGAACCAGAAATTCACGAGGTCATGAACTTGAATCCAACGTCCTCAACACGAGAAACTGTTAGGCTATGCAGGGATCAGTCTTCACACGATCAAAAATTTGTAGATCCAGAGGCCTTGATGAATCACGAAAATGAAAACAAGATGGATCAAGAAAATGCAGTAGACTTCAGTGATGACATTGAGAAGAATCCAGTGTCTGTACAGCTCGAGCAAGAAAGTTTAGAAGCTGCTGTCGATGACTTGCAGGACCAAGAACCAGAGTCAGAGGAGGAAGAGAAAGAGGCCGAGCGAGAAGAGGAAGAACAGCCAGTGACCCATGAAAGATCCAAACCCGAAGACCCAAAAACCCAGGAAGCTGGTCAAACGGGTACGAGTGTGAAGTCAAGGGAAAGAGATAATGGTCAACCACTGTTGCCAGATTGCCTGCTGTTAATGATGTGTGAACCCAAGCTGTCAATGGAGGTATCCAAAGAAACCTGGGTTTGCAGTACGGATTTCATCAGATGGTTACCAGAGCATTCAAGGCCAGTCAACAAAGCGAACGGTAAAGATGAGCCCAAGAAAAGAGTCAGCATCGACAGGAAGCCTGCGCCGGTGCATCATAGCAACAACAACAACAGCTTGCAGCAGCCAGCTAGGTCTTCTTGTTCATATCCGGGTAAGCCGCCGGCTCATGGAGCCGGGACGGAGTCCATGTCCACGATGTTAGAGCAGAAGCTGGTGGGAGCCAAGGCATACGATCCATTTGTTCTGACACGCTGCAAGTCTGAACCAATGAGGTCAGCTTCTAAGCTTGCCCCGGAGGCTTGTTTCTGGATGAATAGGAAGCTCGAACCTCATGGACCAGCGGCTTCGCTTGGGCTCGGCGCGGCTGGTGTTGGGTTTTAATGAGTGTGGTAAGTTCGTAATGGTAGTTTTTGTAGTATTTTCATACTAGCATTAGTAGCAGTGAGCTTTTACCTTCTTTTTCTTTTTTTCTTTCTTACTTTTACTGCCAAATGGGTTCTTGTAAATCTTGCTTTCTCATAATTTCTTTTTTTTTTAAGTTCTTTTATTTTATTTTTTTTTTTTGTCGTATGAGAAAGATAAGGGAACACCATGTGGGTGTCTGTTGCATGGTGGGAATAACAGTGGAGAGTGCATGTACTAGTGTATCGTCCAGTAGGGGTCAAAATTTGATTGTGGGGCTGGTGATCAAATAGACAAGTGAAGCAATGATTTGATTGTTGAATTATTAAAGTCTCATGATTATTTGCAAGTTGTTGTTCTCATCATGATTTCAAACAATGTTTTGTCAGCCATTTTAAGGAATAATTCAATCTTAGCTTCAAGATATTGTGGTTTGATGATTATATGAGGTCGTCGGCACGGTAACAGTGTTCTTTGATGACTTGAGAGTATGGTTATGGTTATTTTTTAAAATAATTTTTGTTAAGAAATATATTAAAATTATATATTTTTTTAAATATTTTTTATATTAGTATGTAAATCTAAAAACACACACAAAAAAAAATAATTTATAGTAAAATATAATTATTTTTTTTTTAAAAAAAATACTTTTAAAGAGCAACATCAACCAAGTTTGATAACAGCAACATCCATGCAACTAAAAGCATCCAATATTAAATTCACCTTGTTTCTTTTATAATATGTGAATCTATCGATGTCTAATAATAATATCTTTGTAAAAAAACTATTCATGTTTACCACATAGTATAAACGAGATTATAGTGTTAAATATATAATATCAATAATTATATGTTATAATACTAATTCTTTATGCATGATTACTAAGAAATTAAGGTGACAATCCTATATTAACAATTATAAGATTATTGAATGAGACTGAATTTGTAACAATACTAGATTGCTTTGCACTCTTTCATGAAATTTCTCCTCCAACATATGATTTTTTTTTCAATTTGTTTGTGTTCCAATTCATTCTTTGAGCATTGAATGAGACTGAATTTGTCTTCTTTTTTTTTAATAAAAACTGTATTTGTTGAGCATTTATCCATTCTAAATCTCTTTAAATTCTTATTGAAATAGGTTTTTCTAGACAATCCTAATAGTCCTTATGATCTATCCTAATCACATAAATTGTCTTTCATCTAAAAGTTATGAAAGAAAATTTTATTTATCTCGTATAATAAACCAAAATCATTAGTTACAAATAAGATATCATTAATATACAAGATAAAAAGAATATAAACTTGTTTCCACAAATCGTTAGTTATATACACTAGTCAATAATATTTTCTCTTAAATCCAAATGAAGTAATAATATCATTAAACTTGTCTAGAACTTGTTTTATGTTCATTTATTGATTTCTTAAGTTTACACACCATGTTCTCCTTTTGTTTAACTGAAAATCTCTTTAGGCTGATCCATGTAGGTTTTTTATTCTAAAGCTTTAGTCAAAAAGGAAATTTTCACATCCTTTTAATGCGACTCTATGTCATAATGAACTGCTAAAACCATGATAATTCCAAATGAGTCTTTCTTAAATATTGGCAAAAAGTTCTCTTTTTAATCAATGTTATCTTTCTTAGTAAAACCTTTGGCAATAAGTCTAGCATTGTATCTTTCAATATTGCTACTTGAGTCTCATTTGGTTTTATGAACCTATTTACATCCGACCCATTTATAACTTTCATGTATTTTAATATGGTCCCAAACTTTAGTTCATCTCTCAATACATAATCCATTGTTTAGAATTATCATTATCAATAACCATATGAAATAAAACTAGACCATTATTAATTATATATATATAAGAACTGGTGTATTAGGCCCACACTTATGAGCTTTTTTTTAAAGGGTTTTCTTATATATTTTTTATTTGTTTTCTATTGGGGGAAGGTTACTCAAATCTTGTATTTTTTTTTCAAATTGAGTATTTTTTTCTTTTTTTTTTTGTTGTTCAATATTTGATCGATTGAAATTGAGTTATCTAATTTATATCAATTGATATTTTATAAAATTTTCATAATTTCATGATCCAAAAGTTATGCATTAGTTTAGACCAATTCAAACATTTCCATTATTTTTTCCTATGTCATCTTGTATATTATAATCTCAACATTTATTAATCCGCCGTGTAGAGTGGATAAAATAGCTGTATATACGTCAACTCAAGGGCCAGCATTTCCCTCGCTTGCCTTTGAAGACTCTTTCGGATCCCTTTGTCCCGGAGATACTACTAAAGTCTCATCGGAGGGTGGAGAATGCGCCGCTAATTCATATCGATCTTGCATCTCAAATTCATCAATCTTTTGATTGAATACAGAATTAAATCAAAACCCGCTACTAATTTAGGGTTCATGTCTGAATCCAAAACTAATCATAATGGATAAGCAAAATGTCTTTAGACTATACCTCCATCTCAAAGCAAGCGCTGCTATTTCCATGGCGTCTTGCTGGACTCCAAGAACACTGGTTTTCTGGCAGCCAGTGGCTTGCATCAAGTTCCAAGGCAATCGATTTCAGTGGACTGCGTCTTCTTTACCGGAGATTCCACCAAAAGATTTTGTGTTTGTTGTTTTCTGTGTAGAGTGGCGCGGATTGATAGTGCGAAACAAAAAAGATGAAAAGTAGCACTCACTCACTCATCTTGTGTCTACCTTTGTCTCCAGAGGATCTGCAAGGGGATGCTTTAGTAGTCCCCCCCTTTTTTTTTCATTATAAAATATTTATTTGTATATATTGGATTTGAAAACAATTTTGGTATTGCTTTTCAAAAACTAATTTTTTTAAAAAAATGATTTTTTTTAATTTTAAATTAAATATTGTATTGATATCAAAACTCGCAAACATTCATTTTGTCCAAATGCTCAAGTCTTTGAGATCAGTTGCTTTTCCCTTTCTTACATTCCCCATTTTTTTTATTGCTATAATATGAAATATGAATAATCAGTGGTTCTCTTTGTTGAATTGTTTTGTTAAGGAAAATATATGATTTCCCTTTTCTCCTTCATTGTTCTCGTTATGTAGGGTAGAATATTTGAGACAACGATGCTCATGCTCTAAGATTATTTTTCTCTAAATACATGTATTTTTCTCCATAAACATAATTTTGAAATCCTTTATCTTTATAGTTTGCAAATTAATCCTTCTTTGCATCTTTATACTTTATCTCTCCTGAAATATTTCATGCAAATTACCAAAGTTCCATGTGAACTCTTCATAGTTTTGTTGTAAAAGTTATATTAAAAGCTATTTCAAAAATCTATCTCATATTGGAAAAACACAACTTTTTGAATACAAAAAGTATATATAGGATTTACTATCCCATAGTAAAAAATGAAGACCTTCATCATGTATTTATATAATAAAACTTGGGATGTGATAGTAACCAACAACAAAACTAGAGTGAGCTCGCGCACCTAAGGATAATTCGAGTAAGAGAAAAAACTCCTATTCACCTCCTTGTGCGTGAAGTAACACCTATATTCTCTAAATTTTCTGTCTCCTTATTAAAATATTTTTAATGACCCTTAAACTGAAATCATAATAGTTGTAACATTTAAAAATTTATTTTTAACAATCACAAATTTTTTTTTAAAAAAAAATCATTTATTTTTACCAACAATTATAACTGTCACAATTACTTAATTTTTTAACAGCTATATTTTAAATTATTGTAATAACCATTTTAATTTCATAATAAATTTAAACATGACTATTACATCATGACTGACTATAAATACTACATAGTTTTTTTCAAACAAAACACAACCAGGAATATTTTTCCCTTTTAGTTTGGTGGTCTTCTTTCTTTTCAAGTTATATCTGTGTTGATTTTTTTTGTCGAGGAAGAACTTGTTGAATCTTGGAGAATACCCTGCTGTTGGGAAAATATCCTTAAAAACAGTGGTTAAACACGCCTCAAGTTTTATGTTTCCATTCCTTACCTTTATTTTTTACAACAAGTTTCCTGACGGTTGTCGAAACCTCCACAAATTAATTCTGATTTTACTATCACCGAAACAATAATTTTAGTAGTATGGTGGTAGAGACCAAGTTGAACCCAAGGGAAATTTATTTATTTTCCTACAAATACCAAATTCAAAAGAAGGGGGGTGGTTTTGAATCAACAAGAATTAAATAAATAAAAGTGCTAAATCTTAACGAAGGTTAATCAAGAATTTGACAACTCGGTTCAAAGGGGATGATTCCTCCATTCTTACAAATCGGTTGATCATAGAAGTTAAATTATATCCTTTCACAACAAGCAAATAAATTAGGCTTCCATTAAAGCTAAGGGAAACCTAGAGGCATGCTAAACTAATCCGAATAAACTTCTAATTAGTTCCTTATCGTCAAACGAATTAAGTATTGAGAAGCAATCTTTCTTCACTCAACGGTAGCTTTAAGATCAAGATTAACGCAATTTATTCCTAGCTAACATTCAAAAACTTGAACATATACTCGTTGTATTCATCCTAAATAAATTAATGTGATAGATAAGACAATCAAATTAATTTATTTACTTCTTATTCTTGTTCCCCACAACAATTACGGATTGAAAGAAACATAAAAAGCACATAAACCATATCAAACTAATTCCATAAGCATGAATCCGAAATCAATAGCTTAAATTCTGGAAAAAAGATAAATAAATACTTGAAAGTGTAAGGATTACAATGGAAATGTTACTTCTCACAACCAATAATGAAGATGGATGCTATCCCCTTTGAACCAAGAAAGTGAATCAGTTGCTCATGCCTTTAGTTTGCCGCCGAATCTGAAAAATTGATGGAGAAAGAGTCAAGAGTCCCTTGCTTGCGTGTATCTTCCCTTTTATTTTGGAAGAGTCCTAACCCTAATGCTGTTACTCAAGCTAAAAAATAGGAGATAAGTGCTGTAGAGAAAATCTCTCTAATCTTTGATAGATTAGAGAGCATATCCCGTTATCCACCTTGCACCAGGATTTTATTGCTTCAGATGATTTTTTCTGACTTTGGTCTCTTCATGACAGTTGTAGCCCTAAATGTATATATGAATTTGGGCTTTTGAATCACTTGATTTGGACATTGTATGCTCCAGATATGCCCAGTTTAGTGTTGGTACGCGAACAGAGTCAAGGTTGACGTTGTTGTTCCAATTGGATGCCCAAATCTGCATTGAATTTCTGCCACCATACTTTTCCAGCAAGCTTGATATCTATAATTTCAATTTTGAAACTCCTCTTTAGGAATTAAAACCTGAAACATGCAACAAAGGTCCGAAATATAAAGTGCAAAATTTCCTATTTTATAGCAAGTTATCCACAAAGTCTCTTAAACATGTCAAACCCATAAAATAACTTTCAATATGTTGAAATAAGCTTGAAAGATGTTAAAAAGCATAATGTAAAAGGAATAAAAATAGATGTGCATTTTGCACTTGTCATTTACTTTCATAAATCTTCATGATTAATTGCTTAATAAAATTTTTTTAGCTTAAATTGAGATTCTCATTTATGTAAATCTCTATGTTTAAACTCTCAAGGAAAGCTTAATAATCTTTTGATTATTCATAGTTTAAAGCTTATGTTAACCATGATGATTTATACGTACCACTAATATAAATTCTTGAATTTATATCTTAATTTAACTTTTGTGGTTAAATCTAAGTCCATTATGTATGTGCTTGAAGGGATTAGTTCGCTTATCCTTGCTTATTTGGACCTAATGTCTCCAATTTTCTAGGATAATTCATAAACTTTCTTGAATGCGAAGTAGTTGTAACCTTATCATGGATTGAGTTCAAAGAATATTAATGGTTTATAAGCTCCAAGGAAGAGAAGTATTTATAATGGTGATGAAAAATTAACTTGACATGCTCGATAGAACACAATTTGATTTTATCAAGATATGGGGTAACCTTTTAATTTTCAAAATGATTATTCTAATTACCATAAAATCCTCGTCTTTAACTCTTTTTTTGGATGCGAGTAAATCTCATTCTTCTAAAATCCTGGTTGTTCTAAATTCTTATAAGGAGTAGACGTCCTGACTCGAATTCAAAATCTGTCGTATAGATCACAAGCCCTCTACACCTCGCCACCCCACTAGGGACGACCATATAAAACATGTATTGAACCAAAAGTTTAAGCTGATTAATTATGCCCATGATGAAGAAAAACTCGATTGTGATCATGGAAACTACCATGCCATGATTTTTGGCAAACTCAATCATAATCATACAATCAAAACCTTAATCACGAGTGCGAGAACTATTATACCAGAAGTCTTGTCAAACTCGACCATGACCAGGGCTAACATCGTGCTTGAGGTTATCTTGATCACATCTGAGAATCCCTTTAACTCAAAGATTTGAAAATCTCGACCATGTCTGAGGTTATTATAGAGCCGAAACATTAGGTTAACTCAAACACGATCGACCCAAAATATTTTGCTAAATCGAACACATTTGAAGAGTTCTATATGTATCTATGAAATTTGAAAGCACCTTCTGCCATATCATGGCTGTGGTGTATTTTCTCTTTTTTTCCTTATTTTTTTTTAAATTCCAATAATTGTGTTCTTGCTTATGAATGAACTGTTGCTAGACAGCAATGATTGATCAAGCATCAAAGGCGATGGGGTGGCAAAAAATTATCATGGAATCTATAAGCTGTTTGTATTGGACTACAAACAAATCCATGAATGTGGACACTGGCGATCCCATCGAGTAATAAATAAAGATTTATTATTATTATTATTATTATTATTATTATTATTATTATTATTATTATTATCACGAATATCTTGCCTTTTTCTTCATCATAACCTATGAATTGAGATCCTCCAGAATTAAAAAATATATATACATTCAAGGGCAGGGCTGAGGGAAGATACTGTCCATCATGCTTATCATATCATTGCCAAGTTTGTCCCACGCTAGACAAGCTTATAAATTTCATGGGCCAAAATCTTGAGTTGCGCTTTTATCATTAAAGCTGATGTATTATTCTATTGGCTTCCATATTTATCTATGTCAGTGTGGTTAATTTTGTTTTGTTTTCTTTTGTTTTGGTTGAATGTTTTGATATATTTATATATATTATGTTAAAATTTCAGAGCAATCAACTAATATAATGACCTTACAAAATTGATGATGATACTCTCATAATATTATTATACATGCTCATAATTTTGTTCCGAAAAAGCATTTTATTGTATCTTTTTTTAGATTAAATTGGTCAGTTCTAAATAATTTTATTTTTGTATCCAAACTAATTTTTTTTTGAATTAATATATTTAATTATATATATACACATAAATAGTACAATCCGAAAACGGCGTGCCGAAACACTCCGAAACCAAAACATCCAGCTTCAATTGAAAAAATGAATCCAAAACCAAAATATTCTATTGCAATTGAAAAAACAAAACATCAACCGAAACATAATTGACAACTTTAATATATAAATATATATATATATACTGTGTTGATATGAATCCCTAGGAGGTGCCATGAATGTGTTGCTGGTAGCTTCCTATATGGCACAACATGTTAATCAGTGAATCAGGCTGATACCCCATACTGCAAGTCTACAGCATACTGATAAGAAATACAGAGATGATGCGAGATTAAGAACAGCGCTGATGTGCTGCTGCCTGATTCTTGGAGCCCATCCTATCCATGTTTCGTAATACATCCCTTGTTTCTAGCTTTTCTTTTCTCAGATACAAATCTATCTATGAACTCATTCTTAATTGAATCACAAACCTGTCAATCTGATCCTAAATGTTTAAAAAATTTCTCAATCAAGTCTTTTTTTGTTTGTTAATGAACATAGATATTCTTGTTTCACCCAACATCATTGCGAATCATCCTAGTAGGTGATTCGCAACGATGTTGTCATTTAATATTATAATCATTAAGATTTTTTTTTAAAAATATTATCATTTAATATTATAATCACTAAAAACATTAATAATCTATCTAGTCATACCGATTAATAATTAATTGAGTTTTTATTGGGATCGTTGAACTCAACTCTTATCCTAAAAAGAGCTGTCGCTATATTTTTTTCACATTTCTCTAACTATTCAAGAAATTACTATTACGAGTTGATTTACTTGGAGATAGGTTCTAGTAGCATGAATGTATGAGATTTACTAAGAAAATTAATACTGTGATTGATATCAATGTGTCGTCCATAGATAGTCCATAGATATTAGACTTAAGGATTTAAAATTCTACAAGGAGACAAGTTTTGAAAATAAAAGAGACAAATGTGTTCTCATCATGAATTATTTTTCGCATGTCATATTGATATCAATTCCCATTATCTTATTGAATTTTAACTTTAATAATGCGTCATGAAATTGAGTTTACCTTTTCTTTAATTATATTATCACATTTTATTTTTATAACTAGGTGTCCAAATCAGCTTACATGTATCATGATTAATCTCTAGATCTACTGAACATCCCTGCAAGTCCAGAAAACAAGTAAGGCATCGGAGGGATGACATGCATGCACAAAAAAGATTGAACTCGGGTGCAGAGAAAAAGAACAGATTTCTTTCCCCACTAGACCACGATCTCCGGTGCAATATTATCACAAGTTTTAATTGTTGATACAAGTGACAAGAAATTTGGTCAATATAAGCGGATAAGAAATTTTTGATTTTTTGAAATTATATATTTTTTTTGTTCTTACCAAAGATAAGAAATCTTGTTGATACGTGGTCGGGTGAAATTTTAATTATGAGTTGCATATTCATCCTAATACAAAAAATTTAAGAAAACTACAAAACTTCATTTTCGAACCTGTTAGCGATCTTGACTGATTACAACGTGTCGATTCTCTATTGGATTGGATGTGTAGAATATGCTAGTAAAATTCGAGTACCCATCCTATAAAAAAATATCAGGATTATTTTTTGTTTGGCGTGTCGAGACTTCCCAGGGCATTTTCGAAATGCATCCACGAGACGTCCCACCCCAATTATTGCTTAAATTTTGGACCATTGTTTGGCAAACACTTTCCTAAGGAGGTGGAATGCTGTGAAATTATTTGTTCTCATTGTTTGATTGGCTGGAAAATCAGAGAGCATAAATGGTTTGTTTTTATGGATGTATTTTATGCTTGTTTGACACTGTGTTTTAAAAATATTTTTGAAAAAATATTTTTATTTTTTTGTTTTAAATTATTTTTTTATATGTGTTTTTAAATTATTTTGATATGTTGATGTTAAAAATAATTTTTTAAAAAAATAAAAAATATTATTTTAATATATAATTTTGATCGCACAGAAGCGATGTATGTTCGTGCTGTTAGTTTAAGCTGGCTATAGTTTTCAATACTCTCTGCAGGTAGTTTGTGATCTAATCAGTCCAAGCATGATTCAGGGGTTTGTACGTTATAGACATTCCTTCCTCTTGTTAAGGATTGTTGGCAATTAACTAATTAGGGCCTGTTTGGGAGTGTGGTTGCGGTAGTTTTTAAAAGTGTTTTTTCAGTGTCGAAATGTATCAAAATGATGTTTTTTATTTTTTAAAAAATTATTTTTGACATCAGCACATCAAAATGATCTAAAAACACTAAAACATATTCATTTAAAATGCAAAAAAAATAATATTTCAAATTTCAGCCAAAAGCAGGTTGGATCGCACAGCCAAACAAGGCTCTAAGACTTACAGGGTTGTAATTTTAGAGTTTGTGTAATTAATTAAGATACGTGTAAGCTGATTCAATCACTTATATTAATAAAAAAAAATTGATTTTTGTTTAGTTTAAAATTAATCATTTTTTTTTAAAAAAAAACTTGAACATGAAAATATATTGAGATTGCATGGATTTTTTTTAATATTATCTGCTTGTTGGATTTAAAATATCCAATTTTAAATTAAATTATATAAATAAATAAATAAATAAATAAATAAATAAATAAATAAATATATAAGAAACGCTACACCATCAACTCTCTTTTGTTTTTCAAAGTGAAAAATATTTTCTCAGAATTTGTAGTGGGAAGATATCTTCAATTCAAAAGCTGTTCTATACACAAGATAATAATTATGAAAACAACAGAAACAGTGTCTCGTATAGTAACAATTTTTTTTTATTACATAGAGACGATAAAGCTCTCTCAGACCATCCTCTAAAACCTTATCCAATTACAGAGGATACGGGGTATTTTTGTACATTTAAGTTTTTTTAACAGATGTTTTATTGGTTGAGGGATTGATATCTTGAAATAAATTTATCTTTTTTTATTTTTTTTTATATTCAATGGTGCACCAAAATTACCATAATTAAAAATCAATATTTATATAGACTTATTTTTATAATATGTGTTAGTTCTAAAATATTAATTAGCAATTAAAAAAACACGTATATTTATTAATACAAATTCCCATCACGGGAAGAAAAAAACTAATTTTATTCTTCCATCAAGAAAAAACGTTATTATGACAAATAATTGTATCTACGTAAAGAATGATCACAAAAGAATCACAATGAACAGTCTGATCATCGTTCTAGCGCACGTTAGATGCGACAGATCGGGCCCAAAACTTGAGTTGCGCCTTCATCTCCTGTGATGAATCCTTGGAAACCCAAACTGGGATCGGAGCTGCACAAGCACAGCTGCTCCGGCCTTGCCATGAATTACTCGCCAAATCTTGATTGCGTTTTATATATAGTTTCTTCTCCTGCAGACCTGCAAATATCTCAACCATGGTTGCTGGGTTCAAGCTTTTTTTGTCCCGGATCACTTCATGAACTTCAGGATTGCTCAGGCTCTTCTCTAATTTCCTCATTTGATTCTTGGGAAAATTGCTGTGCCTTGCTTCGGAGCTAATATTATGCAACGCATCACCGCCGCTTTCCACCTCCGATGAGTTTCTTGGTGGTCTGTACCTGGGCAAGATCATCTGCAAATAGTATGCTGTAATTAACTTCATCCCGAGATATATATATATATATATATTGAAAACAATTAGTATCGAAAACTGAGCATGGTCGTTGTTGAGATGGATTAATTGGTACCTTGGAGCTATGTTGCCGAGGCAGGATATCCGAAGAGAGAGGCATTGCTTGCCGAATCAGTTTGCTCATTGTAATTTCATCGCTGTCACTCTCTTCATTTCGTTTCTTCCCTCCATATATAAGGCGGTAAAGATGGTGTTCTTATCAAACCGTGCCTCGATGATTGCCCCTCCGCCACCATTTTGCTTCTCCTATAATTTCCAGTAGCATGATTTGCTGTTTTCTCATGGCTTATTCCTTCTTTCTTTCTCACACAAGTTGGTTTTTGAATCAAGATTTGATCTGATAACTGCCTAGTTAGTTGTCTGCTCATTCCAGTACCACTGGTATAGTACCTCTCTGTTTCATGTATTTTCTCTTCTGATCTCCCTATATTGGGTGGCAAGGACGGCGCACGAGTCAAATTACCACGAGTGAGTAGTTCTCTCGTGGTGGCGGAAGATTTTCCGGCCGGAGGACAAGAAGTTGCTAGAATTTTCTGATCGAAGCTTGATGAAGGATCGGAATAGCACCTGAGCATTCTTGGTTTGCTTTTGACGTCCAGCAATTTGCCAAAGAACCAGCCCTCTTCCAAAAGTTGATGAACCGCGGCTTTCACTTCTGGATCGCCGGCTGATCTTGTGCCAGTTGACGGTGAAGGCTCGAAAAGAATCCTCATCAGAGAAATTATCCATTGTTACAAGCAAGTGCTGAGATCGAGAGACCCACCATTCTTGAGCTGTTGTGTTTGGTATCATCTTTTATATTCTGCTGTTGTTATCCATTGCAGCTGGCAAGATGCATGATGGGCTTGACCATGGAGGTCATGTGGGCCAAGGTAGCATGTGCGTTTGGCTCATCCCTCTGATCACTGATCAATATATATATATATATATATATATATATGATGATGATGATGATGATGATGATTAGAAGAGTTGAGATATTGGTAATTTAATTTTAACAACTAAGAACAGAGGTAGAGTTTGTATGGGTAGAAGCACAGGCAAGTCATGCCAGCACAGTCCCCATGTGAGAGCATTTTGTTTATGGAGAAACAGAAGAGATCACTCTCGTCATGGGTTGTTTTTTGTGACAGCTAAGGTTGTGCTGACAAACTGGAGAATATTAAGCCGAAAATAATATTTTATTTTTTCTTCTTTTATTCATGTTTGATTGCTGTCGAGTGTGGCCACTAATTTCGCCATGTTTGTGCCCCGTTAATTAGCTCCTCAATTTATTTAGAGAATGTTTATTATCATTTCTCACTTCTGTTTTCCATATTCGAAAATTGAAATATATAGAGACTTTTCTTCTTTTCTTTTTTTTTTTTAAAAAAAGGAGAAAAAAAACCAACAACACAAATTGAATTATTTCCTACGTTTTTGAATTATTTAGTTTAAATTCTAAAGAGGCTTGTAGATGGATACAAAAATCAGGGGCATCAGAGAGTAGAATGGAAGTTAAAAATTTTATATATAAAAAAAACAATGTATGATTGTAGAATCCCATGACAAGCTGTGAGTAAGACAAGTGAGTTGACCTAGGATGTTATAAATAATAAAAGATAAACACAAGTTATATTACAACGAATAACATCATGTTCAAAACTAATGATTATTAAGCAGATAAACTAAAGGAAGTGTGAAAAAGGAGAAAATTGCAATTGCACCGTAAATTATTTATAAAGGGTAGTGGATGGGTTTTTAAAATACTTTTTATTTAATAATAAATCTTATATTATTTTTAAAATATTTTTAAAACACCCCCACAAAAAAATATAATTACCGAAGTCGGGAAAAAGCTGAACATAGACCCAAATCGTTTTTCCCTTTCTCTGCATCATCGTGTAACCTAAAGGTCATGTGCCAGCAGTTGCAAGTAGAAAAGAAAAAGAAAAAGAAAAACCCAAAAGGATTTTCTGTTCCCCTCTCGCAGGACCCAAAGCTCTGCTTTTATGAAGAAAGCTTTCGATTGTTTCTTTAATGGGGGTGTTGCGAATATATAAAAAACTTTTATTATAATTATGGAAACCAACTGCAAATACTGTAAAGCATGTTCGTATCATTTACCTTCGTTACATAAGCCAACGCACTTGCAAAGAAAATTATGAAGTTATTATAATTATAAGATTCCTATTCTATTAAAGCATTATTTCTAAAATTATTGTTGGTGTATTATAAGATGTCACAATTTCATATTAGAGTATCTAGTAATATTGAAGTTGAGGGATTTCTAGAAAGAGTTTGAAGAGAGAGATTATTCTTCGCAGAACAGGAGAGAAAAATAACAAGAGTTTTTAGATCTAAAACAAGGGGACATGATCCAGGACTTGTTTATTTTTGTTTCTACATATCTTCCTGCTAAACATCATAGGGTGAAACAGTTTCTTGAAGGATTTAAGCAAGAATTAAAGATGGTTTTGATAGTTATGTCGTTTTGGTGGTTATATAAGTGATCCTTAGACTTGAGATCACTAAGTTATCTTATATAGAGAATATTATGTTTTGATCTTGTTACATGCTATTTTATTTAAGGAAATGAAAGAGCAAACATTGGTTGTAACATGAATTATATGAAGGTACTTTAGTGATAGAGAGTTTTAAATGGGAAATATATTGACTAGGAAATTTTTATTGAATTTATTTATTTAATTCTTTTTAATTAGAATTAGAATTTATATTTGGATCCTCATAATAGGAACCTAATGAGTCACATATATTAAGAACCATTAATCAAAAATTAAAATGAGATGATTTAACTAAGTATGACTAGAATACAATTAAAACAAAAATAATATTCCTAAAACTAGAAAAATCAAGTAAGGACTTGATTGGGTTAATTTCTAAAATTGTTTTGAATCAATATATGGATATTATCCAGGAAGAAAATTAATACTTTGTCAATTTATAAGGTCTTTCATATTTTTCTATAAATAGTAAGTTATGCCTCTTATTTTTAAAGACTATAAATAATGATTGTTTGCTAGACTAGAAAAAATACGTAAACATAGAATTAGAGTTAACATTCTAGTCATAGCAGACTCTGCAAGGAAGACGCTCTCGAGAAATTCAGAAACCTGAGGCCAGGAAGGATAGCAGAAACCATACCAAACCTCCAAAACCAAACTCAATTGATCAAAGATTCATTGCTTTGAAGAAGAAAATTATGTTTTTTTCTCTTATTACACAGATTATTAAAAGGCAGAAGTTGAACAAAAGTAATGATCTGATTAGCTATCCAATTCAGCCACCTCTGAATTCCACACCTGGTTCCATATTTCATATATCTTGATCTCCACGCCATAATGTATACTCTCTTCTTCTGGCTTACCTGAATATAACCCCTTCAGTTCATATATCTCTTTCATCACTGACTCTACCCTTTTCAGATATTCCCTCTCATATTCTTTCACTGAACTCAGCAGATTCTTCACTGGCTCATCGGAATCCGTACGAGGTTCTGCTTCAAGCATTAGAATATGTTCCAAACGCTTCATCCCGTCGAGAAATAGAAGAATCGGCTGGTAGAACTCATTGAATAGTGTCAGGTCAATGGGAGCACGATCAGGAACAACTGACTTCCCCTTCTCTGATTTTCTTTTCACTTCTCGAGATATCATTTTCAGCAGAGAAATAATCGTGCGAGTCACCACAGAATCCCCAGCTTCAGTTGCCCATTCGATTGAAAGTTCCAGGACAGGCAACTTTGCTCGCATGTCTTCACTCTCCAGCATTAAGAACATGAGAGTGGAAAGCAGAGAAGACACCTTTGTTGCCAGTCCGACCACTTGATCCTTCACGGCCTGGATTAATTCCAGATGTTCGTCAGATTTGACTCTGCCCTTTAGCCACTTCGTGAGGCTCATCTTCTTGGAACCATGCTGAACTTTCTTGAAATCAGCTTTCTTTCCATGGATGAACTCGTATACCTCTCGGCCGAATCGTTTGATATCTGAAATGGAAGTAGGGTTAAACTCTTCAGAGTGACCAGAAGTTGCATTCACCGTGAAAGCGATCCACTGCATAAAATCTTCTTTATTCTTGACTTCTTCATGATATTCTTCATCAATTTCTTCACACACAAAACCCAGTTCCTGCCATTCTTGATCCCGTTCTTCCATATATGATGGAAGATGTCCGTCACCAGACCTTTCTCTAAAATATTGATCAATTCTGGATTCATTTGCTTGACCAATCCTTGTGCTTTCTTCAAGGTGGGTTCTTCCTGTCCTCGACCGATGTCTTCTAAGAAAAACTTGAAAACAGAAGGAATATCTTGTTAGAAGAGCTTGAATAAAGGGTTTCACCAGGTCATCCACTTTCTCGGTTACTTCTTTTTCACGCGTCCTCCATTGTTCAATTAGTTCCCTGATTCTCCTGTCTTCATTATCACTGCTCTTCTCTAATTGTTTGATATTAATGTCAAAAATTGCAAAACAACGAAGCATGTATTCAAGTCGAGTGGTAAGCCCAACAAGCAAAAGCTCATTATCCCAGAATCTGAAATATCGTTCAGCAGGTAATTCATCTAGATTTTCAACGCCAAGAATCCCTTGTTCCTGACGATCATCTTCTTCTTTGTTGAGCTCATCACCCTGATCACTGGATTCGTTGGACTGACCAATATTCATTGTGCTTCCAGCTTCAAGATCCAGTTTCTTTGATGCCAAGAGGGGGGATTGTGAAACAGGAGAAAAAATATGTTTTTTAAAGAAACTGTTATTCTGCTAGGTTTATTATACATATATAAAACACACACGTAGCATAAAATTGCAGGGGCTAACTTAAACAGATGGATAAGAACTAATGTTTTCTTCTTCCTCTTCTAGTTCCTGCACACAACTCTTAATACCCACTGTTAAATAATTTGATAACGAAGACAATTTGACTGGATATGAATAATTTGCAACAAGATATTCCCTTCAATTGCTTCAAATGGAGTTCGAATATTGTTTCAGATGCATAATTTCTTCACATCAATTCAACAACAGTTATAAAATGATCACCATCCGAGAGGGGGGTAGGGAAAAAGACAGCTACCATGAAAATCTCTCAGCAATACTGTTGTGCTCTCCTGAGCTGTACGTACCATTAATCACCTGATCAGAGGTCTTCATCCTCCTCCGAGTCTTGAATTCTTGATCCCACAATTCATTCATCGTCAACTCTATTTTTTCATGCTTATATTCATATCATGAGACGGGCCCAGAAATATCTGCAGATAGTGTCCTGGATTCTATACATTCTGTCCCTTCTCACATTCCTGGAGTTCATCTTTTAGCATACATAATATGTATTCTTCTTCTCGATGCATTAGATTATTGTCCAAACGCATAATTTCATCAAAAAACCTGAATGATGCGGTGATTAACATGGCTTTTATGAACTAATATTATATTATACGTATATAGGCTGGAATGGCATGCAGTGGAAGTGAAAACTTAAATCTGTTTTGCTCAAATTAATTGATTCCCAAAAAACTAAGCATCAAATTCAATACCATATTGAAAAACGAAATAAAAAAGTTCAAAGTTCATGACTAAAACATTAATTCTTGGTGATTCTTCTCTTCTCTTCTCCTAACTAGCTAATACCCGGCGAAGCTTGAATGAAGCTTCTTCAATCGCTTGTGAGGTCTTCATCTTCCTCTAAGTCACACAATTCATTCATCTTCAACTCTATTTTTCGTATACAAATTCAGATCATCTGGTTCAAATCCACATAATGCCTTCAATTCATTCAGCCTTGATTCTATCTTGTTCAGTTCCTTCTCACATTCCCTGAGGTCAGCGTCTAGTAAAGCTGTTAAATCCTTCAATGGCATCTTTGTATCTGATTCTCTCTGACGCTTCACATTATTATCCAGACGCAGGATTTCTTGGAAGAACTGAAGAATGAGTTGGTTAACCTGGTTCTCATCAAATAAGCCTTCCTTCAGTACACAATTACTATCGATACCAGCTTGCTTAGCCGTTGAGTTTCCTCCATGTAACCCTAACTTCTTCAAAATTCCTGTGCTCTGCACTTCTTGATCCACGAAATCCAGGAGAGCTAGAATCCTGCTAGATACCATGTAATTCTCAGACCCAACTAGCCATTTGAGAGAAGAGTTCATCGCTCGAAACTTTGGTGCCATTTCTTTCATATCTGACAGTACCAACTCGAGATTGATGAGCATGTGAGAGAGCTTGGTGGCCAGCTTAACTGTTTTAGCCTTCATCGTTTTGACAGACTCCCGATCTTCAGCTGATTTAGCATAGCCATTCAGCCACCTCACACGACTGATCTTCTCCACATGGTGCTGGTCTTTCTTGAATTTATGCATCAATGCACGTATCTTTATGCTGATTTTTTTGATTTTGGTATGAACGGATGGTTTATTATAAGAACTTTCTGGTGAAGCAAAACTGACCTTTTTTGTTTTCAGTTTCTTAACTTCTAATCCACCCACATTCATTAATTTCACATAACCTTCTTCCTTTGGCTCGCTGCCTTCTCCACTTTCAGGGACCAGTTTTTCCTTATCATCTTCTGCATTTTCCATGACAGTACAGGTCCAAGATATCATACCTGGCTGCCCCGATTTATCATTATCACCGCTTCTCTCTTCATCATCTCCACCTCCCAGAACAATTCTTGGCTTTTCTTGTTCCCTTCTTTCACCGACAGACCCTTCTTGCACAGAATCATCTTTCTTCAAGTCTTTTGTTTCTCTGCTGTAGATACTCAAAGAAAACAATTCTTGTTCCAGTTTATCACAATAACAGCTCTCACCAGATGAATTGAATCCTATATTTCCACCCTTTTTCTTCTTTCTTGGCTTCAAGATTGGCCCGGCTATCATCAGGTTGAGCTAATGGTGCCATTGACTCAATCACTCCTTTGTTTTCAAATATCTTCAGCGCTTCAATTTCTGCCTGGATCGCCTCAGCTTCATGTTTATTTGTCAGCAGCAACTCATAAGACTTTCGTTTTATGTTTTTATTGCAATCAGCAGCATGCAAAACTAGAGATTCAATTTCTAGATCAATTTCAGTTTTATCTTTCTTAGCCATTGATATTTTCCTTCCTCCTGCCTGCTAAAGAAAGTTTGAGGGAGAAAGACAAGCGCCAAAATGTTATCTTTTGAAGAAAGCGTTATTTTCTGTTAACGACAAATGATTATTTCACGCGAGGGTGATACTGCAGGAGCGGAGAGAGTATATAAAGATTTTTTAAAATAAAAAAATGTCATACTAATTAATTTATTTTTTGTAATTATATGATTTAAAATAGTTTTAAATACAGTTTTATTTTATAGGGCTTCAAGTGTCTGACATTTATAAAATATTGTTATTCTTAAACGTGATAAAATAATTTTTACATTTTAGAAACACAACCACTTAAACATGTCATATTTTAAAAACATAAAGGCTTGAAATTTAAACTCATTTCAAGATGGAAGAACTCGGACAAATACAACAACACTCTCTCTCTAAACTCTCTAAAGAATGACATCAACAACACTCCTCTCTCTGAGAACCCTTACTAATCATATTTTTTTTCTTTTAAAACACCAAAAACTCGAACTAATCTTAGTCTCCAAGCATCCTAAAATGTTTTCTTTTTAAAAATATTTTGTTGTTATCATCGCAACCACCCCTAACACTTTCTAGTCCTGCAAGTAAGGTAATCATATTAAACTGCTATTAAATATTTAGATTTTTTTTATTTAATTTGAGTTTAATGTAATCAATTATGATTGATTTGATGCACTTGAACATGAAAGAACATTAACTAATTAATTAGGAACTATGAATTTCAATGAATTGTGTTGTGTTGAATTTCAGATACATTATTGGATTAGAGTTTTAATGTGAAATTGATTGGAATCAACTAATAATATTAACAATTACGATTGATGATTTCATGTAATAAACATGAATAAGATATAATTTTTATGAATTATATTTTGTGCTGAGTTGTGAACAAGTTGTCAAATTTAGTATGTTCTTTGAATTGCTTGAGTTTACTATAATTTAGGGTTTGATTTCATAAATTGAGCATGGAAATATCACTTAGATTTGATATCATGAATTATGTTTAATTTTGGTGAATTATGTATTACGCTAAATTTTAGAAATTTGTTTGAATTTGCTATGAATTTTGGCAATTAAAGTTACCTTAATACAATTTAGTTAAATTATATCCAATTGACCATAATGAAATTTAATTTTTTTTCTTACAAAATATCTTATAATATTTTTATGTTATTTCATTATGGTGGCACTATTATTCTTGATGTCAACAATAGTATCACATACAATGATAAGAACAATTTGTTGTGTGAATTAGGCATGTCATATATGGAATTGAGATGATGAGAAATGAATTGGAACAAGATTTCACTATGAAATTCTTTCCATTTGTTTGGGTTCCACTTCATTCATCTCCTCCAACATTTCGCTAATTAACATAGATTTCACTATTATGATCCTCATGACAATAAAGATGTTGAGATGTTTGAATTGAATATGATAATAAATATTGATGATGATGTTAACAATGATATTGATGATGATGGAATAATACATCTTGTTTCTTAATTTAGAGATGTTCTTCGGGTCTACATTTGTTGTTTATCATCATCATTGGGCAATTATAAATATTTGCCAGGAGACTTTAATTTCGAGATTAGACAAACATTCAGTAGTAAAAGTAACTTAGTTATACAATTAAACAATGATATATTGCATATTCAATTGAAAATCAAGCTTAATAATTGACCTCAACCTCATTCAATTAAAATAATGCAAGCACTTGAATGCAAGTAGTATTTATGTGAGGGATATCATAAAATATCAGATGTATTTGAGATAGCAAGGTTAATAGGATTGCATATATGAACCTTTATCCAAAACAATCATTATCAACTTGATCCTGAAATAGTTGTTGCATAAAGAAACTCTTGATGATAATACATTGACACTAATTAATGTTGCTAACATATATTTATGTGAGGGGTATTATGGGAAATTATTGATTGCAATTGTTTTTATGCAAATAATAAGATATTCTATTTGTCTTTTATAATTGTTGATAAAAATAACTATAATTGGAGATGGTTTTTACTATGCTTATCTATGTTACCGCTGATAGGACAAATATATGTATAATAACAAGTGAATTGACAATAACCATGAATACAAAAAATGATCAAACTACAGTGTTTATCAACTTTGAACAATAGGTTTTCTAGGTCAACACCTTTATTAAAGCACTAAATAAGTAGACCGATGGAATAATAAAACATTCATATTAATATTTTCTTGAATGTTGTGCTGAGAATCACTTAGACTTTACATGATTTATTGATGATCATTGCCCAATTCAGCGCTACAAATTAGCATAAAGCATGTCATTTTGCTAACTACTAGAAGAGTTAGAATGGAATGATTACATTATATATTGAGTTAAAGCAAACTCATATAGATGGAAACTCGAGTATGGTCAATGGATATCTATTTGTTTGCATAATAAGATACATGCAATAGAGGATTATATATATCATAGATATGACATATGCAATGAAAAAAGACATAATAGAAACTAACATATCTTATTCAATAATGCATATGTGACAATATAATTATTTGTTTAAATATCTTAAGATATTTTTTAAAGTATATTAAATTTATTCAAATTCACATTACACAAGGCTATATAGGATGTTGTGCATGTGAGGTGGTATATTTTCTTCTCATAATAGGCAAACATATCATAAAGCTAACATTCCCAGAGTGTATCACTATTTTCATTGAGAGTTTGAGTCACCATACTTTCCTACAAAACCCACTAACATTTTTGTCATATATTTGCAAGATAGACACTAATTCAAGGATATTTTTGTGAGGATTATAAGTATATTTAACTTTATAATAATTACATTACTTAATGTTAAAGGTATTATATATTTATATATTTACATTTTAAATTGTTATGCAAGTTACAATTATTATCACACACATAATTGAAAAAAAAAAACTATATGAGCATGTTCAATCATTTGTGTTTTAAGCTGGTCTTTTATACACACATGTTGAAAATGATTATCTTAAGTTAAGAAACTTGTTGCTCAATTTTCCAATCATCTTTTCAGTGGTTATAATATGAAAAATAGATCATACATCATCTATTTTTTTCAAGAGATGAATTTTATAGCATCTATTCCATTCACATATAAATTTTTATAAAAGGATCAATTTAATAGACCCCTAGCATGACTATGGTTAAGAAAGCTAAACAAGTTGGGCTAGAAGACCCAATTAGTTGGCCTATTTTTTTTCTATTAATTTTAATATAAATTTAATTTACTTTAAATAGATTAATTAATTATTTATGCTTTCTTTCCCAATGGTCTTTAACTTTGAGTGAAATTCATTGAGATAAATGATTTATCTTTTTTTAGCATTATTCATTTGAATATGTTTTATTTTAATAACTTTTAAAATATGATTATAAAATTTTGTTTTCCTAATAACAATTTTTTGTAAGACCTTTAATAATTATTTTTCACTTATATCTTATTTAATTTCTTTTATGCAAATATGAGTGGGATTTATTTTTTTGGTAGATCAATCAATGTTAAACTAATTAAGAAAAATGCTTTTGAAAAATGCTTTATATCAAGTTTTTCCTCGTTTTACGATGTCATGTCAAGAAATTATGCCTATTTTTAAATATAAAAAAAATCATTATTATTTTTGTTTTGTGTTTAAAATATTAAATTGATAATTTTTTTATGGTTTCAATATATTGATTAAAAAAAATTATTCTGATATATTTTCAAGCAAAATTATCTTAAAATAAACATCCTGTACCAAAATATCAACACAAATACTATGACTTTAAGATAACGTTTAGCTATTGTCTAGAGATAAAAGACAAAGACAATAGAGACATGAAAGTTTTTGGTTGAAGAAACATAGATAAAGACATAAACATAAATTTATCTTTATGATGTTTTTGAAGTGAACTTCTGTACTTCTAAAAATGATAGACATGTCTTAATAAAATAATAATTTTGAAGTGAATTTGTACTTTATATTTTAAAAATAAAAAATAATAAAAATTGTCTTAGGATATAAAAATAGTTGTCTCTAGAGACAATATTTATTAATTTTTTTATTTCAAAAATATTTTATAAAAATATCTTAATTCCAAAGTTGTTTAACTAAGAATATAAGCATAAAAATTATTATTATTATTATTATTATTAAACTTTTTTATATTTTATTATGTATTATTAACCATAATCAACAGATGATATATAGACAATCACTTTGTCTTATACATCACTACCACATACAATTATATTTATGTCTCATTTTCTATCTTGTGAAAAATATTAAAATAATATTTTTTTAATATTATTTTGATATTACCATATTAAAATGATTTAGAAACACATATAACAAATAATTTAAAACCTTTTTTTTTTCCCAGAAGAGCAATTCAAATACCTATTAGTGTCTTAAGTATGTTTGATATCATGGTGCATATTTTTTTGCTTAAAAATACATAAAAAAAATATTTTTTTAATTTGTTATTAGGATATAAAGATTATTAAAAAAAATACTAATCTGATGCATTCAAGACACATTTAAATGAAAAATAAACAGCATGTAAAACTGCTTGAAAACAACTAATAATAAATGTAAACAATATCACATTGATTTAAATAAAAGAAGAAGATTGGATCCTATTTACCATCCCCTGCCACCACCATGAGTCTTCGTTGAGCACTTTATTAACAAATCATACTAATAATAAAATAAAATATTTCAACAAAAGAACTGAAAGAATATTGTAATGGTGTGTCTCAATCTCTAATTTTAATTACAAAATAGATCATCAAGTAATTTTTTTTATAATTGTTTGTGTATATATATATACAGGCATCCAACACCTTGACGAAATTAGCAGGATTGGATTTTTGAAGAAAGAAAGAAATGTTTGGTGGTGGATTATATGGAGATCTGCCTCCACCATCCGCCGCGGCGGTGGAAGAAAAATCAACTGCCAACACCTCCACCGTATGGTCTTCTACTACCTTAATGGCCCCACCTACTCTCCGTAAACCCATCCCATCACCACTAACTGTTTTAAAAACCCCTAACAGACCTAAACCCCAAATCTCTGCTCCCAACTCTTTAGTTTCTCAGTTCTCGGCAGCGGCGATTGTGCTACCCGATGAGGTGGCCCCGCAACTGGAATTGGTAGGGGTGAATTCGGTGGTTGTTGAGGAGTATGATCCGGCCAGGCCGAATGATTATGAGGATTATAGGAGGGAGAAGAAAAGGAAGGCGATGGAAGCGGAGAGGTTGAGGGAGATTGAGAGGAGGCGGCAAAAAGAGGAGGAGGAGGAGAGGGAGAGGGAGAAGGAGAGGGAGAAGGAGAGGGAGAGGGATGTGAATATTTCCGGGGAGGAAGCGTGGAGAAGGCGTGCTGCCATGAGTGGGGGTGTTCCGAGGAGTTCTTCTCCACCCCGGAATGGGGATGGGTTTAGTATTGGGACGTCAGAGACGGTTGGGTTGGGAGTTGGTGCTGGTGGACAAATGACTGCGGCGCAGAGGATGATGGCGAAGATGGGGTGGAAGGAAGGGCAAGGATTGGGGAAACAGGAGCAAGGGATTACGACGCCATTGATGGCGAAGAAGACTGATAGGAGAGCTGGGGTTATAGTGAATGCTAGTGAGAAGAAGGTGAAGAGTGTGAATTTCAATGGAACTCCAACCCGGGTTTTGCTCCTTAGGAATATGGTATGTATGCATGCATGTATTTGTCTTGATTGGTTTAAATGAATGAAATTTGGTATACATCTGAATTATATTCATAGCAAAGTAATTTGCACACTATAAATGTAAAGAAACTAACGGATGGGAATCTGCAAAACAGCGACAAGTTGCTGTTTCTATTCTTTGTTTGCCATTTATTCTTCTGTATTTTGTAACATGTTCCACTGATTCTTTTCGCTTATATCTTTCCCCTGGTCAGCAACAAACTACTTTGCATGCTATCCACTTCTTGAGATTGCCCATTGTTGCTGTATTGATCTTCACCAAGATTTGATATTTATTTCTAATTTCATCTAGTGAATATCTAGCCTACCAATCTAGTTTTGCTGTCCTTGCTTGTGTCAAGGTAGGAATGGGTAATCTTTAAAGGCTCTTGTTCTTACAATGGAAAAGTGTACTGGTGTGGGTGTGCAACTGTAATCCATTTGGTTGTGTAACTTCATTTGGTAAACATCTGCGGTCTGCCTTTCCATTTCTTCTTTTATTTTGTTTGTGTCAAGGACAACATGTGTGATCTTTCATGGCACCCTTGATGTAGATTGTTTATATGAAGGGAAAGATGCTGAAGTGTATGGAGACAATTTGGGTAGGCAGGTAGCAAATTAAAAACTTCACGCTACTAGTAGCACTGTAAATCATGTCTGCAATGATCTCCAAAATTGAGTTTGTAATGGTCTGTTTCTTTTCCTATGAAAGTTCTATGGTGTCACTTTCCAGAGGTTTAATCAGGTAATCGTGTCTAGTAGTTTCCATATTTACTGAATGGTGTTATAGTGCCCTAAGGAGATAACTCTGGGCTTTTGCCATGAAGTGCATTGAGATTAGCGTTTAGTATTGAGGATTTTATTCTGTTGGCTGCTGTGTTTCTGTGAAACCTACTCTATCCTTGATTCTCTTTGGAATCACTTGATGTTTTAGAGTTTCAAGTGTCTGATATCCACCAACATCCCATCTTTTCTCTTACCAGCTTGCTTATTTCTAGTTTTCAAGTATCATCGCTCACTGACATTCTCACTAAAGGCTGTGGTTTTGAAGTTCTTAAGTTTGTAGCTGTAACATACTTTTCTGAAATTTCAAATTCCCTCCACGCTTGAGTTTTCTGTGCACTTATGATTTTTATTTTCTTTGTGAGGGAAAGAATGTTGATTGTAGCATGTGGGTACTTGTTCACTGAAGTATTGTATCGTTTCACACTCATCCAGATCACCATGAGTGAATCTTAATTTCTTCTGTTTCCTTTTGTTCTATTATTCTCTTATTGTTTACAAGTCCTCAGAAGCTTTAGTAAGATTGCATTTGTAAGTTGACTGAAAGGTTGTCTGCTTGCATTTGCCCTTAGATGGCTGGATTTGATAACCTCTCTTTTTTGTCAGCAGAATTGCAAGATACAAAAGGGTTTCAGCCCAATCTTTTTATAGACACTCATTTGAGTGTCCAAGTTTTGTAATTTAAGTCACCAAGTCATAGGATACAAAATGGTTCCAGTCCAATCTTTTCCTTAGCTACTGATATGAGCAATTCTGACTCCCATTTTGCTATCATTTGGTTGGAAAGCTATTATTGTTTGACAGAAAACTGAAAGCTTCTAAGACCACGTAATTTTCTCCTTACCATCAAAACCAGATTCAGTTCTGAACCTGAGTAGTTGGTTAGATAATTTGTGCTGATGTTTGTTGTGCCTTCTATCATGACCTTTGATATTTCAGTATTTTTGTTTGGTGATAGAACTGAAATCTATTTTCTAATGTGATTGCTATTAGGTTTCTTTCACTTTTGTTATTTTTTTTAAGCAAAACAAATGTATTGTACATGAAGCTGCTTTGGATGTCTTATGGTTTTAATGTAAAGTGTCTATCCCATGCTTCATGTTTGTGATTATTGATGAAGACGAGAATTTGCTGATAATATTTCTCTTTTTTCTGAAAGGTGGGCCCTGGTGAGGTAGATGATGAACTGGAAGACGAGGTTGCATCCGAGTGCTCGAAGTATGGGACAGTCACTCGGGTTCTTATATTCGAGATTACTGAACCAAACTTCCCCCGTGAAGAGGCAGTTAGAATTTTTGTACAGTTTGAGAGATCAGAAGAAACAACAAAAGCATTGATTGATCTTGATGGACGGTTTTTTGGGGGCAATGTGGTTCGTGCAAGGTTCTTCGATGAGGAGAAGTTCAGCAACAATGAGCTGGCTCCTATGCCTGGTGAAATCCCTGGGTTTTGATGAAAAACCTGTAAGTTTCCTTCTGGATCATCTGGACTCTTATTTTGATACCCATTTTACTGTGAGAATTAAGCTGTGTAGCGACTAGGTTCCTGATTTGGGTTAGGTGATCGATCTGACTCACTGCATTTATCTTACATTTCCTGGTTTGTGCTTCGCTTCCATGTTGTCTAATTAAAACTAGAAAAGAAACATTCAATGACCTTTTGAACAGATAAACATTAGTTGTCAGAAGATTAGACGAGGTTGAAGGAAAAACTCAATTTTAACTAATTAAATTCAAAAGTAATCCTATTCCTGGTTATAGAGCTTGCAAGGAAAATGAAAGCAATGCAGTAGAAACCTTCGTCCACTAACTACTAACATACCAAATGTTAGGCTAAGGTAGAACTAGAAGAGACCCATCTGTCACCCCTGCTCCACGCTACGAGCTAGCTCTCTCTCTCTCTAGTTATGTATTCCATTTTTCTTTTCTTTTCATGTTTGTACCTCCTGCTTTCTTTCTAGCAGTAGTAAATCTCAGGATATAGATGAGGACAATTTTGGAACTCAAAACTCCCGGTTACTGGTCTAGTTGGTCCTCTGCAAATGCGAAGGCGAACCCCACAGGCGTGTTCTGGTTAGATGCCCTTGCCTCTTGGATGTACGTCCCTTGAAGCTGCCGCTGACTTGGTATCTGCACCTTCATTCCACCTCCGGCTATGGCGGCTGTGGATGGGTGGTGGAGCCCACTAGCTGGTCCATTGTACATGTAGAATGCCAGAGGATTATTATTGTCAACATCACCAGTACAACTATCTGCACAGCCATGTTCATGACCATACAAGGATGTAGTAGGCCCAGCATGGCTGTTGTTGTAGGGGTTGATCATTACGGGATCGATATTGCAGCGCGGCGACGTGGTTGGAGAGCAGTCCTCCTCCGCCACAAGCAATGACGGTGCTGCTGGTGGTAGGTGTCGCGTTGGTGCTTGTATTTGGGACCACCCCACAAGTCGGGCACCGGCTCACAACCTTGCAATAAGCAATCATAGAACCTCCATCCAGTTAAAGATTAGGTTATGTTCATAACAAAGCATAGAAACTAGCAAACACATTTTAGTTCCCTTTGGGTGCGCAGCTGAGGAAATCAAGGAAATAATGCAAATGAGTTTACATGGAGCTGGAGCCCAGTGTTAAACTTTTTAAAATACCTTGTAGCGGTAGGTGGTGCCATCAGGCTCGACAACCCAGCCAGCCTCCTTGGCGAGTTCACGGAGGACTTGATTGATATCAGAGCGACGTGATAGGTGGTAACCACCAAATTTCCTGAGTCCATGGAAGATCCTGGTGGTAATAGCTCTTCGCTCTCTCTCTCTCAGTTTTGTTCTCTCCTTATCACTCTCACTCCTGCCTGATGATAGCGATGAACCATCCTTCTTCATGGTTTCTCTCGCCTCTCTCTCTCTCTCTCTCTCTGTGTGTGTGTGTGTGTGTATATACACGGTGGTGGTGGTGGTGGTGGGGTTGGTTTATATATGTTTTTTGCATGACAAGGAGAGAAAATCATGGGGAAGAAGAACGGAGCGCACAGCGCGTGAAGGGAGAAGATAGAGAGGTTGTTAGGCAGAGGCTGATCGATGGCAGAGTACGTTATGGGGTGGCACATATTGACTGGCAGTACAGTACCCTGCCATTGGGGACAAGAGATCAGTAATATAAACCAATGGCTTCGCCTATAAACAAGAGATCAGTTAATATTTATGATGATTATTAATATATAGACCACTTCAGAAATATTTTAAATTGAAGTTCACCATCTAAAAAAAAAGTGATATAACTAGATACCTTAATTTTTATTGTAAGTTATATTTGGTTTTCTATTTCAGGGATGGATTTCATTGAAAAAGGAGGATTTGCTGACTGCTAGTACTGACAAACAGAAAGGGATGCTGTCAGGGAAAAGGTGGCGGTGGCGGACTAAAAATTCAAGTGTTGGAAGGACTATTCCGGTGACTGGAGTGACTGCAGAGATTCTCTACAAGAAAGAGAGTAGAAGGAAGATGGGGTGCCAATTGTTATTTAGGGTTTAGTGAAAACTTTACTGAATCGAATCAAATGGTTTTCTTTTTTTTTATCTCATTTCGGTTTATCCTATTGTTTTTTTCAGTTTATTTTGGTTCTCTCAATCGTAGATGTCACATGAAGAATAACAAATAGAATTATATATATATGACTAGATAATTTATTCTCTTTCAATGGCTAATTGATCATTAAAAGATTATTAAAGGGTATTTTTATTTTTATTTTAAAAACAGTCATTTAAGATAAAACAAAATTAAAATTGTTGACCACGGATATGTTTGTCTTTTTGCTGATTATAATATTATAAAACAATCATTTACCCTAAAAAAAGCACGCCTTTATGTGATATTTTTTGTTTTTGTATTTTTATGTTTGATATCAATCTCTTATATTAAAAGCAATGAGTAAGTGACATCTATGTATACACCATCTATTGCCAAACATGTCCTTTTGTCATGTTTTTGAAAATGCTGTCTTTTTTTTTCTTTCAATTTTTGAAAACGCAATGAATAATGAAAGATTTGTTATTGATTTTTTTTCCTTCTCTCTCTAACTTGAAAAAATAAGTGGTTGTCCTTATCTCTTCGGTTTTTGAATTTGCAACAAAAGCACACCTCTAAGGTGTAATTTTATTCTTTCTCGGCTTTTTTTTTTTTTAATTTTCAGAGGCATTAGGCGCATTTTGGTATTTATGTTGGATAGGTAATTTTTTATTTAGAAAAAAATATTGGCAACTACTTATTACATGCCACTAAATGAGTGACATTTATGTCATTTGGGCGACGAGGGAGATGACACCCGGTGGCCAAACATGTTCTTTTATCTTGTTTTTAAAAATGCTATTATGTTCTCTTTCTCCTGGTGTTGTGTGTAATGGTGGATGATGAACGGTTTGTCATCGGTGTTCTCCTTTTTTTTCTCTCTCTAGCTTGAAAAGATACATTGTTGTGTTTTTGAATCTAAGTACTTATTCTTTTAATTTTTTATTATCATTCTTATCTCTTTTTATAAAAAAAAATATGTTTGTTTTCAATTTAATCCTTCAATTGCAATTTGTTATAAATTATTTTTTTATTTTGGTCTTTATTCTTTTGATTTTTATTGTTTTTTTGCTCTTTTGTTAAAGTTTTATTGATTTTTAATTTTATCCCTTAATCAAAGTTTATGTTGTTTTATATTTTTCAATTTGACCCTCATTATTTGAATTTCTTTTTTCTTTTATTAAAGTTAATTTCTTTTCAATTCAACCTTCCAATTGGATATTTTTTTGTTTCCCTCTAATTTTTTTATTTCATTTTTCACCCTTGTTCCTTTAATTATAATTTTTTTTAGATATTTTGTTGTGGTTGATTTTTTTCTTCATTTTGTCATTTGACATTATTTGTTAGGGATTTGGCTTTGCTATATTTTTATTTGTAGTATTTCTAATCTAATGATCATGATCATAGTTTTTAAAAGTTGATGCTGATAGACTTCTTCTTCTTTTTTTTCATTTTCTTTTATGATTTTATTGTTATTTATTTAAATAAAATAATTGGGTTTTTTATTATCTTCAATTTCTTTTTTCTATCAGGTTATCTCGAGTATCAAGATCTAAGTCACAAGCTTTGCAGGTCTTCTTTAATCGAGCTTTTCTTTAAAATATTATAAGTTTAATTTTTTAAAAGATAGTATTCTTATTCATCTAGATTTTTTTTTAAAAAATAACATCTCTGATATTTTTTTAAGAAATATTTTATGTTTAATTTTTAAAAGATATTATTTCTGATTCATCTATATTGTTTTTCTTGAAATAATATCTCTAATATGCTTAGTTTTGCATAATTTATTTTATTCAATGAAATTTCAAAATGTGTTTCTATTTCTATTATCATTTATTAATTTGAATAAATAAATTCAGAAATGTAATAAGATAAATGATCTTATTTTGAGAGATTAAATATAAATTTGTTTTTAAAATTCTCTTTTAGATATTGTTGACAATATTGTTTTTGTTTACATACTTTATTTAATTAGATGTTTGTATAAGCTTTGAATTTTTACTTTGGATTTTTTTTTTGTGTAAAAAAGACACATCAAAATAGTTTCTATATCTATTTTTTTTTAAATAAAAAATAAATTACAACTCATGACAAAGTGCATGTCAAATAGCTAGTGTACATATATAAGTTCACGAATAAAAAATATTAAAAAAAATGGATTTAATAATTTTATTGAGGAAGAGTTTTTTTTATATAATGATTGATCTCATATTAAATATATTCCTTTCCTTTCCTTTCCTTTCCTTTATTTTATTTTCTAATAATAGATGTAAAAATAAAAATCAATACATATCGTAAATCAATGGCTTATAGGATGAAATTTCAATTGAATTAAGTAAAAAATAACAAACAAAAAATATTTAATAAAAAATGATTTAAGACTTTTTATTTAATTCATATTTTTAAATTTTATTAATTGATATTTTTTTTATGGACATAGTAAGTAGGTGAGACATATGGCATACATGTTATCGATGATATATATATATATATCCGTTTGAAAAAAAAAAAGTCTATGTTTGACTTTAATGTTAAATAAGTTATTGAGATGACGTGAAACTATATTTTTAACTTCATTAAATTCAAAACTCAGTTTTAAACAATACAAATTTAATAAACTCATGCCTTTGATTTTAATAAATTAACGGTGGTTCACTAGAACTCGATCTATTCCGAATAAAATAAAAACATGCAAATATCTGAGAGGGGAAAAACAATGGAAAGTGACATCGATCTTATCCTTTCTCGGAAGCCAAACATCTTTTATTTATTGTTTTTAAATTCCAATATTATACGTAATAACTTCAAAATTGTTTCTTGACAAAGAAGTATAATTAAGAAAATCAACGATTGAGAAGATGGAAAATTGTTTTCTTGATAAACATGCAAGACGAAGAAGCGAGAGGAGGGAGTCATTGTTTTCTTGTCAAAGAGGTAGCCACCATTTACAACGACCTTCCATTAAATTAAACATTTTGAAATTCAAAACCATGCATGCTCTGCTCACCACCCTCTTCTCCAGCTTTATATAAATAGGACCATGATTGCCATTAACATAAACATCAAGGTTGTGAAGATAATTAAGCCTGAGATATCGATATGGCAAGGCTACAAGCAGAAGAAGAAACTCAAAAGGCTTTTGGATGGGCAGCCAAAGACTCTTCAGGAATTTTATCTCCTTTCCACTTTACTAGAAGGTTTAATTTCTTGCATTTTTTTTTTATTTTGTTGATCAATCAGGGTATTCGATTTTATCAAGAAATCTCTAGCGTTATGCTTCAGTATTTACAGAATTACAGTTGTATAGATTTTTTAACTTATAGTTAAGGAACCATCTCATCTAAAAACTTAATCTATTATATGAGATCCCATAAAATGATTTATATAATTCTCTAACATATCCCCTTCAAGTGAAAGTTATTTGAGCTTTAAATTTATATATACTAACACTACCTTATACTTGATTTTTATCAAATAAAATAAGGATGGCGAGATTCGAACTCATGACCACTAGGTCAATAAGTCTCTGATACTATGCTAAAAAATCATCTTACTTAAAAGTTAGGCTATCAAACGAGACCCAAAATATGATTTATATTATTTTCTAACCCTCATTAATATATGATTATTTTTCTCTCTTGTGTTTTTTTTTCCTCCTGCTATCAGGGTTAATGGAGATAACGATATTACAATCAAGATTTTATTTTGTGGGATTTGCCATTCTGACTTGCACATAGCAAGGAATGATTTTGGAATTTCAACCTATCCTGCTGTTCCCGGGTACGCTTTCATCAATATCATGAATCTAATTAAATTTAATGAAAGTAATTCTACTTTATATATATTCATACATATTATCTCCAAAATAATAAGAAAAAGATTACCAGCCGGTTAATTATCTTGCTCAACCACATGCAGACATGAGATTGTTGGTGTGGTGACCCAAGTTGGAAAAGAGGTGGACAAGTTCAAGGTCGGAGACAGAGCTGGTGTGGGATGCTTGATAGGCTCGTGCGGGAAATGTGAGAATTGCCAAGACGACATGGAGAGTTACTGCTCCAAACCTAATTACACCAACACTATTTTTGATGACGGCGGAGCCAAAACTTATGGTGGATACTCTGATATATACGTTGTTAACGAGCACTTCGCCATTCGTATTCCCGGATAATCTCCCATTAGACGGCGGAGCTCCGCTGCTCTGTGCTGGGATTACAGTTTTTAGTCCCATGAAATATTTTGGGCTCGACAGGGGCTGGGATGCATGTTGGGCGTGGTTGGTCTCGGCGGATTAGGTCATCTGGCAGTGAAGTTTGCAAAGGCATTTGGGATGAAAGTGACTGTGATCAGCACATCTCCAAGCAAACAGAGTGAAGCAACTCAGCAACTCGGAGCTGACTCGTTTATATTCAGTCATGACTCGAAGCAAATGGAGGTAAATGAGATATATATATTTCATGTCATGAATGATATTTTGTTCTCTTGTCAAAACCCCACCTCCTCCTCCTCCTCCTCCTCCTCCTCTTGCAGGCTGCTGTCGGCACCATGAACGGCATCATAGACACTGTCTCTGCAGTTCATCCACTGAAACCATTACTTGATCTCTTAAAGACCAAAGGAAAACTGATAATGGTGGGTGCCCAGAGTCTTGAAAAAGCCCCTGGAGGTGCCTGCTATGCCGCTCCTCGGTAGGGAAAAACCACCTGCTGCTCCTCGCTTTTCTTTCATTTATAACACTTGCAAGTCCAGCTGACAAGAAATATTCTCATGAAATCGATCTCTGTGATGATATATATATATATATACATGCAGGAAGAAAGGTAGTGTCTGGAAGCATGGCGGGGGGGATAAAGGAGACGCAAGAAATGATTGAGTTTACTGCCAAACACAGCATAGCGGCTAATGTTGAAGTTATTCCCATGGATTATGTGAACAAAGCCATGGATCGTCTTGCAAAAGGAGATGTCCGTTATCGATTTGTTATTGACATAGCGAACACCCTTCTGACTTAGATTTACATCACTTCTCATTAATCTCAAGTATTTCTTCTCTGTATTTATTTATTTATTTATTTTGTTTCCGTAAAAATATTCTTCTGTTGCCTTTAAGATACCATTTTGGTGTCTTGTTGGTGTGTGGAATGCTGTTAAAAACAGAGCGGATAATAAGACTATTTCTCTTAATGAATTATACCCAAGCTCTTTTGAGAAGTCTTAATCACTAGATCCATAATGGGTTTTTTTTTTTACTTTACATGGTTAATGAAAAACTTAAAGTATTGAATGATATTATACATATGATATATATATCTAGACTTTGCATTATAAATATGATATATATGTATAGACTTTTCATTATTTATATATTGCTTTCTGCTCTTCTAATTATTGATTGGCTATTGCAATGGTCATAGATAGATGACATTAGTTTTGACCAATATAGAATATAATCTAAACAATAAAGCTTTATCAAGAGTAATGAACTCTAACTCTATCATAAACTTTGGGATACATATTTTCTTAGAAAACTTTCATGATTGTTGTGATGTCGCGGTTCTAGCAATTAAAATATAAACTGAAAATAAACAATCATAGGAAAAAAATAAGCATTGGATAACAAACATATTCATCATATAAATTGAAAAAGAAAAGGTAAATAGATCTTACAGTTCTTAAAATCTGAAGGTTTTTATATCCTTGCAATCAAGAAAAAGAGTTTAGCCTTGCATGTTTGTTGAACAACTAATAAAAAAAAAACATGATTTTTGGTTTGTGAAGCAGAGGAGGCATTTTTTTTTTAATCTTCTGCACCCTCTTTTCTTTTCTTTCTCTCTTTCTTTTTATATCTTAGAAAACCCTAGTTTTTATTTTAGAAAATAATCCTCCCTTAAGTTGACAGTTTTACATTTAAACACTTTAATAACTATTTTTCCCATAAAAAAGAAATAAATTTGCATGAAATCTTTAAGATTTGACTTAAAGAAGCAAAAATTGATGAAATAAAGAGTTAAATGTCGCCTGGATCCTTCGAAACATAATTTGGACATGTTTCTTCATGAAACCTGTTTGTTGGCAGAATTTTGTTATCATATTTGAAAAATCATATCTCCATCATATGAGATCATTTTGGGCTAGACGCTTGAGAGTTGATAGGACTTGGAGTCAGAAATCCAACAAAAATTAAGTTTGCATTAATTGAACTTTTGTAACTCAAGATATTCAAGTCAAAATAATCGAAGGTTAACACTAGCAGAATGCAAGATTTGACTTTGATGGTTGTGATTTCCATGTCTCTTCCTTATTTTATCTTCTTGCTTTATATTTACAGAAAAGTATGGTTGTTAGCTTTTTAATGCCCACTAGATCACTTCATTTCAATCTCTAGAGCTCAAGCTCTCTACAAAACATTGACTGACTATCAAATATGTCAATTACCTCCAATATACTCCAATTTGTATTTTTTTTCATTCAAAAGTATATTTAAAACATAAAACAAAGAATATCAAGACATTTTATGTATAAAACATAGGCAAAATATTAGTTAAATTTAGGTGAAACTATCGAATAATATGGTTGTATCAAATACCCTTACACTTAGCTCTTGCTCGTCCTCGTGAAAGGATAAATAAAATAAAATTGAAAATAACTATGATCAATCTCTGAATCTCCCATCAATGTCCAAGAATATATTCATTATAAACAAGAATACAATTAAGAAGGATAAAGAGTATTTCTTGAATTTATTTATATGCAAAACTTCAAAACTCAAATTACTTATTGGGATTTAAATGAAATCAATATCATGCCAAAGTGATAGGTTCTCTCATTGATACACACTTTCAACACTTATATGTTTAGGGCTTATGTGTTTAAATCTATCAAATTCAATCAATGAATATATTTTGTCATAAACTTGTTTTTCAATATCATCTCCATTACTAATATACTACAAATAAAACATGAATCAAAAGGTCTTATTTTTAATTGTAATAGGGCTAAGGTTAAGGTGAGGGAAAAGAAAGTAAGAATAGGCTAAAACAAAAGGAAGTAGAGCATTCTGAAAAGTGATATTTCAAACAAGATATTTCATCAAAGCACATAAATATATCTTCTTTAATCACCAATGCTTAACCTCTTTTAATTAAGCTCTTTCAACATAAAATCTTAATGTCATATAGAAACATATTTTTTTTTCACCTTCAGAAACTTTGCTCATCTTTTCATCATGCATCACTTTTTCTTTCTTTTCACATAATTTCCAACCATAATTCCATGAGATATAACAAGTATTTTGTATTACTAATCCTTGGCTAGGAGAAAAGGAAAACATATAAAAAGTCAAGGCTTATAAATGGATAAAGCAAAAGAAAGATAAACAAGGGCTCACTAAGGATAATATGTTTTAAGTTAACTTTTTGGTTCAAGTATTTAAAATTCCTAATGTCTTTATAATCTACATGTATATACGTAATGTAAATGTAATCTCAACAAGATATAAAACAAGTTCTAAAGATACATATCATTGAAAGAATACACAATCAAATACTATAATATTGAAGACTCAAAAGTTTACATTGGTATAACACTATCAAGTCAACATGGTATATTCTCAAAGTTAATCCCTAAACCAGTTAAACATAAAAATTTGCATGCACACTCCTTCATTGAATTTATATCTTCATCTATATTAATTAATTCTCATATTCTCATAAACCAATCAGAGTTCAAAACATAAAACATAGAAATTTGTTTTTCTTAGAACAACAAAGAAAACCAACAATCTCCTAATACTCCCACACTTAAAACACAACATTGTCCTCAATATTGAAATAAAAGAAAAGGAATATAAGAGAGAATAATAAAAATAAAGTAAAATGCAAAAACAAATGAGGAAAAAAGAAAACAAATTTGATTATTTTTTGTTTTTGATGGGTTGCCTCCCAGTATAGCACTTTTATTTTATGTTATTTACTCGACATGTTACATTTTAATTCTTCATAGATTGGTTCAATTGTCCAACCTTCATAGAAAGGTTTTAAGCAATGCTTATTGACCTTAAGTACTTTGTTGGTTTATAAACTTATAATTTCAACTGCACCATAAGAAAAAAACATTAGAAACAACAAAGGTTCCAATCCAACAACAGCATAACTTCTTAGGAAAAAGTTTCAAATATGAATAATAAAGAACAACTTTGTCTTCAACAAGGTAATCATTCGATCATGAAGATTTGCAGTCTTTTCTTTGTAAATCCTTGCATTCTCATAAGCATCATTTTGAATCTCTTCCAACTCTTTAATTCCAACTTTCTTGTAATCCCAACATCATAATAATCCATGTTACATTCTTTAATGGCCCTAAAAAGCTTTGTGTTCAAGCTCCACCGGTAGATGACATGTTTTTCAATAAATCATCCTATAAGGTGACATTCCTATAGGTGTATTGTAAGTAGGTTGATAAGCCCAAAGTGCATCACCAAGTCATAGACTCCAATCTCACTAGTTAGGTTGCACTATTTTATCCAAAAATGGAATTGATTTCTTGATTTAAAATTTCAACGTGGTCATTTGTTTAAGGGATGGTATGTTGTGGAAGTCTGATGAGTCACATGATATTTGCGTAACAATGCTCTCATTGAATGATTGCAAAAATGAATGTCACAATCACTAATGATAGCTTTAGGGATTCTAAAGCCTATCAAATATGTGAGTTCTAACAAAATATAAAGCAACCTTAACATCGTTAGTTCGTGTTTCTTTTAGCCTCAATCCATTTGGACACATAATCAACAAAAAAAGGATATAAATTGTCAAAATAAGAAGGAAACGGACCTATAAAATCAATACCCTAAACATAAAATATTGCATTTTCAAGAATATTCATTAAAGGCATTAGATTCTTTATGAGTGATATTACATGTTCTTTTGAATTTTCACATGATTTGCAAAAATAATATGCATCCTTAAAAATAGAAGACCAATAAAAACCATTTTCAAGTATCTTGTGGGTCATTCTTTTTGCTCTAAAATGCCCACCACAAGAATAAGAATGATAAAAAAATGAGAATGTAATGAAATTCATCTTGTAATACATATCTCCTAACTACTTCATCCACATAAAATTTCCACAGATAAGGAGTATCCCAAAATTAATATTTAGCTAACTTGACTTTTTTAGTATGTAGACAAACCTGGAGAGAAGTCTTTAGTGACCAAATAGTTCACCAAATCAACATACCATGGTCTTTGTAGAGGAATGTAATATATATAACTGCTCATCAGGGAATGTATCTCTTATTTCCACAGATAAGGAGTATCCCAAAAATAATATTTAGCTAACTTGACTTTTTTAGGATGTAGACAAACCTGGAGAGAATTCTTTAGTGACCAAAATAGTTTCACCAAATCAACATACCATGGTCTTGTAGAGGAATGTAACATATACAACTGCTCATCAGGGAATGTATCTCTTATTGTTTTGGTTTGTATATCCTTAGTCCTTAGTTAGCTCAAGTGATCAGCCACATGGTTTTTGACACCATTTTTTTGGCCTTTGATCTCAAGATCAAATTCTTATAAAAGCAAGATCCACGTAATCAATCTTGGTTTGAACTTTTTTTCTTCTAAAAAAAGATATCTTAAAGTTACATGGTCAGTGAAAAACAATGACTTTTGTACTAAAGTAGAGATGACTTTGAATTTATCAAAGAGCAAACACCACTACAAAAGTTATTTTTCAGTTGTATGATAATTTTATTGAACTTTGTCCAACATGCGGGAGTCATAGGCGATAACATGCAAATTCTTTATTATTCTTTGCCTAAACACAATTCCTACCATATAGTCACTTACATCACACATTATCTCGAAAAGGTTCATCTGTAATTTGGTTGTTGGATGATAAAGGGAAGATGTGACACACCTCTTAAGCTCATCATAGGCATCTTTACTTGTTTGATCAAACACAAAATCCATTTTTATGGCTAATAGTTTGCACAAGGGTGTTATAATCTTCAAGAATTTTTTAATAAATTATCAATAGAAACTTACATGACCCAAAAAGAATGAACTTCCCTCACACATGAGCGGTAAGACAATGATGAAATAATGTCTATTTTAGCTTTATCAACCTCTAATCCATGTGATGACATAACATGCCCAATAACTATTCCTTGTTCTACCATAAATAACACTTTTTATAGTCAAGTCAAGGTTAATTTCAATGCACCTTTTCCATGATCAAAGATAAATTTTCTAGACATTTATCAAAAGAATCACCATATGTCGTTAAATCATCCATGAAAACCCCAAGAACTATTCCTTGTTTTTCACCAACATGAATCCACTCTTTTTAAGCACCACATGGATTGGCGCCACCCATTTACTTTTCATAATGGGGTAAATGACTTTTGCATCTAAAAATTTCAAAATTTTCAACTTTCATTACCTCCATCATCAAAGCGGGTTCAAACTTCTTTGCATTTCCCTTATTAGTTTTGCATTGCCCTCCAATAGTATGTGATCCATACATATTGAGGGAATAATACCCTTGATGTCAACTAAAGTCCACCTAATGGTTTGCCTTGTGATCACACAACAACTTCATAAGGTTTTTTCCTCTTGCACACTTATCAAACCCTTTACTATAACGGGAAGTGCATTATTGTCACTAATGGACACATACTTCTAAATTATCTAGCAAAGGTTTTAATTTTAACTTAGTGAGGGCTGTAAAATAGATAGAAAAAGCTTTTTATGTGAAAATAATAATTCAACAAAGACATTACCATTGGAAACAATTTGCAAAGCCTCCAAATCCAATACTGATTCATTCACATTTTAGGGAGCACATATATGCCTCTCCATCTCTTCTTAAAAGGGGCAGCAAATGCATGGTTTTTTTCTATTCTCCCAGGTTCCATTGACACTTGGAATGGCATGAAGAAGATTTTCCTTGAAAAGTATTTCTCATCATCTCGAGTTGCCAATAAAAGGAAAGAAATATGTGGGATTCGACAATCTCATGGAGAGACACTCGCTAAGTATTGGGAAAGATTTGAGTTATTGTGCATTCAATGCCCTCATCATCAAATACCCGATCAGTTGCTCATTCAATATTTATATAAATGACTGATGCCTACTGACCGTAGTATCATTGATGCTGCAAGTGGAGGGACATTGATAGATAAGATATCCAAGGTTGCACGCCAATTGATCTCTAACATGGCAGCCAACTCCAAACAATATGGCACCCATGGAAATTTCTCAAGCAAAAGAGTAAATGATCTTAGCAATAAATTGTCTAAAATAATAACTTAAAGTTTGCTCTTAGCAATTAAATAAACAATCATAGAAAAAATAAGCATATGAGAACAAACATATTCATCATATAAACTAAAAAAAGAAGGTAAAATAGATATCACAAATCTTGAAATCTGAAGGTTTTTGTATCATTGCAAACAAGAAAAAATAGTTTAACCTTGTATGTTTGTGGAACAAATAATAAAAAAGAAATAACAAAATATGCTTTTAGGTTCGTAGAAGAGATGGGGCATTTTTTATCTTCTACTGGTTAGCCACCCTCTCTTCTTTTCTTTCTCTTTTTCTTTTTATATCATAGAAAACCCTAGTTCCTATTTTAAAAAGTAGTCCTCCCTTCAGTTCATAATTTTACATTTAAACAATTCAATAACTATTTTTCTAAAAATAAGAGATAACCTTGCCTCTTCAAGATTTGACTTAGAGGAGCTAAATTGCTGAAACAAAGAGTTGGATGTCAATTTAGATGCTTCGAGACGCAATTAGGACATGTTTTTTCATCAAACCTGTTGTTGGCAGAATTTAGTTTTCATTTTTGAAAAAAATCATATCTCCATCATATGAGATCATTTTAGGCTGGACATTTGAGATTAGATAGGACTTGGAGTCGTAAATCCAAAAAAAAATAAGTTTGCATCAATTGGATTTATATAGCTCAAGATATTCAAGTCAGAATGGTTGAAGGTCAACACTTACAGATTGCAAGATTTGACTTTGAAGGTTTTTCCATTTTCTTCCTTATTTTATTTTCTTGCCTTATATTTCTTGAAAGGATGGTGTTACCTTTTTAATGTCGCTAAAATCACTTCATTTCGATCTCTAAAGCTCACGCTCTGCACAAAACATTGATTGACGATCAAATATGTCAATTACCTCTAATTTACTCCTTTTTTCATCTTTCATCCAAAAGTGCCTTCAAAATATAAAATAAAGAATATCAAGACATTTTATATATAAGAAAGACATAGGTAAAATACTAATTAAATATGGGTGAAACTATCGAATAATATGGTTGCATCAATGACATAACTACTTCACGAAGTGTAAAGACATATTCACTAGTGAATTTTGAATTCTTGGTGTTAAGTATCCAATTGACATCATTATACATTTCAAGTACCGATAGATAACCAATATAATGTAACCTATAGTCCAATATATACCTTAAATATTTGGGTACTCTCTTCATTGCTTTTTAATGACCAATGCTTTAATTACTTATATATCTACTCGGTTTAGTGATCAATGATGTAATATATAGTCTTTTGCAATTCATAACATACATCAAGCTACCAATTATTCAAGAATATTCCACTTTTGATAACTTTATTTTTGGACAAATACACACTTATTTCCATTGATTTCTTAAAAATGTTTTTGTCACCTTTAAAAAACTTGTAAAACATTTCTCAACATAATGAGAATAGAATAATACCAATCCATTTGATGTTTTGCTAAATTTTATTTTTAGTATAGCATATACAATATGCACAAGTCTTTCATGTCAAATCTATTAGTTAATTTTTTTTTAGTAGACTAGATCATACAGTAATTTCTATCTGAAATTAACATGTCATCCATATAGAGACATATAATAGCATAATCTTTATCCATGTTTTTTTTATCTAAACACATTTATTATGTTTGTTTATTAAACTCATTTGATAAAATAACCATGTTAATTTTGTATGACATTGTTTAAGTGCTTTCTTCAAACCATATAATGACTTTACAAGCTTAAAAACTTTGTTTTCTTGTCCAATAGAAACAAACCCTTTAAGTTATCAATGTAAACCTCTTCATTAAGGTCACCATTTAAGAAAATTATTTTAAATTTATTTAATATATCTCATCATTGTTAACAATTGTAATGGCTATTAATGTTTGACAAAAAGTTATTATTGACATAAGTGAATATGTGTCAAAATAATCAATATCTTTTATAAAAAAAATCATTTGAAAACAAGTCTTACTTTATATTTGTTAACAGTTTCATCAACTTTCATTTTTTTTTTAGTTCAAACTAATCAGTTTTAATTTGATCTAGTCCAATTTATTTTTATTCAAAACCAATAAAATCCAAATCGTATGCCCTAATCTTCTACACTATGGTGAACAAAGAAGATATTTTAATTCACTAAAACCATATGGGATACATTTAACAACAAGCACCAAATAATAAATTATAGATCTAATAATTCAATACAATTTCCATATCTAAATCAGATCTATAACAAAATCAAAATACAACACAAAATAATTAGAAGGAAACAAATTAAATAAATTAAAATTTAAATTAACAAATTGTTGCATATTGTTAAGAACAACAATAACAATAAACAAATAAAATTTTATAAGGAAAAGCAAAGAAAAATGTTATTTTAAAAAATAACATAAAGTTATGGTATAAAAGTGATTTGTCATTTTCATGACAATAAATAATAAAAAAAAATAGAGAGATGTTGATTTGTTTTTATCACTTTCATCACAACTAATTTTTTATTGAGGTCGTAACACTATAATCCATTATAACAAAATAGTTGAGTAGAAAGAGGATAAGAGAGAGACCATAGATAGAGTAGAGAAAACATAGGGTATGGGTGACTAGTTTAGAATTTAACTTTTAGGGTTTCTTATACTTGGTTTGGGTTTTAAACTCAATCAGTTTAGTTCAATTTGGTTTGGTTAGTTTTTTACTTTTCAAACTAAACCATGTTTTTTATAGGTTTTTTAATTGCTTTTTTTTGTTTTTGTCCGTAATTTGGTTTCTTTGGCTAATTTCTTTTAGTTTATTTGGTTAATTTCACAGTTTTTGTTCACAATTTGTCTTCTTCAGTTAATTTCTATAAGTTTCTTTGGCTTTTCTAGTTACTAGATTTTCTTGTTCACCCTTAATGCCAGATCCCCACCTTAATATTCAGAATCTTCAATTTTCACAACCTCAACTGCATCAAAACTCTTTAAACATAGTTTATAATTCCATTGACATTACTTCTACAACTTCTATTGTGTCACTCTAAAGTGCCAACAATTGATTTAATTGTAATCAATTAAGTAAGATTTTCATTCACAATTAACTTCTTCAATTTTTTCTTCAATGGTTCCAAAGGTTTTGACAAATTTTCCTTGCAATACAAACAATTCTCCCTTCCACCATAACTTCATTCCAAACATCTCAAAATTCCATAATATGTCACATTACAAATACAACCATACTAGCTTACTATCTTGATTTTGACTAATTCATATTTGATCCTTTAACATAAAATGATATCTAAAAAGCTATATATAGCATCATTATCCACCAAAATATCCATTTAACATTTTTGTTCCTCCCTATTAACCCGTATGGTTTTATACGGAGGAACTCGAAAAACATTATTATGAGAAATCTTATATAGCTCATGTAAAACCCCAAGTGTACATTTAACATGGAATATTAAGGAAATAATTTAAATTAAAGAGTAGAAATGAGGTCAACGATATTAGATATTAATAAATGGGATGCAAGTGTATATACATACATACATAGGGGTAACAATATGAAAATTAATGATATTTTACGTAATGACTCATAAAAGAAATATAGTTCAAACGATTAGTTAGTGCATATTGAGTTGCTTTGTCCACCGATTTAGAAGAAAATTCAAATTTATATATAGCTGAGAATAGTTTTATTAATTTTGAGGTGTTAAATAATATATTGAGAATTGGTGGATGTATTGGAGTTCATGAAAATGATGATATCATTGAGCATCAATTAATTGAAAAAGATTATAATTGACATGAAGATGATGAAATTGAAGAAGATGAAGACAATCTTGACTAATCTGTAAAGCATCAATAAGTAGTGAAATTGACTTCAATATAATCTTTATGGTTATTCCTTTATAATGAACTATTGTTAACACTGATGGAACATTTATTATTGTGATTTTATTATTATGTTGTTGAACAAAAATGGTTTTACTATGTTATAATTTTACTGTATTTGTAGGTTGGATAGATAGAGAATAAAAAAAACATTATGGAAAAAGAAATTATTTTATTCCTATGGAGCTACTGATGAATTGCAAAATACCAACATAGTTATGGATTACAGAACCATACAACTAATCATTACAAGCGAGATCATTGAAAAACTGAAAACCACAAGATTTTTCTACTAAGAGGGTGTTTAACACTGCGTTTCAAAATTAATTTTTTTAGAAAAATGAAAATTGTTTATTTTTATTTTTATTTAAATTAAATATTTTTGGTGTTTTTAGATCATTTTTATGTGCTGATGTTAAAATAATATTTAAAAAAATATCATTTTGATGCATTTCTGAAAGAAAAACACTTTCAAAAATAACCTCAACCACACTCCCAAACAAGCACTAAATATTACAAACAGAGTCATCAATAGACAAAATCCCTCAGAAAAATCCAAGGAGTTAGGGAAAAATCTATAAGACCATGCCACTAGTAATTATAGAATAAAATCACCGTACACTTACACTACCAAATCAAATTAAATAAATGATTTATCTATCTTCAATCATGTGTACAAAACACAATCTAGATTTCAAAACACCTAAATGCATCACAGAAGATATCAAGACACCTAAATCCATCACAAACCTACACCTTCCTACTATAGCATTATAGTTTGCCATAGTTAATAAATTGAACTACATGAAATATTGTCTGAAGTACTTAAGCTTTTACTAAATTTATAATTATTTTAGTATTATTTATTGTATTATCATTTTTATTCTGACCTTCATATACTTTGGTGTATTTTGAATCAATTCATTTTTTGACTTCTTTTAGATTTCCCTTTATATTCTTTATATAAACTAATGCAATTATTTAAATACCTTCAATAAGTTTCAAAGTAATTGATTTTTTTTTAATTTTATAAAATATATAAGTTTTGAAAATTATTTTTATTATTTTAATTCTCCACTCAAATATTTTAATTAATTGTTTTTTTCTTAAAATGATAGCCTTAAAATCGTTTTAAAAAACTTTAAAATTAGACTTATGATATGAATTTTTACTTCTAAAATTTAAAATTACTTTTTTAAAAAAAATTGATTAATTGTGTTAAACATTATTAAAATGAAAGATATTTACATTATTATATTAGTTGTACGTGCAAGATATGGAAGGAATAATAACATCACTTGATCTCAAATATATAGATGTATAAGGAGGTAAGAGCTAAAATAAAGTATAAGGACTAATTTTTAAATGAGTTTAATTTTTAAATGAATTTAAGTTTATAGGAGGTCTTCTTAAATGAGTTTAAGTTCAAGAGAGGTTTTAGACATTTAGCCTGAAACATATCCTAGACTTCATCTCACCAACCTACTTTTAAACAATGAGTGATCAAAATAAGTAAAGCTAAACAACTTAACTATAAAAAAAAATATAAGGAAAATCAATTGAAAAGAGCAAAAAAATAATCATAGTTTACCACTACTAATATTCCTATTTATAACAACCTCCAACACCAAACACATATGAAAATGTAAAAGCTTGTTCTAGTGAGTTCACTCAAAACTAAAAACTTTTTGTAAAGACTACTATATTGTAAAATAAAAATAGTCAAACCACCATGAAGAAATTATAGAAATGTTTATAGGAAGTCATAAAACAATAAACGAACCCTTATTATTCCAATATTAGTTTTCTATTAATGCCATTAAAAAACAAGAAAAAAAACCCTCCTTGGCCTCTTTAAAATTCACCACCACTACTTTAAGTCATAAATTCAACTACTCAAAACCTAGTGGCACTTTACTTATGGTTTCTAAATCCTCCCAACCAAACAAAATCATGTGAACATGCTTGGAACTCATCTAGTATTTTATATACAAGCTTTAAACAATGATAAATTAAAATAGCAGCTAGCTAAGAACTTTATAAATCATCTAGTATTTTATATACAAGCTTTAAACAATGATAAATTAAAATAGCAGCTAGCTAAGAACTTTACAAATCAAATCTTTTACAATATCTCTCTAATATAAATGTTTTTTCTTTCCGTTGAAGTGGAAATTTGACACAAATGCTCCATACAGCAGTTACATTTTATAAGAACGTAGAACCCTAAATTAATTGCCTCCTACATTGAGCCACACAGTTAATTATTCCATGTCCTCGACCAGGATAACTTCACCCCAGGTGGATGCAGCATTCATGCAACAATTTCTGATCCATTTGTAACGAGGAAAAACTGATTTGCTTTGAATATAGTATATACCAGTATACCACCAAGCTGAAGTGTTACCACTCTAATTTTGATTGTAGTTCTTTATTTTTCCTTGTAATAAGTGATCATGATGGAACTCTGTGAATGGGAAAGACGAGTCCAAGAAACGAATCATCCTAGCCGCACATCTCCACTGGGAACAGCTTCTATGTTCTTCATCCAAAAAAATCAAAGTCCAACACGACACCCTAAATCAATCATGAACTCTAGGTCTAGATTTCCCTTCAAACCCACCCTGCAAAACCCCCAGAGCGTCGTCATGCCACCTTCGCGCGGTTCTTCCTCGTCAAACAAAACACCAATAACAAAAGGAATGCTGTTTAGAATGCGGTTGCAATAGTTTTTTAAAGTGTTTTTTTACTGAAATATATCAAAATAATTTATTTTAAAAAAAAATTATTTTTGATATCAGCATATCAAAATAATCTAGAAATATCAAAACATATTCATTTAAAATAAAAATAAAATTTAAATTTCGGCAAAACACCGGTTATATCGCACAGTCAAACGGGCTATCAAAGTTTTCAAACACAAATTCCCACCACAGCCATCATTTCCCTCTACGAAACTACCACCAAAATGGAACCCTACTAAACCCTAACTCCTCTTTCACCCACACACAAAGATAAGAAAACTCCAAGCACCCCATTCATTCAAACCCTAAACTCTCTCTCAGCCTCACGCAGGCCATGATAAATAGTCTATATATATCTGCTTCCCTACTAAATCTCAACAGCTGCATCTGGAACCTAAAAGATATCTTCCTTCACTAGTGCTCACGACGCAGTACGCACACGAAACAAAAACAAATACTGAAACTAGGGTTACCTAGAGGCTAAACACTTTTTTATTTTTTTCTAGAGAGTATATGCTTTTTCTTGGTTACAGAAAAGCTCTCTGTTTGCACTTTTATTTATCGGTATATTTTTCTTGGGCGATGTAATTAGCCAGGAACAGTGCCCTGAAAAGGATTTAAAAGCACGCTCACCTCTGAAAAAACGAGAGAGAAAGAGTAAAGTGTAAGCATGAAATGATACTACAATCGACAAAAGCGGAAAGGAAACCTAAAAGAAGCCTCTCCCCCACGCGGGAACAGTTCCACTACTTCTTTTTAATTTTCTTTCGAACTGCACCAAAATCAAATATTTTCGATAAAATGGCACCACAAAAAATGAAAAAGAAAAGGAAAAACCAAGCATTGCGTTTCAGAGAGACAGAGAGGCCAAGATGGCACGAGCCTCGAAAATACAGTGCCTTTCGCACTCACCTTTAAAATGCCTCGAATTTCAAACGCTGAAAAGGGCAAAAGTCCTGCTCCTGCGTGCTCCTATATTTTTTAGCCTCACCCTACATAGATCCTGATATACCTATACATGGCCATCTTCTATACCATCATCATCATCATCATAACATGCATGAACCATGAATGGTCAGTGGACACATACATACATACATACGTGTACTGTGTGCGTGGGAAGCTGTAGAGCGTGCAAGCAGTGCAGGTGGACCCTTTGCCACCGGTTTTTTCTTGGATTGAGACGGAACGGGTGCCAAGAAAAGGAGTGTACCGTTGTCTGATTGGTCAGAAAGTGCTGGGGCTTTTAGCATGAATTGTTCAATTAAGACTCTGATTCTGTGTGCCAAAAAAAGAAGATGATTCACTGAATTGTGTAGGCATTACATTTCCGTCTGTTTGTCGAAGTAATTATTCAAATCCCATTTGATATAATTAATCACTGACGAGCTGTAAAAAACACTTCAAAAGTTTAAGTTCAAATGTTTATGAATCTTGAAAGAATAATGCCAGAAACTACGTAAAAGAAGCTGATCTGGTGAGTACCGTTTTGTTTTTACTTCCAAGACTTTTGACAACCGATTATTGGATTCGATGATTATTGAAAGTAAAAAACATAAAATATAATTCATTTTTAGTTTTAGTTTTGTAAATACAAAACTGTAAATGATACCAAACATCCTTTTTATTCTATAATTTAAAAAGATAATCAAGTCAAGAATAAAAACATAAAATGAGCACACCTTAAAAATACCAAAGAGTAAATGGAAAAATCATTTCAGAGAATTGGAAGGGGTGTGACTAAAGAGATTAGCTCATATTTAGCATGGCATCACCTCTCTTCCTTCGACTATTAAAAACTTGGAATAAAAGATTTGTTGCTCGTGTGGTTTTATATTTGAGTTTTATAATTATTAATATGATAATAAATAAGAATTTATATAGTTATTAATTTTCAAAACTCGTAAAATTAGATGATAGTAACACTATTTACTCTAAGAAAAACAGGATTGGAACGTACAATCAGTAAATAGGAGGGGTGACGTATGTGGGAAGCGGTGGGGTTCCCAGATTCTTTGTCGCATTGACCAGCAGCACTGATCTGTACCAACAGAAATAACGATCCATCCATCCCTTGCTGTAGTTTTCATCCATGGTGGCCTATATAGTTTTCTGTTCTATTCTGCCTGTCTTCTTCTTCTTCTTCTTCATTTGTATCACCAGCAAATCACTGTTGCGCTTTGGCTACTACCTCACAGTATAACCCGGCCCTTCTTTTAATCAGTTGGCAGAGACAGTCGTTAATTTGATGCTGCTTCCTGTCTGATCCACTTGCTCGCAAATTACAATCAAGTCAGGGAGGCACCCATTAATATAATATAATATAATAAATCTCTTCATCGTCAGTGTTGAATATTCCTACAGCTCTCATGTTACTTGTTTTCATGAACCCTAGTAGAAAATTGCATTCCTTTTCTTTTGCATTATCAAGTGAGTGGGTTACGGTAAGCCTTACTTGGATGATGCTTGTTGGGAAACGTCCACTTTATATATATATATATATAATTCAATAAAAAAAAATTAGTTCAAATCTAAAAATAAAATTATTTGGTGTTGTGCAATTTAAATTTCAAACATAAGTAAAAAAATGAGAGTTGAATTGATATGACTTGATGACTTCAAAGATAATATGAAAAATTGATAAAAATATAGTTTAACTAAAAAAATCAAGTTGATATTTTAAAACAATATTGAAACAATGATATATTGAATCAACTCGGGTTAACCTTTCAAATGTGTGATCTCCTTTATAAGACTATGATAACCTTAAAGAAAGCAAATCAAATCAAATTATAAAGTTCAATTTGTAATAAACTTGTTGAATAATGAAATTGAGAAAAATTTAATCTACAAAAAGACACTAAAATGATTTTTCTGAATAAAATTATGAACATATATGATATTACGAGAATGTTATCATCAATCTTGCAAAGTCGTCATTATATTCTCTGATTACTCTGAAATTTTAACATAATATATATAATATAGCAAGAGACTCCTCGTTAATAACGATTTCTCTCTGTTTTTTGTTCTAAGATTACAGCTGACAAAATTTGGCTGGCTAGCCGGCTCGCTACTTTAGGATTCTTGAATCATCACTCACCAATAGCTGTTCTCGATAAATTCGTGGTCCTTGATTTGATCTCTTAATTATCATCTGCCTTTGATCTTTCGAATCTACCCCATTTATTTACTTCTTGAACACTGCCTTAATTTTGCTGACACAAGTTGCTAGCAGTGTGTGCTCCAGCAACAGCCGGTAGCCACTAGCAATTTCAACGTGCTAGGCCATCGGAAACCGTGAGGTTTATAATACTTCAATAACATAATCTTTTTTTCCCGGTGAGAGGTTACGGGGTTTAGAAGGGTTCTCGGTTTGGTTCGTTTTAGCTGAAATATTTTGTACTAGTTAAAAAAAAATAAAATAAAATTAGTTTTATTTTTCATTCCGGTTTAAATTCCTTCCTATTCCATATTTTTGGTCAAATACCATTCGAAACGTTCCGGTTTTGTTCCACTCATTCCATCTCGGCCCAATAATATTTTTTTTAAATAATAAATAATTTAATAATATCAATCATACCTCTTAATCCGACCGTTAGAATTGGATAAAATTTTACAAAGAGTCTCTTGATTTATTTATATATATTATGTTAAAATTTCAGAGCAATTAGAGAGTATAATGGCGTTGCAAGATTGATGATGATATTTATCACAATATTATACATGTTTATAATTTTATTCAGAAAATCATTTTATTGTGTCTTTTTCAAATTATAATACACAATTCTAAATAATTTTATTTTTAGATTTGAAATATATAAAATTTTATATATATATATATATATATAACCCCGAAACAACACACCAAAACCAAAACATTATGTTCCAATTGAATCATCAACCAAAACCGAATTTGACAACCAAGCAAATTCATGTATTGCATGGAAGTTTTCTTCAGATATATTTCAACACATAGCAAACATCACTTCTTCAAGGTAAATGAACAAGCATGCAGGTTTCAAGAACAACTAGACACTGTAATACTTTGTGATTACGATTAAACAACAATAATTTATGGTAACGTTTGTTTTTCAAAATATTTATTTTCTACTTGGCTACGAATCCTTCAGGTCCTAGTTACTCAAGTATGTCCCTGAAAAATTGACCACTCAACGCCCCATTTGACAAACGAAACAAAGACAGCACCATGCCCCACTACGGATCATTACCAGCAGCATAATTAGTGATGTGGATTGACCCCAACTATATTCAAATAAACGAAAAATAGGAATTTATATATCCATTTTGATTGAAAAATCAATCCAACCACCCTACCAGAAGGTGGCCCCTTCAGTGTTAGTTACCCCTACACTCCCAGCAACATATTATCCAACATTTCACGAGATTTACGATGACAGTGATGTCAGGTTTGAGACAAACAGCAGAAGCATAACACCATACTAAGAAAGCATATAATAAGCCTTCACATATAGACAAAAGCATTCATGATATTCTGCCATCACTTACATATAATTCCAGATATCAGTCATGGAGGTCTCGGACACAACAGGAAGAAGGGAATTATAACTTAAATAGATAGTTTTAACTATTTTAATAGATAGCCAAGGTCTCTAAACATCTTTTTCAGCCATTACATGAAGGACCAGTTCATGAACATGAAGGCCAGGCAGTGGTTGGAATCATCGTCGTTGAGAACTTTCCATGCGACGGCCTGCTCATAGGAGACTGGCCTCCCCATGCTGGATACACATATTCCGGCTGGCAGATAAGCGTATCCCTGGAAATGTAGTATAACAGCACCAAGACAGGTTAGAACAGTTTCCAGGTAAAAGCAGAGCAAATGGAATCAATTACTCAGTTTCAGGTTTATAGAGATTCACCTGTTGGGTTATCTTAGAGAACTCGGAGCAGAGAATCTTCCGTCCTGCTTCATCAAGAATCTTGTCTAGCATGATATCTTGAAGGGCCACGAGAGTAGTTTCAAGCATATCTAGTCCGGCCTGGTTTGCAAAAGTGAAAACTGGAGATGCCTGCAATTGTTTTTTATCCAATCATATGTTAATGCTACGATACTGGCCAGAACCTGAAGTTTTTTGACTTCTAGTTTATCAGTTGACAGAATAAAAGGTAGTTACATTTGTTTTCAAGGAGCAGCACATAATTGCATCTGAGTGGTGCCAAAGCTGCTTCAGCAAAGCATCGCCAGCTTGGGACTCAACCCGAAATAGTTCTCCTCCAGTATGGATCCTTCAATATAAACAGGATTATGATAAATAGACCAGTGGTGAAATTGAGAAAAATTAAAAACCAAGAGTAACTAGACCAGGTAAATCTAGGGAAAGAATGAAAGAGACAAAAAAATAGACAAACTTCAGACTATGCATGCAGCTGTTAACACTCTGCTCAAGTGCACCTAGAGTTCAACGCACTACTTGCTTGAACCATTTTTATTCAAAATACACCATTAAGGTATTTTGTTTCTGTAACTCAACAATCCATTGTACATTCTCTCCTTCTAATACATTACACTTTATCCAAAAAACAAAAAAACCATTGCAATGACAACAACTTCAGAAGTGAATCATCATATTGTCACCAGTTATTATTAATTTGAAAATTCTAGAGACAAGAACAATAACAAGTATCTTAGAAGACCTTCAGTATAAAAAAGGATCAACTAGAACTACACAAATTTCACCATTGATTTTGAATCTTCTATTTCAAAACTGGGAAAACGGCCATGTTTAAATGAATAAAAGATAGGATAGGATACCTGTAGCTTCGGCATATCCATTGTGCCAAAGTGAGAGCCTCAGGAGAGCCAGGAAGGGTCTTTGGCCCCACATTGGAGCTGAGCCTGGAAGGAGCAATTGCCATCGCAACCCTCTGAACAGACCCCACAACACCACGCACATATTGGCGAGCCATAGCAGCCACATTGTCTCGCATGTGGTTCTCAAACGAAAATTGGAAGGCGATTGTCAGGACTGACCTAAGGTTATAACTGTTGGTGTCAGCCTCACTAGCTGGACGTGTACCACCAGGTCCTACTTCAAGTGTAGAGGCTAAATCTAAAGTGCGAGTAGTAGCAGGTGCATCCTGTGATAAAAGAAACCAAAACAAATTATAGAAATGAAATTATAACAAAAAACATCCAAGAGTTTTTGAGTCACAATTATGGCAGGATATTGGTCGAGGTCACCCAACTGTTTTAGGATCCAAAGGTATGACACGAAATCCAGAAGACAGCAATGGTGCATCATCAGCAAAGGATTCATCGATAGGCGCGAAGACAAGTTGAGCACAAGCACCAACAGCATTTTCATCAACTCCAGAGCAAAGCTGCCAAATTAGATTTGAAAATGTTATCAATTATTCAGGACAAAGATTCCCATTAAAAATAGAAACAAGTTTCAGTTTCCAATTAAAAGCAGGGGTTAACCAACCTGCAATAAGTACATATCCCGTGTCAATGCTACATCTTCTGGGGAGAATGCATGTCCCTCCAGCCGAACTACCTCCAAGAACTACCAATTAAGGAAAAGCAACATTATCACATGGTACATCTTACTGTTATAGAGTAACAAAAAGGAAACCAAAGGCAAATAAAACACTCAAAACACTTACCTCCTCATGCTCCATGGTATGTGCAAGAGGTAAAATGACCTGGCTACTAGGGAAGCCACCAGGTCTGGCACAAGGAACTGCGTAAGGACTTGCCTTAAGACAGGCAGCAGAGTAAGCATCAACCCCATAGTCCGCCCACTCCGAACGATGTTCTCTGAGAAAACGAACAAGCAAAGCAGGAGGAACATTCTGCAGAGAAATGTACAGTCATAATTTGATCAGGGTAACACAACATTTTATTATTGATAAGGATGAAAACATGTTCTTCTGGTATAGTATTGGAGCAGATGGAAAAAAAAAACCAAATAATCTGATTTCTAGAGAATACCTGCAGCAACATCGATGCCTTGGCGCACAGCACACCTCCTCCAAATGTAGGAAACATAGATGCATTGTATTGGGATCCTAGAAATTTATTTGGAGATGAATTTATGACGATGGTCACATCATCCCCACCATCACTGCCCAGAAGTGACCAACCATCATCTGTGAACCCATTCACAGCATCATTGAAACCCCTGAAATCCAAATTACAAACTAGTTAGCAAAGAAGTATTACTCTTGAAAGCACAAAGATAACAACTCCTTGCATGTTCTTATGCCCTAAAACAAGCAAGATCAGGCAAAGCAGCAGCTAAGACATTTTAAGTGGTAGCTTAAAAATCTGCTGACTTGGTGGGATCATCATGGTGGCAGCAATTCAACAGATTGGCACTGCCCCAGTAATTATGCTAGGATATCTATACCTGCAGAGCCTCTGACTAAATGTCCTTAAAACAGCAGGCTGGCGGCCCCCTCCATACTGAATTTCCCCGCTAGTCTCTTGAGCAATTTGTCTCATGTGCCGCAAGGCCTGAATAATCAAATTATAAAATAAACATGAAACATATTTAACTAAATCAAGAAAAATGGTCATAGTCATGATGATATTATTACCGCCATGGTCATTTTCTGAGCAAGAATTTTGGATGATTCATAAAGTGGCCTCAGAACTTCAGGAACACTCCAAACCTAACATAACAAACAGATATTTCAAATTGATGCATAGAGTGAAACAAGAAAATAGCAAATTATGGTAAACTTGAAAAGCTGAAAAATATCATATTCTTACATCTAAATCAACATGATCAACAATGTGGATGATGGAGCCACTACCCTCACATGGTCGAATTAAATAGCCACTGGGAAGCATTTCAGCTCTTACGAAGCTTGAAGAAGGAGGTCCCGTTGGACCACCAGTAGAATTAGTCAATGACCTCTCACAAATCTGCAGAAAATTGAGAAAAGTGAAAGCTTTATACCAGAAACACCTGAATTTAAGAAAGTAAATAATGCAACAGAAAATCACTAAGACTCACCACAAGGCTTCCATCTTCCAAGGTTGTAGTATATCTTAGTGTCCAAAAGTCGCGTGCTGCAGCCAATGTTGTTGGTGCGTAAGTCTGATGAACACAACATATAGATTAATACAGCAACACAGCTCAAACAATTAATTCAGATGTCAGGCCCAAAAAGGGGCTAAAACAATGCCTAATTCACAACATACAAAGATACAAACCTGCATGTATATCAGCTCAATTGTTCCTCCATTTCCTGTAGGAATCACACTCAATATGTCAAGGCATCGGCAGTCACGAAACCACGATGGACGATCTTTGAGGATTTCAGCAACCTGAACATACAATTTCATCAAATGTTATACAACAGAAAATAAAAAAGGCAGTATGATTTAAATTGTTTAGATAGACATGTACCTTTGTGGGCTCCAGGCTCACAAGGCCGCAGGCTCGTGCTGCTACCCCACTACAGTTGCGGGAAACAGCAACGATTCCAATAGAATCCGGACCAGGCTACATTGTCATAGGAAGTTAGATTTAACACACAATAAGAATTTAAGTACACAAACAATATCATAGCACACAAGAATGACAAAAAGCTCTAGGGGTGTTACCTTCATACCAATCATCTGGACCCAGTCGACAGCAGTTCCAGTAGCCTTAGAAAGGAACTCTGCCAGGGTCTCCTCAGCTATTGCGAGAAGACTGACAAAAGTAAAGTTCAAATGCAGTTTAGACTGCAAGAAAATCTCAAGATCACATTGACTCAAAGAAAATGTAATAACTTACCCAGCTGGGTTGTTAGCATCCCGTTGGGGTTGCTGAGGTGTTGCGTTTTGCTGTTGGTGGTGCTGACCACTCATGACCACAGACTCACAGCTATTGTCTGTGGTCGTTGCCGAAGCCTGAGTCGAATGATACACCAAATAAAGGATTATCACAACATGTACATGGATAAAAACTTGATGGTTTCTTACAAAAGCTATCTCAGAAAAAACATTCAACACAGACAACTTTAAGTCATGATCTATGTTGAGAAAAAACGAAGTGGGTAACTTATTAAACAGAATTAATAGAAAAATGCAGATTATCTTACGGTCTGAATTTGTTGGCGCATGAATCCATTTTCATAAACCAAATGGGAGACTTGCTTCTGCAAACGGTCATTCTCTTCCATCAACAGCTTGTTCATAGCAGACAGCTTTCTATTCACTGTCTGGAGACGAGAAGCTTCTTTTCTCTGTTTCTCACGACATCTACAAAATAGAACAATCAAAATAATGGTCATGCCAAATTTTAACGGGCATAGGGAAGTTTCAAAAGGCAAAATGCAGGAACTCTCAAATTTCATGTAAAACATTGAACACAAAGCCAGCATCCAAGACCTTCAGCTTTCACAATTATATTGTCATGACAATCCAAAAAAATCCCTTTTGTTTTTTGAGCAAACCGCCCCCTAGCTTTTACGTAGCTGAAGAAAGATACCTGAACTACTATTATGCGAAAAAATGAGAAGAAAAAAAAAGAAGCTATGCACTGTCAACAAAGATGCGCCTCTTGATCTCTTTACTGCAAAGGAATCGGAGATGGGGGGAAAGCATAAGGAAAGCCAGGAAAGACGTTATCAAAAGCATATCTTTTAGCTGTCACTACCATCCATTCAATTTCAAAGCCACGTTGGATGCCGAGTAAACAACTCGTGATCAATTCATATTGAGCGATAGAGAGATTATGACGAACCAAAAAAAGGCCTTTCCGAGAAAGAATCAATAAATAAATAGCAATTACATAAATCAAAAAGAAAGTTGTTTGTGATCATGAATCTCCTTGAAAGCCAAGACAAAAAACAACAAGCTATTTTCTGAAAAAGTTTAACAAAACAAAAGAATAATTTATTACCAATTCAGAAGAAAGGCATAACCTATGAAACTTCGTCTCTCCAAACACATTAACAGAAAATATTTTGAAAACAATTATGTAAGAAAAGAAACGGAAAGAAAAACACAACTTATTTGAGCAGTAAACAATAATCAACAAGCCAAAAGAACAACCATTTTTATAAAGCCTAATAAAGGTATCGAACCCATATCCCCTTCCTCATTTTCAGGCTAAAACTCTCAAACAGAAAAAAAAAAGCTACACAGAAGAAAAACACTCATTTGGATCCAAATGAAACAGATCTCCATATTTGATCCGAACAAACATGCAGAAAGTGTGAGAGATTTGAGGTTCTGTAGCTTTGTTTCTTAATGAATTAATGTACCTGCGGTTTTGAAACCAGACTTTGATCTGTTTAGGCTCAATGTTAGAGAGAATAGGACACTCTCTAATAAGCTGTTGTCTTCTCAAAGAACTAGGCTTTGGACATTCTGTATACACCCTCTCCAATGCCTCAACTTGCTCAGGTGTATACCTCACATACTTACTTGAATCCATGTGCTTGTCCTTACTGTGTATAGAAAGCGCCATAAAAAACAAAACACCTACTAAAAGAAAACCAGCACCGACCACCCAGATACTGTTTTGAAATGCTTAACAACAACAACAACAAATTAAAGGAAAGGGGGGTGTTTTTTTTTTTCCTTAATGAAAAAGGGAGAGTCTTTGGTTTGGTTCTTGTGTATCTTCTTCAATGGTGGCGGTGGTAGTAGTGGTGTTAGTGTTGGTTTCCACAGGCAGGCTCTCTCCTCCAAGAGAGCCACCTCTCTCGTTCATCAGATACAAAGAAAGTACTGTGGATTGGTTTTGTTTGCTCTCTCAGTAACTACTGTATCTCTCAAGAAACCGAAGCGTAATGGCAGTAGTAATAGAGCAGGAGATAGATAGGGAATGGGAAGGAAGCTGCTGTGGACCTTTTATCTTAGACGCCAATCTCGAGACCCTTTTCTTTGGTTTTTGCTGTCACAAATAAATAAAAATCAAAACAAAAAAAAACCCAGAATGGAAAGAGCTTTGAATTGAATTGAAGAGGAGAGAGACAGAGATTTTGTGCTTTTGTTATATGATATGACAGAGAAAGCAAAGAGAGAGACAAACACAGGAGAAATGGTAAGAGAAATGGCAGGTCAAGCCGGATTTTATCGATCACTACTCCTACCCTACTCCTACAATTATACTACTCCGTATACTGTATATTACTGAGCAAAATAGGAAAATCTTAGTTGGGAGAGGCACACACGAATTTTGCAGAGAGGGTTACGCTGAGTTTTTGATTTTGTATAATTTACTGCCCTGTGGCTCTAAGCTCAGGCATTGAAAATATACAAATCATCAAAAAGTACTCAACAGTGTCGCTGCTGGTGTTCTGTGTGCAGGCTGTTAGCTGGCTGCTGGCCTCAGCAGGAGTGCATTTTATGGGTCATGATGCGCTGCATGCGTGTATGGGAGTATCTGTGCACTTTTATCTATGTATGTATTTCATGATGATGGTATGGGATATTAGATACGGATGGATGTGAAGGTTGTGGGTAATATTCTTTATGTTCATGCATGGGAGGCATGGATGGAGAGAGAGAGAGAGAGAGAGAGAGCGCACCCGCTTGGACTTTGGTGGTGCTGTATGTGTACGGGCAAGGCGACTTGGGTGGGTTTTTGACCCGGATGGGATATCTATTTAGTGTAGATATATTGTTTTATTTTTTGTTTGAAATATATACAAACAATTATTATTTTTTAATATTAACTATTAAGATGAAAAAGATTGAATCATTAAACTTATTAATATTAATATAATCTAAAAATATAAAAAATAATTTAAAACTCTAAAACTAAAACAAACTCAAAAATGAAAACTAGTTTGGCCGTCACCATCACTTTGAGCTCGAACATTGGACTTCTAGTTCATGCATCGAGAGGATTAGGAGGTGAATTTATCTAATCCTTGCCAGAAAATAAGTACTCATAAGAGTATAATGGTATTTTTACTTTATTCAATGATTATATATTTTTAAGCAGAAAATGTTTTAATTGTATCATTGGAATCCTATGATTTAAAATGAACAAGTCAATCTTATCAATACACATACTAACTATTTAACCTTAGCTCTGTCGCGGGCTATAATTTATTTGTTTTCAAAAATATATCAGATATACAAGTTATCTTGATATTGTTTTACATTAAAAAAATTAAAATATAAAAAAAGATTATAATTAAATATATATTTAAACTTCTATATCAATAAACTAAAACAAATATTAACACTAACAAAAAAAATAGAAGATTTGAGAGATTAATATAAATTAAGATATCCAATCACATAAAATAATATATTTACTTGATTGTGTTAAGTGAACTTGTTTATTTAAGTCAATAAAAGATAATATAAATAGAAACACAAATGAAAATGATTGAATAAACTCATGCCATAAAAATATTACACAAGACCTAACATATAAAAAATATTATTTAAAAATAAATATTTTTATTTTGAAAAAAAAACATTTTTTTTTAAATAAATGTATACATACATGTGTGTGTGTGTGTGTGTGAATTAGAATAATATCTTCAAAAATCAAACATAAATAAAAACAATTATTAAAAAAGTCATGCAAACCTCGTGACCAAAGTCATTAGACCAAGATAAATTCATAAAAAAAAAAATTGAAGATAGTTACAGAATCCATATTTAAGAAATAATTAATGCAAAATGATAAGATCATTTTTATGATTTTTTTTAAAAAAAGATGTCAAATGAAATTAAATTTTTAAATTTGTGACTCGGGTCATAAGATTATAAGTACTACAAATGAAACAATCAAATGTAAAAAGACAAAACTATGGAAAAAAGCATTTACACAAAAGGATATGTGAAAGATTTTTAATAAAAATAATGAGGGTGAAAATAAAAAATAATAATTAGAGGGAAATCAAAAACTTTCAAATTGAGATTTAAATTGAAATGAAAAATAGCTTTAATAGAAGAACAAAAAATCAAAAAAATAAGGGTTAAAAAAAATAGCATAAACTTTCATTGAAACAAGATATTAGAAGTCAATACAACCTTAACAAAATAAATAGGGAAATAAATTAAAAATCAAAATAATAAAGATCAAAATAAAAAACAATATATGAGAAATTTTAATTAAAGAAATAAATTAAAAACAAACAAAACTCATATGAAAGGAATAAGAACAAAATAATAAATCAAAACAACAAGGACATAAATTGAAAAACAAAAAATTAAGAAGACAATTGTCCATTCTATCTAGCATAAGAGAGAAAAGAATGGGAAAAAAATGACAACAACCAACAATCCAACCACTATACGTTGTTACGCACTAAAACAAGAGAAAGATGACACAATGACACTTCCCAAGACACGATGAAAAATCATGTTTGGTCATAGGGTGGTGTCGTGCATTCATCATCCCTAATGGCACATATACCACTTATTTGTTGGAGAGTAATGAGCATGCGTCAACATCTTTCTTCAATACCAAATTAAAAAATCAATATGAAAAATGTTAAAACACCTCATAACCATGATAGTTATTAAAGATACACATGTGAAAAATACAAAAGTACCCCAAATAAAATTTTATTTTTTTTCCTTTTTTAAGGTCAATAACATATTTTAATTGTTTATTTTGACATTAATATATATAGTATGTTTTAAATGTATTTACATTTCAAGCTATCAATGATTACTATAAAGTTGGCTTGCGTTATACTACGAGTCAAATAACATTTTTTGAATATAAAAAGAAACATTTAGGCTTGTTAACATTTTCCTAGTTAAAAAGCTTTTTAAAATGATGTAATGGTTGATCTAATGTGACATGATCAACTTAAGAGGTCCAAAAACCAACTCAAAAAACTAGGAACAATGTGTTTGACTCACAAAAATTCAAGATAATATTTTTTAAATAAATAAAAATGTATTAGATCTCTGGGTTAATCAGAGTTAACTTTCCAAATTCACAACTCATATTATGAGACTATGATAACTGTGTATAAAATAAATCAAAATAAATTATGAAATCCAATTCTCAATCAAACCCAATATTGAAAAATAAAATTGAGAAATAATTTAAAAAATAACTTAATCTAACATACTAAACTTGTGACTTGAATAACGAGTCTTAACTAACCTTATAAAAAGTAAATTGAAAAAATAACTTGAGTTAATCTAGATCACTAAGATAAAATCATTGAATTAAACAAAAACAATTGAGTCAACAGAAGTTAACCTACCAAACCCTCGATCTAGATCACCAGGATAACCTCATAGAAAGTAAAAAGGAAGAATAATACAAGTCAATCTCAATTAACATATCAAACTCACAACTTAAGTCATGAGAATAAGATATCCCATAAAAAAGCAAATAAAAAAATATATAAAGCACAATTTTCAATAAATTTATTGTTGAATTTTGAGATTGGAAAAAATCAATCTAAAATAGGGCACAACAAAACAATCCAAATTTGTTTAGGTCAACTTATTAAATCTGCAACTCAAGTCATGAAATTGATATAATATCATTAGAAATAACTAATTAACCATGAATTCTAATTTCTAATCAATACAATGATGAAAAATAAAATTTTGAAATACCAAAAAAAGAACAAAAAAACTCGAGTCAGCCAGATTAACACGTTAAACTCATGACTCGAGTTATGAGACTAAAATAACTTTATAAAAAAAAATGAAAATAAATCATGAAATAGAATTCTCAATAAATTCAATATTGAATGGTAAAACTAAAAAAATATCAATTCAAACATAAAAAAACTTGAGTCAACTGGGTCAACTCATCAAATCTACGATACAAGTCATGAAAATAAGATAACCATATAAATATTAAATCATAATAAATTATGAAGTTCAATATACAACCAACCAAATATTAAATGATAAAACTAGAAAAATAAACATAGATTTAGACACCAAAAAAAACATTGCAATGAAAAATGTTTTGTAAGGTGATACACAATAAAGACACCACCATCTATTAGTGTTTTGTTAATTATATATTATTATTGCTGTTTTTTTATTACTTTTATTGTTATTTTTACTATATTCTTTATATTCTTTTAATTGTTATTCGTTTTGGCAAAAGAGTGGTTGATGAGTTTATTCATTGATTTTAGTAATGATACCACATAGCACCTACATTTGGTAGAAATAAATTTAAAGAAGCTCGAGCCAATAAGAACCAGTGATTAAAACTCAAGAAATGCCAAGCAAAAGAGAGCAGCAAGTTAGTTCTGCTCTGCCTTTCCATCTAGATCGATAGCTTCATGTCTAGTGCTAGAAGCAAGAATATTGGCCATTGATTTCTCATTCTCTATGTTGTATATGATCATCCCTTCCTAGTATAGCATGTAATGGCTAGCTAGGTCGTCAAAGTTCAAATATTAAGTAATCTCTATAATTAAATGGATGCTTTTGGATATATATCATGTGCTGTGCCATCATGAACTCAACTTTGTGCATGCCTTGATGCCTTTTGACCTCGACGTGCCAAGTGGCAATTGTTGTATATTAATTAGGGTTTCAAGGCATGGTGTTCCAAAAAAAATGACGTGATGATAAAAGATTTGAGATCTGCATAATAAATGTCTCGAATTCAAGTTAAAATGTGTATTTCTTGTAAAAACCTGAAACAGCTAAGATTTTACTCAATCACCTATACGGCACAAAATATGTTTTTCAAGAATGGAATGGAGTTTTCTGTTGATATTTGATTTTCATGGCGAAATCACAATTAACTAATTAAATTCTTGCTACCATGCATGCATACACAGCATATATATATATATAAATCCCGGCCGGCCCCAATAAAACTAGGTTAACCGAAATTCAAACCTCAGAAACGTAGCTTTTTAAAACCCTAAAGTTCACTTTGTGGTTAAGATCGACCAGCACCAACCAACCATCCCTTTTGGTGACAATTTGAGAGTGTTTCCCACCTAGCTCCTTCCCTTCATCCATAAGAATCCAAGAGATTGAGAGAGAGAAAGCGAGAAAAGGAGAGCTGGAGACAGAGCCAGCTTTGAAAGAGTGCATGTTTCAAGCTTTGGATGCTTTGTAAAGATACAAAACAAGGTATGGCAAAAGTCAACCTTGTGAAATCTACAAGTCAATTACTTTTCTCGCCATCATCGATCTCTCTTTATACTGCCTCCCCCCCTCTCTCTCACACACAAACACACACAAACACATAATTAATGGCTTATGATGGGGGGCTCTCAAGGAAAAATAGTCAATGGCTACACAGACTCCATTGGTGTCTTCCTGTCTCCCGAGCTATTTATATGATGATGGTGCTCTTTGCTCCTCGTTTTATTTTTTACCTTAGCCTCTCGTTTTTGAAGAGAAGGGCACACAAAATAAGAGGTCTGTGACAGTAGAACCCCACCAATGGGGCATCTCCACTGAGGCATGTTTCCTCTGTCTCGTTGCGTGATTTTGCAGAGTTTACAAAGGTGGTAGTCTCCATCCAGCCCCGTATGAGGGACCCGATTGCTACTGGGTGGAATAGAGGGGGGGCCATACTTTTTGTCATGCACCAAAAGAGTGCTTACACTCCAGAAAATTTGACCCCACCTTGCACATTTCTCACCCTAGGATTGTGTGCCTTTGCTTTGCTTCCATTTTACACCTCTCTCTCTCTCTCTCTCTCTCTCTCTCTCTCGTTTGTTTGAAGTGGTGCTGATGGGGGTCCATGCATGATAGGAGGTGTAAAGGTGGAGATGGATAGAGCACGAGAATCCCAGCTTGATGGGCTGCTCATGTGAGGGGAAATCTTGTTATCTTTGCCACTAATTATAGCACAATATATAATACATGCCATGATTAGGAGTGATATTAAAGTATATGAGTTTTATTTGTCAAAACCTTTGGAAAAGGAAAGGAAAAGGGGAGGGAAAGGTTTCATCCAGCAGAATTGAGTGAGAATAACAAAATTAGGGTTAGCTTTAATGGCATTAATCATCTCTCGACATGACAGCAACATCACCATGAATCAATATTTCTCCTTTTTCTCATGTCACTATATGGAGATATATAAAATATATAGAAGCATCTTCGTTTTTGTCACACAAAGCTAGGTATACATGCAGGTGGTGAATGCAATACAAAATCACCTGATCATCAAAAGTTTTCAATGCTCCATGATGGGTTTTTTCTACATTTTATAACGAATTTCAGCCCGGAAATTAATTTGGTGTTTGCGTTTCGGCTTGTCCATATCAACAAGTATATATCGCGTACCCTTTAGTGGTTCTCAAGTCTTTAACTACTTTGATTCCTCAGTTTAAAATTATATAGATGGATAGATAGATAGATAGATATATAGATCGAGAGAGGTCACACATCATGATATCATGGTTAGGTCTGTTTGCTTAGCCAAAAACGAAAGGACATCTTAGTGAAGAAGACTCGATTTCTATTTTTCCCTGCACCTGTGGAATATAATTTCCCCGTCAACGTATAGCAACACTATGCAGATCAGAGAAAGCCCTGTTCCTAAAACTGCATACATTTTTGGCATTACTACTTCTCATCTGGTTTTTTTCCTTTCCATATCGTCCCAATTTCCCATACCAATATATATATATATATATAGGGGTCACAACTCTCGATTACATACACTCTTGCTCTCATGCATCCCGACCCCTTCAACTTTTCATTCTGAAATACTATATTCTATTGTTCAGGAAAGAAATAAAAAAAAGAAGAAGCTATCTTTCACATGATCTGGAAATTATTTCTGTCAAAAAATACTTAAGAAGTGATTTCAGATCATTGTTTGTTAATTATAGAGGCCAAATTACGTATTTGATAAAGAAAAAAAGGGAAATTAAGTATCATGTGGTAGACTCTTATCTTATTAGAATTCATTCGTACAATAAAATACCGTATAAACTATATAAAATGATAGCACATAGCAGATTATCAATAAGTTTTCTACAAACGACACGTTTATGTAAAACTAGATAAGAATACTTTACAGTACTGGATTCCTTTGATTAACACCCGCAAGCATGCGCTATATATTGTCCTATCAAAGAATCGTTTTTCCTAAATAGAACACACCTTACCTGGACAGGTAGAGAAAACGAGTTCTTGGTGATTAAATCTGATATGCAGATTTGAGCCAGCGTATATACGCAACATCCCTGTCTCTCTCAGCCGAAGGAATATATCTGACTAGCGTAATCATCTGTGTGTACATCTATATATATATATATATAGATATAGATATAGATGTAGTCATGCATGCATGTGGGTCTAAAGTTTAGTGTCATTGACAATGAGAATAGGAACAAAAGCCATTATATAAGCTCACGGAAGCTCCCAGATAACAAGGTCCTCCCAGTCCATCAGCCAACAACCCATCTCCAGATAAGGTGAAAAAGATCACGCAGGGCCCTGAAAAAGACAAATACATAAGCGTTGTTGGGAACTTAATGGTGAAAATCGAAATGATTCAGTGGTGGAAAATATGACGATCAGATAATGTAAAACAAGAGAAGGAAACAGTGATACGTTGAATTTTGAGATTCCATCTCCACGTCTTTTTGATGAAGAGATATTGACAGATATCATGCCATGGAGTACATGTTTATTGTTTGAATGACCCATTCCTCCAAATTTTCATTCACACTGGTCAATAGTAAGTAAACCCTACTTTATTGACTTCATTTCAATTTTCCCTGCACCATCAAAATAGGGTGTGATGATTTAAGGTTAACAAAAAAACACATCTATCCCCATGACGAATTTCCAGTAATTATAAATTTAATATTTTTTATGATATTATAGTTAAATTAAGGTACCATTGCTGACCTTCGGAGCTGAAAAATTTGGCCAAAAGTTCATGATTATCTAATTAATACATCGTTAATTGGTGATGGGGTAGCCCTAAAGGTCAAAGTTTATGGAGCTTATCCATATTTCTATATGCATTAAAATGCAAAATATTTTGTACATGATTTTCATAAATAAAAATGCTCATCTTGTCAATCACTCTACAAGTATATATAATGCCATCTAATAATAAAATATTTCATAGCACCAAGTTTTCTCCTTGAAAATACCAAATTGATAAACTTAAATTTAATAAATTTAGAAATCTCTGTCAAATGAAACAAGCTCACACTATTTTCTAAATTAATTAGGTCTAAACATGGCATTGGACCCAATTAATTAAGGGTGTTGAGCATGCTAACATTTATTATAGGATTAAGGCATAATGACAGAATCCGGTTAAATTAGTTTTAGGTGTACGGGTCTTCGTGTAATGCTTGAATCCGATTATTTTTAGGTATTGGGCACACGCCTGATGCCTTGCTTGGCATGCACCCCAACTTCCCTATGGGCTCGAACACATACCTTAAACCTAACTCACTTAAGCCCAACACTTTTTTGGAGTTTTTTTTTGTGATCTCACTTTCAGTGACTTTTTGAGATCTCTTGTGTAGGTTCTCTAATATTTTATACTGACCCAATACACATTATTTTGAGTGGAATACAATTCAAAATACCCCATGAATCCTTTAAGCTATAGGTTTATGATCTCTTCGTTCTTAATAGTTTTTCAGCATATATATTTTCAGAGTTTTATCTCTAAAATAATTAGATATAAAAGTTTGCTCAAAGTGAAGCAAGTAATGGAAAATCACATACAGTTGGAAAAAAGAATATTGTGTTATGACATTGGCCTTCATGTTTTTACAAAGACAATTAGTATGAAGAGCATTCTAAGAGAAATCATACTCTAAGTAGAAACGAAAGCTCAAGGAAAAATCACGAGGGACCTACCCATGAGCATTTGGTGTATTATAAGGATTACCCATTCAAAGTTATCAGGGAAGTCAAGGCAAATACCTACCGCCTCTAAAACATGTTTCTCCTATAAGCATCCCTCATTAAGAGAACAATCCATATTCTAGACTTTAACTAATAAGACCCTCGAGTTGGTGGTTGTTTGCTTAAAGAAGAAGAGGTTATAAAATAAGGGTTTGAAGGGTAGTCAAACTTTTCAAAGTTAGGTCATTATAGGACTAAAATTATTCTGGGATACCATCATCCAAGTCCATACCTATCATATAAGTCACCCTAGGATCTATAGTTCTTAATGGGAATGTAAGGTTACTTTTTAAATATAAATAGTGTATATCTGACATATATTTCTTATCCACAAATCTCTAGGTGATGATGCATAAAGGCCTCTCACTAATTTATTAGGGGTTGATGTCGAATTTCTCCTTGTCTAGTGCAATCTTAAACTATCAAGCATTAAGCTATCTTCAAGTATGATATTAAATCTCTCACTTTTTAGGTTCAACCTCTTTCCATTTAAGGGCTTTCACGCCCCGTGACAAAGATAAAGAGGTCACACATCTCCCCCACTCTAATGTGACCACTCTCCAATCCTTTATGTTATCATCATAAAGGCTATGGGCCCTCCTATTTTTGGTGAGAGATTTCTTTATTGGTGAGATTTTAAGTCTATGCCATCAATTATGAAACTACAAGCCTTTTTTTCTTCCTTAATATGAGTTTATATTGGAATATAGATTCTTAGCAATGACCCTTTATAGGTCCCTCTTTAGCCACTTATAAATATTTCTCAGTATAGGCTCACCTACCACAATTTCACTTCAGTCTCTTATAATTTTTTATAAGTATAAACTCATCCCTTCATGGATTCTTCTCAACCACTTATAATTTTTTTCAAGTATAAGTTTTTATTTTAGTATAGGCTCACCCTCTGTAAGGCTCCATAAGCCTTTTATAATTTTTCTATCCCCTCATTTTTTTATTTTTTTTTTCCAAGTATGGGTTTCATCTCTATAAGTTTCTCTTGATCTCCTTGAAAACTTTTCCAAGTATAGAGTCTTTTATATTTCATGAAATCCTCAAAGAAATTCTTTTTAAGTACGGGATCCTTCACGGTTCCCCTCTACACATTTACAAATTTTCTTCAAACATAGTGAACACCCTCTACACATGGACTATTTGAAAAGTAATCTTAAGGTTTTCATTTGTATTTTCAATAAAGAAAATTTAACAAACTCATCATGATAACCAAATATTTTTACATGTCTCTACTTCTAAATATCACAAAGATTTAGAGACTTAGGGGTTATTAGCAAACTCAAATTTAATGAGTTTTAAAAACCTCCTCCAAGTGAAACGAGCCAATACTATTGTCTAACTTAATTGGGTCCACATATAACACCAAACCAAATCAATTTTTTTAGTGATAGGCCCACACCCAACACCTATTAAGTCCATGCGTAGTGAATGAACCCAATTATTTTTTGGATTTTGGGAGCATGTCCCAATGCCTTGCTAAGCATACACCTCTTTGGTCTCAAACACATGTCTTGAACCCATCTCGTTTGTACCCAACACTCTTTTTAGAATTTTTCAAGACCCCACATGGGTCTCTTGATAATTTTTTAAGAACCCTATGTGGGTCACCTTGATATTTTATATTAATCTAATATATATTATTTTAAGTGCAATATAACTCGAAATATCATGTGAGTGAAATGACTTTTTAACATTCTCTCCATAAAATAACAAGACTTGTAAACAATAAATACCTCATGAATTCTTCAAATTTCAGGTTCACAATCTCTTTATGCTTAATATTTTTAATATTTATGTTTTCAAAGCCTATCTTTTTAAAATATCATTGTGTTTTTTTCTTTCTATTAAATTTAAAGATGGAAAAATTTTCTAAAATCTTTATCAATACAAACAACTAGGGTCCTATAAAAAATATTTGTTTAGTTTTATGTTGCAATTTTTTTGATAACTCTACCCAATTAAACTATATTGCATTAAATCAAAAATAATATAAAGTATATAAAAACACAAAACTTGGGAAAATATTTAAGAATAAATTTTTTTATTTTTTTTTAAAAAAGTAAGTTTTTCTAATAAAATGCTTTCTCATTAAAACTATGTAAATATTTAGACTAAAAATTGTTTTTTTCATGGAAACTTAAAGTTCTAAAAATACTTTTTTTTTAAAAAATAAACAGGAATTCTCAAAACAAAAAAGAATTTAAGAAATGCTTAATCGTTAATATTTTTGTAAGTTTTGAAGAAGTTAATGATTTAGTTTATTTAAAAAAAATCAAAAATTATTTTGAAAAAACTTTAAAATTTCTCATCCATTAATGTTTTTAAGAATTTTAAGAAAAATTTTTTTTCCATAAATATTACAATTTTCATATTTTTTTAAAAAATAAAATATTTGAATTCATTCCATTAAATATTTTGAGAATTTTGAGAGTTAAGAAAAAAAATGTTTTTCAGAAAAAAAGAAATCATAAAAATGTTGGAGGAAATTATTTTTTTTCAAAAAATTATAAGCCATTAAAATGTTTTATATTTTCAAAAAAAAATAAGAAGTTGATTTTTGAAAAAAACAGTACAATTTTGGAAAATAATTAAGAAATAATAATAAAATTTAAATGATTATTATTTCTTAAGTATCATTCATAAATAACATAACACAATTCAGCTTAAGCAGATCAAATTGTCCCTTTGTTTGGAAAAGAACTCTTTTACTTCTTAGGACAAAGTCCAATGGCAAAAGCCATTTTGGAGAGCCAAAATCTTTAAAATGGCTCTTTGAATAGTGTATATATAGTTTTTTTGTTGATATGTTCTCTCAATGGTAAAAGTCATTTTGGAGAGCTATTTTTTTTATCTTATTTTAAATAAAGTTCAAATTATTTTGTATATAGTTTAATTATACCATTAATAGAGAGTAAGTTATATAATTAAATAATTTGCTTTTGACAAACTCTCAAATAATAAAATTATTTTTTTTTAATTATATTTAAATTAAAAAATGAATTTAAATATTAATTAAAAAATCCACAATATTTGAAATTTGAAATTTAAGCTACTTATTATATGTTTTTCAAGTAATTGTATGTTTTTTTTTTATGGTTGTTGTATTTGAAATTAATTAATGTTACTTATTATCTTTGAGTGTTAGAAAAACTTACAAAAAAACAAAATGAACACATTAATAAATAATCAATAAGTTCAAACATAATTAATTAAAATACATTCCATTACAAATAATTCAATCAAATTAATTACAAATTAATACCTCTATTTTTTATGCTAACTATCCCCCCACCCCGTTCCCCTTCATCTCTCAAACTTAAAAACCCTACCTTCCTTCTCCACTCCCTCCCGTAGCCCCCCTACCCCCCTACCCACACACACACAAACATCGTCCCACCTCCTCTCTAGCAGTTGCCCCCACCCCCCACACACTCGTCCACTCCTTTCCAGTCCCCACACACACACACCCGTTTCTTCTTTTCTCCTCCTCCTCCTCCTCCTCTTCTTCGACGTTGCCCCCCCTCCATCTCCCTCTGTTGTGTTGTTGTTGTGTTTTCATTATTGTTGGTGTGTTTTTGTTTTTTCGTTGTTGTGGTTTTGTTGATTGTTGTTGCAACGGTATAATTCCAACTCCAACGGCTCTTTTTAATTTTTTGACTCTGCACCGATCACCTGTGGGAGATGCCTTCTCGGTTGAAGAAGAGGCAAAATGCCTCTCGGGATGTCTCTCCCATTGGAGACATTAAAATTGAACAAGAATAGCTAAAATTTAAAAAAATTGGTTTTGCCTCTCGAGATGCCTCTCCCGTTGGCCTTGCTCTTATAATATTAGGTATTCACTTTATTTGTTCCAAAGTGATTGTCATGTTAAAGTATTAGGTATTCACTTTACTATAATTCCACTAGATAAAGCTCATTTTATAAAAGACCTCCAATTTGTGAAATGGGTGTTTTTATATATAAAAAAAAGTATGGATAATAAATGGTGACATTTAATCTCATGAAAAAATCAATAAAAATTGTTCTAGTCTTTATCACGTGTGTTCATTTATCTAATTAATACAAACACATTTTTTAGAGATGTCTGGCATATTTTTTTTTTAAAACATAAAATTTATTTATATTTTATATTTTAAATTAAAAATTTTTGATGTTTTTTAAATTATTTTCATGTGTTAATGTCAAAAATAATTTGTAAAAAAAATAAAAAAAACATTATTTCTGATATATTTTTAAATAAACACTCTCAAAAAACAATTTCAATTATACTTCCAATAAACAACCTCAACTACACTTATGGAAGGATTGTCCTAGGGGTAACAATAGACAAATGAGGATTGGAAGCTGACATGCCCACCACCTCGAGCAATCAACCAGGCCCGAGCCTAGTCTCTAATGAAAGAACTCCATAACCCAACTCGAATTTGAGCATTTGAAAGCTTTCATCTCAAACAAGTAGAGTTGGGTGTGCTTTATTTCTTGTAACAATTACACTGTGTTGATTATAAGTTGGAAACACTGCCGTTCTATTTCTACAATTTCCTTGATGAAAATGTCCATGTAACTAGGAAAATAAGCTCCTGTGAAAAAGGTCTGCTCAAATTTCCAAACACCCTCACAGCAAACTTAACCATCGATCTCCTCTCATGAAGTTCAAGAACTAGAAAAAAAATCCACGGGAGCAAAGATAATGTTTGCAGCCTCCTACAAACCAACTACTGGAAAAAGCTATACATACTAATGACTTGTAGGTGCAGTGCCACGATCAATACTGTGACGGACTATAGGGCTATGGGTTTCCTGAACCCCCATCTATATGAGTAACTGTTCTCTGAGCTAGTTGGGTGCACCACCGTCACTTCCTATGTATCCATACTAGTCATTTGAGGAAACAATATCATTTTTATCGGCATTAAGATTGATATTAGATTGTGAATTGTCACCTGAAGACACTTCATTCTGTTCTTCATCATCTTTTTTCTTCGAGTTGAGAAACCGACCCCCGCATCCCCTAGCTCTTCTCAGTGCATGCTGATGTCGCGATTCATGCAAGTATGGCTGCAAGAATAATTTTGAGTTGTCACAAAGGAAATTGTGCCACAAAAACTGGGTGTGACATGATAGGAAACAGAGGGGAGAACAGCCTAAAACTAAACATGTATAGTCACATGACTGTCAAACATCCAATCAGGTAATCATACGAATCACATTCATATGGCATGGAGCAATAACTCCAGACTATTACCAATGAAAAATCAGAAAACCGAAGTTCTTCAAGTTTTCTATGAGCCACAGTTTGAGAAATCTTTGAAAATTATACCAGTGGCATAGACATTATTGACCTAAAGTAAGGAATAAAATGTCTGAAAATATTATGTAAGAGGAGCAGCAGTTGTGGAACAATAACAGCATGAGATTCATGCAAGCCTTCTTTATTTTAGGTTCTAATAAATTAGGTAAACAAAACACAATATGGAATGCAAGCAGAATTAAATTGGCTTCAGCCAACCAAAACTATACCTTCCGAGACTTCATTGCTTTGCTTTCTGATTCAGCTTTTGCACGAGATTGTCGTCGTCTCAAGATACCATGATACTGTTTTGCATTAACAAATACAGGTTCCTCAACAGCATCAGATGGCAAAGGAACTCCAGCTTGCTGAATTCCCATCAACTGAAGATGGACCTGATTAGATGTACGCTCTTGAGAGTTATTTGTATAAAAAAAAAATGTTTGCTCATAAGAAAAGGCTAAATAGTAAACACTTCTTGAGATTATTTAAAGTCTCCCATGAACAAAAAAAATCTCAAATACTCAACCATGAAATACGACCCCCTTGCAATTTAGCCCATCCGTCCATGGATTTCCATAGTTGAACATCATAGGGTTCCACATAAAACACTAATTACCTACTCAAACCCCTAGTGAACCATTTTTCTTTCTCTTCTCTCTATACTGACCCATCTCTCCATTTTTCTTAACCCCAACTCCAAAATAACTCACTTTCCAAAACTCACCATCATTGCACTCATAAACACAATCTATAACCAAGATTGCCCACAACACATGGTGCATCTGCCGTGTCTTCCTCCAGGTTCATCTCTTCAATCTCATTTGTCCACTGTAGAAACGGAAAACCCTCACTCTAAATTTTTCAAACCCCTTCACCGACTATGAAAACTGGTTGAAAGAAGTGACTAATCAAACCCCAGACCCCAAACAACAAAACCCACAAGACCAAAATCAAAACTTGACCCATTATAGCTTCCAGCAACTAACCATGTAAAACCCTAACAAAAAGCTTCAATCTTTGAAATCTCTCAAATTATTTTTTGGGAGTGAAAATGAAGTTGATTTTGGAAATTTAAAGAAACAGTATGCTTACCGATGCTCCTGGGTCTGGTGGTTTGGTATAATATTTCCCACCACTCAACCATCGTGGTTCAAGCATTGGTATGGACAAAAAAGAAAAAGAAACAGTATGCTTTGTTGAGGAACAGAAGGAAAGGAAAATCAAGAACGCATGATAAAATCTTGAGAAAAGCTAGTGAAGAAGGGGTGGGGGAGGAGGAAATAGGACCGTTGAATATTAACAGGTTTTCTTTGCGGTTTGTGGGGCCTTTGATGGTCAAATAAGGTGAAAATCAATGAAACCCTATATTTTGTCAACTGATGGACCACATTGCAACAGAGCCAGAGTTCGGTGGTGACATTTTGGGATTTTTTAGTTCTGGGGAGACTTGAAAAATCATTGAAGTTCAGGTTTTAAATTTGGCCCTCAATTAAATGTGACCTCAAATTGACAAATCACAATAAGTGCCACTTTTCTTATATTCGCCCTTGTTGCTATAACCATTAGCTTCAGAATCTTGATTTCCTACTCCAAGAAGAGAGGTCTTGACACGAGATCAAAAGATAAATTACCATCGGTTGTGCACCATAGGGTTGTAGAGGATATGGCTGAGGATCATATGGAGCAAAGATGCTTCTATAATAAGGATCTGGATATGGGTACGCTGCTGGTGCCTTCATAATCAATTCCAAAAAAAAAAGACAAAAGTCAGTATGCCAAAGTGCCTAGTTCTTATTTGGGTGGAAACAAGTACTTGATAACAATTTTTAGCAGTTGTGAGAGAATTTTCAATTGTCAAAGTAAGCTGTAAAGTGATCAAAAGTCATGATATGGAAAATGAAAATTGTTGCAATGCAAAGTAATTATAATATGCTTTGTTCAATATGATAATGCATTTCATTTTACAAGTAAAATGGGCAGGAAGCTGAAACTCAACAAACTTCCACACAGCCATGATTACATCAGAGAAAAAAACATGATCGCTTTGATGATGAATAAAGTTGCCTAAAAATCTGTGATACAACATTAAAAAGTTTTTTAAATCATGGAGAAACAGAGGTGTATATTGAAAGCAATTGTAGTCAAACTGATTTTCAAAAGTAGACTAAAAATATCATAAACAGAGACATAGCTATAAGCACACAAACACCAAAAAGGCAATGGCAAATACTTTCTAAAATGCAAGGTGGGCAACAAAATAATCTTGGTATACTTGGAAGAAAAAAAAACACTTTGTAAGACTACATGTCATCAGGCCAGTACAGGTCCACCGTTCACTATTGACTAAGAAAATTCATTAAACATGACAGGCAGAGTGAAATAAGTATATTGCCAATGCATCTACGATATTTAAATAATTACTTTGAACTGTTGACAATATTTATAAGCAACAAAAAATCAAAGACTACATACAGAAATGCTATTAACAGAAAATATGTGAATCTTGCCTTCACACTATTTCAGATCAGTGATTAACAATAATTTATGCTGTATATAATACCATTGCATGTCCTGCTCCAAGCTGTGGAGTTGCATACTGAACATTTGGAGTTGAGAAGCCCGGGTGCGCCATTGCCATTGCGGGAAATGAAGACTGAATCTGGGGTTCTGATTCTTTTTGCTGCTCGTCAGCTTCACTATTATCTGGACAGCCAGCTTTCAAAATATTATTATCTTATGTTAAGCATCAATCGCATGGAGTTTTTCAACAAAAGAGAATACTCGAACACACCAAGTTCAGACAAAAATGGCTAACATAAATAAATAAAATAAAAAAAAACATCCAGAGACAGCAAAAGTCAAGTATTATAAGCAAAGACACAATGGGTTTACCCTGCATAGGATAAACCATCCGGAGATGGCGATTATTAAATAAACCTGCCTAATGAATTAGAGTCATTAAATCACTTAGCACGATATAGAACATCCTAGGGGCCATTCCAGTCCACAAGAAGTCATGAAGAACTATTGTAGGAACATGCAAATCTTATTAAGGACCTTAGAAGAAGCCTAGTTGGCCTTGACGAGACCACTAATTAATAGCTGGCCCTGATCTAAGGCCGGACTTGTTTTCTGAAAAAAAGAATGACAGTTAAAACTAATTCACACTATCAAATAATTCCAAGAAAATGCCTAGGGAGTAACCAAATATCACAGATATTTGTTCTTCACAATTACAAGTTTCCTCCATATTGGAATGCAGGTTTTTCACCAAATTTGATATAGATAATATTCCTATGAAATACAGAAATGCTTATTATTCTTTATTTAGCTTGGATCCAGAAGGATTCAAGCAATGCAACTGGAAATCTCACATAAGTTCTACACATTGGAGCAAAATATTGTTGAGGCAAGCTGAACAAATGATAGAAACATGAATCCTAATAGCCCCATGGTCAAGGTCAGATACTAATTATATAAAATATCCAATTGAGCAAATGACAGAAACGTGAATAAATTTTACATTCCATCCATTTATGCAGGAAAACTGTGTAGCTAAAGTAGTAACATAGCAAAAGATTTTCAAGAAAGTTACCAGAACGATCATGCAAGGAAGAAGTCATGGCTGTTATGCACACAGTCCCAAAACTCAAATCTGGAAGCACAGTTAACACAAATAAAAAAGAGTCAAAGTGAAATTAGAGCAGTATGATGAGATGCTAGTTGAACAACACAACCACGAAAAAGATCCTGAGACCTTCCAACCAATTACACAATGATGGCTGAAAGATTGTGTGCATGTGTTCATGTTTGACAGCTTTAAAACAACAAACAACTCAAATGAACAGTATAAGGCTAATGACATGAAACATTAAAAGATGGAACAAAAAGGACAAATATTTGAGTTTTCTTAAATCTACTGTTCCTTAGGAAAAGAAAGATTTGAATATACAAGACAAGATCACAATAGAATAGGTCTCGTACCTGAAAGCTGTGCTATTCAGGTGTAATTATCAGAGTAATCCTCCCCAGTGCAAATAATTAAATATGTAGCTTTGTCTATTCATTTGCTTAAGATAATTGTGGCTATATCAAATATGTTTTGAAGTTCTTAACTTCACGCTCAGTAATGTGCTGTATTTGAGACCATTGGACCTTCAATACAAGTGACACTTCTCTCCCAACCAGATGGGAAGATCCAAGGCTTGAATTGCACAAAAAAGCAGTTCTAACTATTCTAGGTGCAATAAAAGAAATTAAAAAAGGGGAAGGATGACCCTTCATTATGTAAATCGACCATTGAACAAAAAAATCAAAGAAAGTAACCCATAGCAGAGCAAATTTTTACTCAATATTTTCTACACATTCAAATTATGAAAACAAAGATTGGCGCACATGATATTCATTCACTTGAATTAGCAATACATAAATTGCAGAATCGAGCAGTTTTCTAAATACTATCATAAAACACAATTCTCACATTACACATGCTTAAATTAAGATACTAATTAAATTACGGTGACGAGAGAGTAGATGATCAAAAATTGTCCTCAAATACAACACAAGACATTCATGTTGAATAACCCAAAAAATATAAAAAAGCAGTTTTCAATCAAAATAGACTCTAAAGATAAGGCATTGATTTATATGATTTCCCTTCATACTAGCTACATGACTCTAAACAAACCTATAAAACACCACTTCTACTGCATCCACTTTGCCAACACAAGGTTACCCACCACCACCTAAAACTCTTTTCTCGGAGTGCTTGTTCATATTTCACACACACACAACACATATGTATATGTACGTAGATGTATATTTGGTAATGCTATTGCAGCAAGGCCAATAACATATTCTAGTATCACAACCAAAAGAACCCCACCTCACTCTCAACATGCTGGCGCCACCTACAACTCGTGTCAACTCTTCCACGATAAACCCTCCAACCTTAGGCCCTCAATTCACCTCCATCACTAATTCAAACCACTACCGTACAAGGCCAAACACACACTAACTCTCTTCACAACTTTCAACCGCCACCCCATTACTTGCTAAGTAGTCATAAAAGCTCATAATCAACAAGAAAATCTAAAACTGAATCAAACAGCTAATAATTCAACCAACCCCATCAATCCAATTAACAAACTTACTCAAACTCACCCAAATTGAACCCTCAGATATAACTCATATCACAAAATTCGAGCTCTAAAACACACGATCTCTAAAATGAAACGAAACCAAATGCTTCACACTCATTACCAGTTCCCTCGTTGAAACCAACAAATAGCATAATATTCCGTTTGGTTGTTGAGAAAACGAGTGCAATTAAAAAAAAAACAAATATCCATCAGTTATTAAAAAAAAACATATATATCGGCAACAAAACAGTTTGGGAATTAAAAAAAAAACAAAAACAAGAGAAAAGAGTTCAATGATTTGATTTGGAATTTGATCGAACAGAAAGAGGAAATGGATTAGGGCTTTGAGTTTCCAAATTTACCTTATACACAAAACTTCCTTGTGTTTTTGTTCTGCGGGCAGTTTTGTGATGGGTTATTGTTGTCTGTTGATATTCACAATTCTCTGCTGCTTGCCGCTGGTAAATAAATAAATAAACAGAATTCTTCCTCTGTTATTACTGTTTGGAGAGATCATAAATAGAATCCAGTTTTCACTTTACCTGCCCTGTTTTCACTGCTCCGTATCCAAACACGCCTCTTTCTCCTCCTTTTCTTGGCCTCCCCCTGTTTTTCCGTGTGCGTATTTGGCTGAGGGATGATGATGATATGTTATTATAGCCAGCAGCATTAAAGCCTTGATTTTTCAAGTTCGAATATTCAGATTATATATAGAATTTCAGGACTTTTAATTTCATCCAATTAAATAAATTGCCTTTATTTATTTATTAAAAATACTCTTTATTGTCATCATCTCTTTCGTTTTTTATGGTAAAGTTTATACCTTTATCCTTTTCGCACATCAATATAAAATTTTTAAATCTCTTCAATTTACATACACACATTCATGTACACACGCACGTTTGTTCAGTAGCTTTATGGGTTTTTTTATATTTCTCTTTTGGAAAATTCATCATTTTTTTCTTGGAAAATTCAAACATGATGAAACTCCCATTTCAGGCTTTTCAGCAATTGCCGAGAGTGAGAACACGTATATTTATTTATCTATGTCGAAATATCATTAAAATTGATTGATGTGATGTATTAATGTCTTTCTCACATTAACCTGAGAATGTCGCTAGCTGATGACGTCTTGAATTTGTTTCTTGAAGATCAATTCGAGTCTCGTATTAATCAGAATTATGGAAGATCTTAACTGATTTTTAATTTTAAAATTTATAAAATTAGTTGAGATGCATGTAAAACATGTATTTTTCAAAAATAAGCATAGTATAATTATTAAATTTTCATTGAAAAGAAAAAAAAAGAATTTTTAAAATTTTATTACCTTGCCTCTAGAAGCTTATTCGTATTTTTATTTTGATCATTTTATGATCATCATGTCATCTTAAAAACAGTTTAATATTTTAATAAATATATATATAAAAATAAAAAGTTGATGACGAGTGTGTTGCATGCACCAAAGAGTAAGTTGTCCAGCTGTGTTTAAATGACATGTACAATCGCTTAAAATAATAATAAAAAAAAACATCATCAATTGACTTTTATTTTATTTTATTTTTCTAGTCATGTTGATTTTGATTTTTGACAATTGACTTTCCCGAAATTTCATAGTAACCCCTCAATTTTTTTTTCTTTCAAATTTGGTTCATATTCTTTCAATTGATATTTTATATTTGAATTATTTTTTATTTCATCCTCCTTTTAGTTTTTAGTCCATCATACTTGGTTCTTTTGATTTATATTTATTTTATTTAAGATTATTAAAAAAAAATTAACGTTTTCATTCTCCTACCTGTGAATTTAAAAGATTAACTCATGTTTAAGAGATTTGTCAATGATTTTTTTTCTTTTTTTCAAACTTATTTTTTTTAGTATCATCATTCAATATTTAATTTTATTAGAAACTGAACATCGTTATTATTAGTTTTTCTTTATATAAGATTTTTCACTATACTTATTTTATTTATCATTTGTTTTTTTTGCTAAATATAGCTTTTTAAAATTAAATTAATTACTCAAATATAAACATGGTATGATATTAATGACTCATTTTTTATAGTTGATTATTTTTTATAGTCATTTTTTTTTATCATATTAGTAAATTAATCATGTTTATTATATATAATCAAGTCAATGACTCAAAGTCTTGAAATTTTATTACTTTTTTAAAGACAATATGATCACATGAACATCTTTTTTAACATTAGAAACAACTTGATTTGACCGCAGTATGGCATGGATCACCAATATAGGTTTACCCTAGCCAATTATTTTTTTTATCATTTTTTAAATTTAATTTTGGCCTTCGAGAAATATTTGGTTGGTTAGAATTTGATTTCGTGGGGTTATCACGATTTAATGTTCTTGATTGTAGATTTTACATTTTATTCGATGTTATTGTTTCGAGTTAATTTAATATATTATCATTTTGATATTTTATTAAAATAAATATATTATTTAACATGTCATCATCTAATATTTTAAAAATATCATTGAATTTTTTTTTATTTTTTTAACATCTTTATATATATTTTTAAAGATTAGAAGAAAAAAATACTCTACCATCGAGATAACATAAACCAAAAATCTTGGTTCAAATCATAGTGAAACAAGAATAAATCCCCAGCAAAAAAATGCTCTTAACAAAATACAGCTCACGTGTTAAATCTCCGTCGATGTTGACGTTAGATGGCAGGGACCAAAATTGCGTCATCAAAGGGCCTGGAGCCGGTTTAAGCGGTTAAAAGTCGAGCAGTTTTTGTGGTGGAAATCAAATCCAGTGCGTTGGATGCGACGGGGAAGGAGATTCGGGCAGGAGAGAGAGCTGACCGAGAATAATCTAGTCCAGCAGTTACGTGGGCCCCTACGAGTGACTGGGTGAGATTGAAGGTGACCTCCTAGCCGTTAATATTTCTGCTCTGTTGTGCTGAGGTGTACGGATGGATGAGAATAGATTATCTGGAATTCGAGAACTTTCTGCCGTTAAGACAGAGCTAAATTATAAAAATAGCTTTTTAAATAGTGTATAAATGATTTTTGAGTTGATATGTTATCCAATAATAAAAAGTTATTTTGAAGAGCTATTTTTTATATCATTATATAATTTAATTATACAATTAATAGGAGTAAGTTATATAATTAAATAATTGCTTTTGAGAAACCCGTCAACAATAAAATTATTATTTATATTTATATTTAAATTAAAAAATTAAAATTGAAAGATCCGGAATATTTGAAATTTGAAATTTGAAATTTGAAATTTTGAGTGTTAGAAAAAGTTAAAAATAAATTTAACACATTAACAAATAACCAATAAGTTTTTACATAATTAATTAGCCTACATTCCATTACAAATAATTCAATCAAATTATACAAATAAGTACTCTTTTTTGCCATAATTTCCAACCTTTTATCTTCAAAGTACGCTGCAGAAATTGGATCCATTGTAGAAGTATCAATCTTCATAATCTTCATTTCTTGTTTCTCTTGCTTTTGTTTAATCAATAAAATTTGTTTCTCTAACAAAAAATTTCTGTCTTGTTTAACTATTTTTGACGAATTTTGCATAATTATTTTTTTGTGTTAACTATTTTTTTATGCTAACTATTTTAACTGACAAAAAAATCCTAATTAAAGAATTTCACATATTTTTTGTTTGTGCTAATTATTTTTTTATGCTAACTATTATAATTATTAATAATAATATACGCCCTCAAATGTGATTTAATTTTTTTTGAAATTTAATAGTAGTATTAATTATTTTTATGGTAAAATCATCTCCTGATATAAATTGAATTTATCTTTCAAATCTCAACAAATCACAATTTGCATCATAAATTTGATGAGTAGAGTACATAATAATTCACTTCATGTACCTAACATGCCAAACAAATCAAAACAATTATTTGGTTATTTACAAGTTTTTTACTTTTATTTTTTATTTAATAACTTGATGACTAAACAACTCTTAAATTTATTTTGCACGATTATACTTTGCAGGGAGGGGATTTTGCAGGGAAGGGAATGGTTTATTATTTATTATATTTTCTTATAAAAATATATTTTTCAATATTAGAATAATTTAAAAATTAATTAAAATATAAATAAATATATTAGAAGGAGATCACAATATATTTTTATCTCGCAATTCTAATTTTATTTCAGATGATATTTTACTATATGTTGTTCCGGGATCGCGATATGCCTTCACATATGAATTTATAGTTTGTGATAAAATTACAAGTAGTTTGATGAGAGAATAATAACAAATGTCTAATTTATTTAAATTATTAAATATTTAAAGAACAATATATATACACACACACACACACACCTTTTTGTATAGATATTGTTCGTGATGACATTACAAGTAATTTTGGTGAGAGAATAAAAAAAATATCCAATTTATTTGAATTATTAATTACATTATATTATTATAATTATTAAATCTACAATATTTAAAATATATATATATATATATATATATATATATATATATATATATATGACCCTTTAAAAGTAATTTCACAAGTTAAAAGCAATATGAAAAACTTGATAACCAAACACATGAAACTGCTTTTCATTAATCTTAAACTCAAAAATAGTTTTAACCAAACACTTCAAAAATTTATTTTGAACCGCACCTAAAATATTTTTTATAAAACTATTTTTTTTTAAAAATCTCAACCATAAAAACAAAAAGCAATATCAAACATACCTTTACTAAGTCATTCATATCATATAAAGTTGTTGAAAATAGTTATGTATCAAATATATTAAAATACAATTAGCCGGGTAACCACTATGACAATAAAAAACAATATTGAAATTGATTTTGGTATAACAGGTAAATTCGATGATAAATTACAGAATTTTTTTGTGCACATGTTGCTCCCTCTTATCTCAAAACAATATAATTTACACATTACAAATTGTCAAAGAGTTACCAAACAAGCAATTGCCTCTTACAATTTAGAAGTAAACAAAGGGAATAAATCGAAAGACGTGAAATATATAATAATTTCGATCGATACAGTTTTCGATTGAAATGGAAGGGAAAAATTAGAATTTCTATTTACTGGTCAAGAGGCATCCACTCCAGATCTACTTCTAGTTCCCCAGATTCAACATTCTGGAGTTTCAATGAGATCTCCTGTTTTACCTTCCCATCAACAATGTTTATGATGCTATCATCTATGAGGGCGTTGTCGTCGTGATTTCAGCCATTTTCCAATCTGCATGTTCCCAAACATTTCTGGATCCCCAAATGCCATTGCTGATGTAATCAATGGCTGGATGTCAATCTCTGCTTCCCCCATTAGGTCATCGGCAGAAAATGTATCATGATCAAAAACGCTCTGCATAACGACAAAAGGCAAGACAAATAGTTGCCATGAGCAAATCAGAATAACCAAGAATTTGTTCGTTAACGAGTGAAAGGATTCACTTGATGAGATGTAGCAGATTAGTTTTAGTGATAGCAAATTTATAGCAGCAAAAACACTTAAGTATTTGCCTGATTACTCATGAGAACTATGGAAGTAGTTGTGGTTTATAAGTAATGACAACACAAGTATTATATCCAATAGTTTTAAAACCTTGACTGACCCAGCAGGTCAACCCATAGCCTGGACCGGTCTGGATTGGAAAAACCTGAAGGAATTTGCCTGGTTAAACCCGGGTGACCTGGTTAGACCCAGGTGAGACCTGGCTGCTTATCATCCATTCCCCAAAACCAAGATCCTTCCTGGATTAGGTTCTTCCACCCTCTAAGCACGTACATGGGAATCTGCTTGGATTTTTATTACCATTTGAAACCACCTCACCATCTGAAACCACCACTAGAGTCCCCTGAGAAACCACCCTTTTGATCCCTACCCCACCAAGAGCACCATTAGCCAAAACAAGTCACCACACGACCAGACTTCTATATTGTGCTCCGGACTCTCATAGCAAGAGCTGCTTTCTCTATTTATGCATCTATCTAATAGACAAAAAGATCCAGGACATCATGACCTGTGCCTCAAGGCCAATGTCTTCTTCTTATCCATATATGATTTCACTTCAATATAACAGCACGACCACTATTGAACTCTACAATAGCCTTAGCCGTTATGTTTGTTTTTTTATACTAATCCCTAATTTCTTCCCCTCTTCAGTCTTCGTTTCAATTCAAGCTTCTTCCTCCTGATTCATATGAAGAAGATTTCTAGACTTCAAAACTCGTCCCTAGGTCAATCCTATGATAGAATCAAAAGATAAAAGGAATGTATAAAAGAAAAAAAAATTACTTGTGTGGTAGTACTCGTGATGTTGATGGCTGTGTAGATGGTTATCTCCAGATGTTGATGGTTGTGGCTTTGGTGGGGGGCTGTTGCGTTTTGGGTGGAGAGAGAGGAAGGGGAAGGCTGCGATATATCGACTGGAAGGTGGGAGGGTAGCATGGCCATTTGAGGGTGCTGGAGAAAAGAGATGGTTGGTGGCAGAGTTCTCTTTTCCATTACTTTTTCGCATTTGATATGCTGCAGCCTCCAAATTTTTGTGCAGGTCAGGAGCTAAATTCTAAAGTGTTCTCCTCTCCTCTTTATTTTTTCAATAAAAATTCCAATAAAACTAACGATGGCTATTTGATCAACTGCAACCTGCCCAAGCCCTTGACTAAATTTTTGTTTAGGTCAACACGAGTTAACTCTCCTGATCCAAAACCCAGGGCTTAAACCAGGTCAACTTCTATATCGGGTAAAACTACATATGGGGGTCGTAAAGACCACATTGAGTTAAAAAGCAAAATAACTGGGAAAATAGTGAATTTCCATCACCAAGTAAAAAAACAACAACTAAAGAGCTTTACTCTTGTAGCTTTGGATCCATAACTGGATGAAAAGAAAATTTGAATGCAACATCGTAAAAATTATAAACAAACTTACCAACTTTATGGGCCCAAAATCCTGTGGAACAGATAGCATGAGTTCTTCATTCCAGACTGGATTCAAGTTGCTCTTCATCACGGTGGTTTGAGCAGTCTATTAACACAAATCGCATTTTATCACAAGTGACTAGCATCAAAATCAAAGCAGCCCCTTCACTTTCTTAATTATAATCTAATATTCTACCAGTCAAAATTGATCCGTCAGAATGAAGATGTATACAAAACATTTATTTATCACTTCAATAAATAAAAAATAAAAAAAGATTTATGAAACTGCAGTCAAGGTTTTACAAAGGTCTACCGTTTGGCCAACAAATTGAATGGTATATTGGTATCAACCATTTATCAAATGGTTGAAATTAATATTATCCTTGATAAAAATAAACAAAATAGAATCTCTACTTGGCACCAAAGATTTGCAACTGATTTTAAAATATAAATTATCATATGAACTTGTCTCAACAAAGAATTTGGAGAAATAAAAGTAGAAAAAAAATAAATATAAAGATGCAAATGTCACTAACCTGTTTCCCAAGAGAAACGATCACATAAGGATCACTTGACATCATATCTCTAATAGCTAAATTTGTACCCTGTTTAATTTTAACCTTCAATAATCCCATAAACTCAACCATGCCATCCTGTAACAATTTCTCAATGTTAGCCAAGTGTGAAAGAGAGCAAGGAAACAAAAAAGGTAAGCCAAAAATTTACCATATTCTGTGGGACACTCGGAATTCGAAAACTATCAACAAGGTTTGTGGATAAATTTGACTTGAGAGAAGATGAGGAAGCCTTCCCCGATGTGATCCGCAAACTAGGTTTCAAAAATTCTTGAAGCTCATACTTTGACCTGTGAGAAATGAAATAAGACATGTAAACACCATTAACATCCAATCTACGAACATCAGTAACTATCTAGTGATCACACCATGCAAGATCTAATCTGCAATAAAAGTGACTTAATCTTTCCATATAAGTTTTATACTAGTATGAAAAAAGAAAAATAAAAAAAAAAGACAAGTTAACAGGTTGAGTGTTTTAAGGCAAGTCATTTCTAACCTGATGAACCTTATACGCTCCTCATTACTGGAATCTGGCCCTGGCTTTGAAACTCCATCAGGTAAAAACGCCTCGTAAATTGAATTTGCAGACAAGTTTCCTCCAACTTCGATCATGGCATCGATTTCATCATCAGACCATTCATCCAACGTTACAGATAAAACCTGAACAATCCAAATTAATCATGTACTCCACAAAAGAATCACCTTTTTGAACATGGTAAGATCAGCTATAAGCAAGCATACAAACATCAAATGGAATTCATACTTTAAAATGCAGGCACATACTTGCATGCAGGTTTTGTGTGGAACAAAAACACATAAAAGGGCAATCTTATTTTATCTTGTACACTCGAAATGTGTGTAACAATAACTGAACAATAAAAGACACTTAAAAGATCAATTATTTACACAATGACTAATTCATAAGTTTTTGTGACTAATTCAGATTAAATAAAGTGGTTGCCGTCAAAGCCAATGAAACGGAGAGGTCAAACGAATAAAACAAGAGACTAATTAAATACAATAGAGAAAATAATTAGGGATCTTATTTTTTCTTCTAGATCAAAACTTGCTCCTGGAATCAAACACAGACCATATTCTGGATAATTCAACCTTTCATTTCGTGCTCCTATAATGCAATTGATCTTTCTATTTTCCTTGGAAAATAACTTATAAATATAAAGCACCAAATGATTGCAAATATTCATTATTGCAAAAAAAATCATACATGTCATATTTGTTGCATCTTATGATATTTACAAATCACATTAACAAAACAAGAAAATAACTAAATCCATGGTCTTCTCTATTAATTTTTTTTCTTTTCTCTTCTTTCATGATCTTTAAGTTGTTTAAAGAAGAATAAAATCCTCAATCCTGTTCAATCAGGAGTGCCTCTTATGTGAAGCAAGGGATCATTCACCTAGGTTTAGTAGCTTGTATAGAAATTTCTCAAATTGTGAGACACATGTGACAAAATAGTGTGCTTTAAAACTTTTGACAAAGAATGGAGAAAGGCAGCAATGGGATTGGTATTTGATTGTTATGAAAATTTGATTTTCTATGATTATTCTAGACTTTTAGTACAATTTAGTACGTTTTCCAATCCCTATCAGGACTGACTTTCAAATATTGGTTTTTCACTTTTATTATTTGTTTTGATGCTATATATAAGCAACCTAGCTAGGCATTCAAGTTGTGTATGATGCTTTGATTCTTCAATAAATTGTTCTCCTCAATTTTCTCTACTTAAATTTCAACCTACTCTAATAACTAATATCTAACAAATTACACTAATCTAAGAAGGGAATCAGCTGTATTTTTTCCTTTCATCTAAGATAGGAGCATTCTATCTTTCCCATTTATGTGAGATCTATCCTTTCAGTTTCCAAGTTTGATTTTCTTTTATCTTCACTTACAGTCACTAAATTCTAAATAGTTCTGTCCTTTTTGCTATTCATAATTATCTTTTATTTCCTCTTTTTTATTTTTTATCTCTACTTGTTTCACATTGTTTTCTTCATTATCCTCAGTTTATACTCACTTCTATATAATTGTTTCCAATCCTCCGCTAGAGCCTAGGATACAGAATATAAAGATGGAGGTTGATGTTAATATCTTCACTTCTATATCAATGTTTCCAATCTAGGGTTATAAATTATACTGAGTCATGGAGGTTGACATTAATATCATGTTCTTGATCAATGAAATGAATCAGATACAGCATATAAAGATGGGATGTTTAGCGCAACAAGTATATTATTAAGTGTTAATTTCTCCTATACTGAGCCATAGTGTGCTGAGGACAAAATACTTTTATTTGATGTGTTCATTGTATTGTATGTTGATTTATAATTTAATGAAATTTCTGACCGTTTTCTACAAAAAAAAAGTTCTACATTTGATATATTCAATCAAGTGCCCAGTAGAACAAACCTACAAGAAGGTCGAGGATAAAAACATTATATAGTTTCATTTCAAAATATAACAAGTTCTCGTGTCTATTACCAAATGCAGGTAATATTGTCACTCAAATTGCAACCCCTAACCAATTGGACTCTACTTCCATATAACAATTGAATCCTAACATTGAGAAAATGAAATTAGAGGCAATAAGGAATAGTTACCTTCGAGATATGTGTACCAAGACTTCTGTGTACACCACAGCATTTTAAGCATATGAAAACCCCAATATTTGCTGATCTGGAGGAAAGAGTGTTACCAGATTTCTTAAAAGCACGGGGTCAAAAAATAAAATAACTAGCCTCAACATGACTTCAATTTAATACATGCACAAAATATCACTTTTGAGATTGCTAATAAGAAGTGTGCATTTAAGCTCTATTAATATGCATCTTCACAGCCACAAGGCATTAACATTATTCAACTTACGCCCATTTTGGACCCGGAGCACCACAATCAGCGCACAAGAGATTATCACTTTGGAGCAATAAATCTTTTAATCTTCTTTTACCTTTGCAAAAAGAAAAAATAAATAAATAGTGATTAAATATATAGAATAGATAAGAAGATCTTTATAAAGCAATCAAATAAATTAATGCTGAAAATGGAAAAGGTGGGAAGAATAGATGGAATAGGAGGTATTACATTCATTAAAAATGATAAAAGGTAGGCTACTTATTTGTAGAAGATACAACGAAAAGCATCAAATCATTGATCCAGCAAAAAGAAAAGTGCCCATGTTCCAACAGAAAACAAAGAAAATACAGGGTTTAATTAATTTATCTTATTTCATTAACAAAAGTAGGGAGAATGGTGGAAAAAATGAAGGAATAAAACACTGAACAATTTGGGAGTACTTCCATTCCTCCTCTAATCATTCCTCACATCTAACAACAGTTTGGTGTTACTTTCATATCATACACTAAACATTTTCAACCACTCGCATGATTGCACATTTGTTACAAGCTAAAAAACGCCAACATGATTTTCATTCTATGAAGCAATTAAGTTTGTAGAATAAATGTAACTTGGTCAGTAAAACTGCATGTCAGGTAGAGATACCCATGAGAAATCTATGAAGTGCATTTCAGTTAACCAGTACACAGGGCAGTTCAGTATCATTCAAGCAATCATCAGGTTTCTTAAACATAGCAGAATGATGAAACTCTTAATCATCAGTCACTATACAAGTTTCTAGAAAGGGATTATCAGATAGAAAATCCATCATAGCACTTCAGTTCTGCTATCTTACCAAAATAAAGTCTAGTCAATACTCCATATCATGTCTAAACATATCACAAATCAAACTGATTTGTGTTGGGAGTGAAATAAGTTCTAAATTTAAGATTCAAAAGCAAAGATTTTCAGTATCCATGGTCAGACTACATTCTTGAAGTTGAGCATTTTACAATTACACTATGTTGCTTCATATGATGGTACTTAAAGCAACACCAACTTGTATAGAGTTCATGGTATGATTGGTCGCTTTGACATTCATCGATTCCACAAAGAATTATATAAAGTTCCTAAAGTTCCATTTCTTTCCTTGTAGAGAATCTAAAGCAACAAGGAATAACAGCACAATTCACTTTCATATTATGATAAAATACTATGTAAAGAGCTAATCATGGGAAAAATCCCTAAATTTGTTCCTTCCATCTTCTACATAAACAATTCAGAGCTACTGCAGAAACATTTGACATTAAAAAACATTCAAATATTACAACAGTAGACCAGTTGACTATTCTTATGCTTTATTGCTACTTCACCAGCATACCTGAGGCAACCTGCTGAAGCTCTGACAAACGGCTCATTGCTTTGCTAATAACAAAAAATCATTCAACAAATCCTGTCTGTACCAAGTTCTCTGCACAAAATGACCAAAAAGAAAGGAACCCAGTTCAGCAACAATAATAGAACACTAAAATATTTGGTCAAAAAAACCAAATTCCTTTTACCTTTTCCTGATTTTTATAAAACATGAAGCCATACAGGATTTATGCTTGGCAAATGGAAAAAGCAAATGTATACCCAAGGCATAGAGAAGAGGGGGGAAATCAAAAACAAAAGTAGATGCTGTCCAAACCAGAAATATTGCCTCACCACAATTGCCATATAATAAAATCCAAAAATGGTCAAAGTGTCCAACTAAATAATTACAGCCAGTTTTCCAAAGGCCCCTTGTGACACAACAAGTGTTCAAAACAAATTAATAATAGAGACACACCTAGCAGCCTTGACAGCTGAAAAACTATAGCAGGTTTTCTGATAGAAGTAGAAAAGGGGGAGAAGAAAATCAGTTGGGTGCTCTTCCACAAAGAGGTCCTATGGTGTGGTTGGTGCACCACTGAAAAGAAAAAATACGCAAGTTTAGGTTCCTGGTACAGATGGATGCTACGGAAAAAGAGGAAAAATGATAATTATATTGTTTGTGGAGGCTCCTTTGCAAAGGTCCCATGACACCTTTGAATAAAAAAAATGCAAGGCTTGCTATTACAGAACCTAGATATTGCAACTCAAAAGTAGCAAAGGGGGTCAAAAAAATTCAAAGCTCTTGGGTATAACACAGCTACTAGGTTCATCTGTTTTGATTGAGTTTGTGAGCGTCCAACTGTATCCATTTGAAGACCAACTAGCTATCCAATGAACGGTAAGCAGAGTGGTTTTGACCTCCATGATGAAGCATGTAGAATGCCCTATAGCAGTTCTACAAGCCCATGAACCTGAGCAGGCATCAACATGTATTGTGCCAGACCAGCTTCAGGTATTCACCAAATGCTAGGCCACTAGAACTTTCTAATGCTGTATCTCCAAAAATCACCACTCTTAGGTATTGTCACAAGTCGCCAGTTATATCCTCACAAAATGAAAAACGATGTCTAGCACTGTTTTCCCAGTTTTATGCTTGCATTATCTCAAGATTCAATAACAGAGAAATGATAAAAGTTTAAGCCTTACATTGAATTGGATAAATAGCCTGTTTATGGTCAATAATTCAATACCATAAATAACAATATTTAAGCTATCAAATCTACACGTCATTGAAAATAGAATAGTATAATCCAAAAACTGATTCCTGACACAATCATCAAATTTCTTATTTCACCTTGTATTCATCATTAAATCCATTCTGAACTATAAAATTGTAGACTTCCATGTTGAAGATCGTCCAGCAGGAAGACAATGCAGGAAATATATGAAATGCCAAACATCAGCAACAAAACGCTCTGACTAGCCACATGATCTCCCTTGCTTTATGAGTATGCTACTATTAAGCACGCCTATATCACCCCCCGTTACTAAAAAAATAAAAATAAAAAACTAAATAGAATTCAACCCAAATTAGAGTTCAAAAACCAAAACCAACACACAGAAACCACCGATCCCAATGTCTCAAAACAAAAATCATATATAAAATAATAATAATAACAGCATGATAGATCAAATGAACACTTCAAAAAGGAATCATAATAACACCGAACATAAAAGTAGCTCAACAATTTGTTTGGAAGCTGAGAAAACGCAGGAAAATAGGAAAACAAGAAAAATACAAGAGATGGAGATGGAGATGGCGATGGCGGTTTGCGAGATTCCACGATTTTCTAGAGAAACAAACAGATGATAACAAAATGAAAAAGGTCTAACCTTGCGAAAAGGATGGATAGTACCGTGGAGAATGTTTCTGACCCGGAAAATCAGTGCAACTGTCCTTGTACAGATTTTTATTTTTTTCAAGTTTTAAGTAAAACTGGAAATAACATTAATGAGTTTCAAAATTATTTCTGAAAAAAAAATAATATTTTTTTTTAAATTAACATTTTTAAATTATTAAAATTTATTAATATCAAAATAATTTTTTAAAATATAATATTTTAATATTTTTTAAAAATGAAAAAAACACATTAAAAAATAATTTCAACTATCCTCCGGAACATTCCCGAGAATCAGAGAGAATGTGAGATTTGGAATGATTTATAATTTTATATACGAGTGTGACAGAGAAATTTGACTCAGTTATAAATATAAATTAAATATATTCGTAAAATTATATTTGGCATGTCACCATTCTATATATCAAAATCACAGTGATAAAAAAGTTACTTTTGGTTAATATTTTAAAATAAAAACAATAAATATAGAAACTTATTTAGTTAAAGATTATGAATTAAAAAATTATTGTATAGATTTAATAAAATAAATTGAGAATCATATGAGTCAATAACTTTCAAGAGTTGTTAGCCCATCACAAGTAGAATCTTAAATTAATTTTTAATGTAGTGGAAAAAAAATACGCTTTTCAATTTAATATGATTTTTTAATTAAAAAATATAAAGTTGTTGTTCTTAACAAGAACAAATTATTTTCATTTTTATAAACACATCATGCAAATACATTTTATCTATGTCAAATATTAAAGAAGAAAATTTAAAAATAAATTAGAATAATCTCTTTAAAACATTAAAAAAATATTAATATTTAAAAACTAAGAAATCCTGAAACTCTTAAGAAATTTAAATTTATTGTTTTTGTTGTGTATATATATTTCAAAAAGCTCAACACCTTTGAATTTTTACTCATACAATATCAATTGAGTTATTTTTCATTTACATGCTTATTATTTTAAAAACTAGATCATTAGTTACTAAAATTACCAAACCATATTATCAAAATTTGTTTCTTTTAAAACTCAAGAACAATTCGACATTTAAAATTAATGTTTATTGGGAATTTAAAATATATTAAATCATATTGTTAGATGTTTTTGTTCCTGTTTATTTTTAATGAATTTATTTTAAAATAAACTTAGAATTAGGGCATTAAAAGACTACAAAATAATGTGCAAACACAAGAAATAAAAATATAAAAAAAATGGGCACATAAGAAGAATCATGGCACAAAATACTTTGATGGTCAAGTTTAAAAATTGACACCGAGAGATTAAAATTGAGGAATTTGACTAGATTTTTAGGTGGAAAGAATAATTTAGAATGGAATACAAGATACACTACCATTTTGTACTTGAATCTTTTGATTCTACCAATTGCGCGGATTGGAGAATATGAGGTGGAATTAAACAATGGATCCATTTCATTCACCGAGTGGTTTGAGAGCTTTGGGAGAGCTTTTTGAAAAAAAATATATATTTTTTATTTTAAATTAATTTTTTTTTATGTTTTTAAATAATTTTGATGTGCTTATATCAAAAATAATTTTTAAAAAATAAAAAAAATTATTTTGATACATTTCTAAATGAAAAACACTTTTAAAAATAACTACAAACAAACACACTCCCAAATAGATACTAAAAATATTGGACATTGTTTCAAAAGTATTTTTTTAAAAAAAAATATTTGTTATTTTAAATTAAATTTTTTAAATCATTTTAATATGCTATATCTAAAATAATTTTTAAAAATAATAAAAAGTATTATTTTAATATATTTTTTAAAAAAAAAAATTTTAAAAAAAACAAAAGTAACCACACTTCAAAAAGTCAGTAACCCAACTTGACTGTGTGAGCTCCATCCTCCATATGTTTTTTAAAAAACTTATTTTTTGTCATTAACATATCAAAACAATAGAAAAACACAAAAACAAATAATTTAAAAGCAAGGGAAAAAAAAATGAAAAAATAATACAACACTTTTGAGTGCAAAAACAGAAACGCAGGCAGGCTCAGACTTCGCCTCCTCGGTTGATACTTGACACAGCAAAAGACAACTTGGGAGGATACAAGAATCATTTACCAATACCAAACAAAAGGTTTCTAATTTGTTTTAACGTTTGATTATTGAACAACACAGATGAATGGTTACAGCTTATCAAGTTCATATGATGCTAACCAACAATCGAAAACTGTCGCGTTACCTAACAGTTCCACACTGCTGCTGCTGCTGTCTCGACGGAGGTAATAAAAGAAGCTCATGAATATGCAGTATCAGTACACTTCAACGTGCCATTGTTTGTTCTTTTTAAGCTGCGAGAGCTTTTCATCCCACTTTTCTCCTCTCTGGTCGGCAACTTTCTTCAGCGTATCTTGGATCCCAGGCATCATTCCTTTGAGTCCACAGAAATAGATGTGGGCTCCATCATCCAAGAGTTTAAAGATTTCATCACTGTATTCCTCAATCTTATCCTGCACGTACATCTTGCCTCCACTCTTGTTCTTTTGTTCTCTACTGAGTGCCTTGTCATACCGGAAATGGTCTGGGTAATCCTGAAGATATTTAGCAAATTCGTCGTCATAGAGGAGACTGTCATTGTTGGCCACCCCAAGGAAAAGCCACGCAAGACCACCAAACTTGTATTTTGGGACACCCTCCATAAACATTCGCCGGAGATAACCTCTATAAGGAGCTACGCCGGTGCCAGTAGCTATCATTATGTGGGTGGCATTAGGGTCGTTCTCGGGTAAAAGCATTATCTTGCCAGAAGGCCCTGCCAAAGATATTCCAGGACAGTTAATGGCTAACAAAATTATCATGTGATGCAAATTATATGCACCAGCCCATTCCAAGAAGCACCCGGGTCAGTCCTATCATCATTTCATGTATTTTATCAGCAATTTGGAGACTAAAAGACTGTTTGGCATGAATTATAGATTGCTCAAAGTCACGGTCAAAAGCCCAAGTCATGACAAATAAATCACTTTAAGCCAAATGCTTTTAAATTGAATGGTATATTTGATAGCAGTGTCGTAATAATACTTTAATGTAAATCTAAATCTAAAAGTAGCTCATGAGTCAACAATCAAAATGTGTTTTTTTTTATTAAAGCAAGATTATAACTTAAAATCAAAAAATAATTTAGGAATTTCAGTTCAGATGATTGTGATTTGGCTTTAGTCAAGTAAGAAACAAATTGAATCGTTTGTTGTCTAATTACAGTGTATCAATAATTAAACATCAAAACAAGAAACTAGAGCATCCTTTGGTTAGCTAAAACGAAGGAAATAAACATATAAATAAATGAAACAACAAAAAATAACAAATTTCTCAGTCTTTCCACCAAATAGCAGGGTCATACCAGTGATCTGAACTTTGTCTCCAGACTTTGAGTTGCAGAGGAAATTGCTGCACACACCATTCTTCGAAGGATCCTCCTTTCCAGTCTCAGGGTCATAATAGACAGCACGACGGACACATAAACTAGTAGTCTTGCCGTCAAAAGAATCTCCATACCTGGTAGATGCGATTGAATATAGACGTACATTGTGGGGGTTCCCTGGTTTCTTTGGGTTTTCACCCTATGATGCAAAGAGACAACTTGCATTAGTTAAATAGAAGCATTATTACCAAAGCATCACAAAAAAAAAGAGAACAAATGGAACTTTAATGCAAAATCTATAGTCCCACTCTTCAATTACAATAGATTGTGTTGATCAGGATCTGCTAGATTTCAGCTATATCAACTTGGAACTAAAGGTAAACAGCATGCTTAGACTAAAATATTTGAGATGACAATGCTTATTAGAACAGCGTATGCATGATACTAGCACTTCAATGCAATCTTCAACATGCCAAAAAAAGACAGGAAGAAGTCATCAATTTAATGCAAACTATATACATAATGATAGTGGGCCTAATCACACGATAAATAGCATGACTTACAGGAGGTATTACACCATAACTCTGTCCTTCCCAATAGGGAACATTACCACCATGATCAATCACTATATGGCAAGTCTCTCCAGGAGCGTTTGGGCCAACAATCCTCTCTACAGAGACAATTGTTGCTGTGTAAGGTTCCTTGGGCTTGTATGTATTCAACGGGGGCTCCTTGGCATCTTCAAGTTCTATAGGTGAAACTGCAACCTTAGATCTACTGGCTTGTTGCACAGACATGCATACCGACAATCGTTTCGTCAACCCAGCATTCCTAGATTTCAGGTCCAAAGCTAAGGCAGGGGCCCATGATTTACCACCAAAGCTTATATTTTGAACCTGCAACAAAATCATGGGAAACTTCCTTGAGATATTAGCATGCACACACAAACACATATATAAGAATGCATGCTCATAGAAAACAAAGGAATACAAAGCACATGGATGGCAGACACATGTACACACATACACATAATGAAAATTGGAGCAGATTGAAACGTTTAAACAGGGATAAGCATCTTATTCAGCAATCCATTCACCAGCATTTGAAAGATCATCCTCTTCTTATCTATCTATAATAGCAATGAAGATCAAAACTTCGAATATCAACCACTCTTTCCACATTTCATAACCCTTCAAATATCAAAAATCCAACTTTAACCTAATTGTAAACTTGTAGATGACCCGTCCTCATCAGTTATTAAAGAATATGTTCGACTCAAACAGATATTTTTTTCCCCCTTTTTGGACATGAAGAAGAAAACTAACAAACAAACAAACAACAGATTTCCCCTGTGTGAGTCCCATTAAAAAACAGGGCAGCCCAAATTTCCCTTTCAATCAATACCAAACATCTTAATAACTTTTAAAAACGAAAGATTTGCCGTGATCTTGCTAAAAAGAAAAGTTGAAGGAAACCAAACAGACCCTTTATCTTCTTCCATAATCATGAAACAAAATTTAAAATTACCTTAAAAGCAGATCTCCTTAAGGTAGTATCGCTCCCAGCAGGAGCAGCAAGGGAAACATGCAGCTAAAAAAAAAGATCAATCAATCTCTAATACAAAAGAGAAGGCAACTGTTACAAAAAGTAAAAGAAATCTCAAAGGGTATGGCGTTTTGGAACCTGAGAAAGTGCAGCCAAATGAGCCATGATGAGAAGCAGATGATGAAATTAATCGAGCGAGAAAGACAGAGAGATCAAGAGAGTGATTGGTGAGGTTTAGGAAATGTTTTTTATACTATGATGCATGTGAAGAAGAGTTGATGGTTGACTGTCGAGGTAGGTTTATGAGCGAGTGTGATCCTTTGGAGGGTAGCAAGAGGCGGGGCGGGGCGGGGCGGGCCTATTTGCCTCTTTGCCTCTGTCTCTCCGCCCTCTCGGCTCTTCGTAACTGCTAGTACTTAATTAATGTACTTTTATTCCCCAAGTCTTAGGTATATTTATCACTGATTTATAAAAATATTTTGATCAAATTTTAAAAAAATAATAATTTTATTTAAATTAAAAAAATTAATATTTTTAGATCATTTTCATATATTGATATTAAAAATAATTTTAAAATAATAATAATAATTTATTTTAATATATTTCTAAATAAAAAAAAATATTTTCAAAAATAACCTCAATTACACTCTCAGGGCCTATTTGAGAGTGCGGTTGCGGTAGCTTTTTAAAGTGCTTTTCGTGCCGAAATACATCAAAATAATGTTTTTTTTATTTAAAAAAAAATTGACATCAGCACATCAAAATGATCTAAAAACACCAAAACATATTCATTTAAAATGAAAATTTTTTTTCTTCAAATTTCGGCAAAACACCGATTGAAACGCGGAGCCAAATGGGCTCTCAATCAGTCAATTATTATATTTTATTTACTCTTGACTTTAAGATTTTTTTGTTGATCTATCTCCCGGCATGAGTATTCTCACTTTCTATTCTCTTTCTTTTCTATTTTTTTTCTATTAAAAAAACTTGTGATTAACAATTTAGATTTTTTTAATTCATCCATATATTTGTAGATCATTAGTCTCAAGGATGGACCGGGAAAAACCTGATCCCTCAATTGATAAAATGATAGTAAATTCAATTAACCATCACAAGTTGCATTCTAAGTAGAAATGGCTAAATGACTTCAACACTAAATAGAATAGAGTTTGCTTCAATTAACCACCCATTATATCTTCAGTTTAATCCCACTTTTATGATATCATAGGTATCTATATATTAGTTCAGATATATCCTCTATGTATTGGTATATTAGCTATAATAAGAACATAAAGATAAATAATAATACAATTTATTTTAGATAAGTTATTTAAGAGGATACTATCTTTTATTTATTATAACAAGCTTCTTACTCAAAACTTTGAAATTCCAGCTAGGGTTCTTATGACAACTTCTTCACATTTCATTCACTCTTTAGATCTTTTCCCCATTTTCTAAATTTATAGAATAATAGAATGGTCAGCATGATGTCGGGTGTGACAAGATAACAACTTCACTAACCATTAATTATAAGAAATAGATTTTTATTACTAATGCATTTGTTTTGCTTATTTGTTTAATCTATCGTTTACTCTATTTATGCATGTTTATTTCATTTATCCCTTACTTTGATGTACATGTTTATTTCATGTTCAACATATCATTTTTTTTATTTTTTTTTATTATGGATATGGATGTATGTCCTTGCATAATATAGTACTATTTGGGAGAACACTCAATTAATGGTATGCCCCAATGATTTTATGCTTGGCGTAACACTTAAGAAACTACCAACTCTCATTTGATTATCTATGTAAGTATGTTTAGTATATCAATGTTACACAGTCCTAGTTTATGTTATTCATAACTACTAGGCTTCATATCAGCCTTTAAAGAATAATAATTGAGCAACAAGATAACCTTTGTAACAAATTAGTTAGCAAGCATACATATGCATGCAATGGCTAGAATCTTCTCTTAGGATGTCTTCTTGCATTATCACTATTCCATATCAAATCATTCATCTTTATTTTTATAAGTATTTATATTTATTCATGTGAGCTTTGAGTTTGTACATAAAAGAAAAGGAAAAAAATCACAAATCACAGTTTGAAAACTCAAATTTTCCTTAAAAACCTATATCATACCAATTCATGGAAGAGGAAGAAAAAACTTAAACCAATCAAGACTGTTCAAATAAGGTCAACTGCTTAAGGGGTGAAATGAATCATTTAACTAGTGTGCTTGAATAAATTTCCAATCTTGACCCCTATATATGAAAACCTTTATGGAACAACTCACTGCAAGGTTCCTTCTTTTCACCCGTATTAGTTGAAGTCACTCTTGAAGCACCATGTCATACAATTGAAAACATGTCTTCTTTCAAAAAAATAATCCTATAGCTTTTTTTTTATTAAATCAATCTAGTTACACCATTTCCCATGACTAATACATGAATGTATAGCTATTTTGAGTCTATTTTTTAAGTTGTCTTAACTATTTCAAACTCAAACTATCTATCTTGTTCAAAGGAAGATTGAAAAGGTTAGTATAAGTTGGTATTATTTAATTTAGGACACATTAAAATCCATTTAAAATGTTTATTTATATAGTCTTCTTGAGGATATTAAAATATGTATGATACTTGATGTTATAATTTCTAAAGATTTTAAAGTGTTATAATTTAACAAATTCATCGAATCAACTTGATCTCAATATCTCAAGACCCATCTAAGGCTTTGTTGTACTGAAATGGTCAAGGAAATTAATGATGATAGATTATTGATACATTACTTCTTTGAAAGTTTGGATAGACCTACTTTAAGTTAGTTATAAGTCTTGATGGAGATAAAATAAACAAATGGAGTGAATTGGTCAAGCCTATCATGAAACAATATTAATTAAACATAGAAATAACTCCTGACAAAATAGCCATTTAAAGTATAGAAAAAAGAGCCAATGAGATTGTCAAGGAGCATGCTTAAAAATGACAAGGAATTATTGCACAAGCCAACCATTCTCTGCTGAAAATAAAATGAATTTAATTATTATAAATACTTTTAAAGGTTTCTTATTTCAAATATATATTATATAATGCTTCAAAATAGTTTCCAAATATGGTGTAGTTAAAAGACTCAAACAAGCCCTGGAAAAAAATTGCCAAGGTGTGAGGATACAATTAAACAAGCCTTAAAAAGAGAAGATCCAAGATATAAGGATACCGCTAGTAATTGTTGAAAAGAAGGCAAGTGAAATGAGTGCAAGTTAATATCATTTATGAACATAGTACAAAACCTTAGTCACATCATTCAAGTTTTTCTCAATATCAAACACCTTTTTAAACTCAAAAAATACTATAATCTACCCCAGAAATCAAACATCATCGTCATATTTATTTCAACCTCAATATTATTTTTCTTGAAGCACACAATGTTCAAACTATATAATAAAATAAATCACTTTAAGACTTTGAATTCCAAAAGCACTTCAAGATGATTGGATTTTCATAATCTCTTTGAGATAATTGCTTTATAAAATGAAAAGTTGGAAATCATTTCAAGTGAGTTGTCTTATGAAAAACTCAAAAAAAATCACAAGGTAGTTTGACTCTTGATTTGACCAATTTTAAAATCTTTCAGTAGAGTCACCTCTTGATTATTTAAAGTAAATATTATTTTCTCTTTACAAGTATAATACACAAAGCCTATGAAAATATTTTTTCATGGTTTTTTTCTTCCAAAACCATTGTAAAGAGAGGTCAAAAAGCAGTTTCTTTTTATATCAAAAACATTGCTAAGAGAGGGGTAAAACAAAACAAATTTAAAAAATGACTTAATGCATTTCTCCCATATAAACACCATTTCATTTTTTAAAACACCACTTAATGTGTGTGTGTGTGTGTATATATATATAATAGAAAATAAAAACTAAAATATTAAATAAAAGGATTCATAAAACATATAACACAATCATGTCAAGATTTAATGGAATCCTGAATAATGTTTTTTTTAACCCATTATCTTGTTTTTTTTTAATATGGTAGTCCATTAAAATAAATAAATTAACAAATATTGTACTATAATGTTAGTATGAAAAAATATATTATTTTTTTATAATAAAATATAAATATTAGTTTATGAGATTTAATATTTTATAAAGTTTTATTTATTTTGAGCTTTTTCTCAAGAGTTTCAATCATAAATAATACTAAATATAAATTATCAAAATAAATAATGTTTTTTTATTAAAAAATAATATATTTTTACTTTTTACATTTGCTAAAGTATTCAAAACAAAACTATTTTAACAAATGATTCATAAAATATTTTTATAGTTGCCCATATTTTTAATTTCTATTTACCCCTAATTATAATTAAAATATGAAAATAATAAATTAATTAAAAAAAGGAAGTATAGATATTTTAATTAGACGTTGTTTATTTTTTTAGGAGACCTTAATTATTTCCTTATTTTATATTTTAATTATTTAAATAAAATATTTATATTTCTACAAATCATACAAATTAATAAAAATATTTACACAGATTATGATTCAATTTATGTAAATAAAAATATTTGTGTTTTTTTTTCAAAATAAAAAAAAAGATGTGATCAAATTTATTTTGAAGGAAAAAAGACTCTCTCTCTCTCTCTCTCTCTCTCTCTTTATATATATATATATATATATATATATATATATTTCTTTTAAGAATATCATATGAAGATTGTTTTCTCTTTTTTAATATGTGCTTAAAAGAATTAGCCGAAAACCTTGAATGAATTATTGACTATGATAGTTCTAAGATATATTTGGGCCTTACTAGGCACATGTGATAGTCTGGGTCAACAATGGCCCATTTAGCAAAACAAGCCTTGTTTAAAAGAGAATGGCAGCCATTTTATTAGGAAGAAGTTTTTGTGTACCTAAGTGGACTGCAACTAACCCTCCAATAATCCAATTAAACTCCGGCTATTTGGGCTAGGTTTAACTCTTGACTTTATTTAAAATGTACTAGCCTATCACCCGGGCAAATTAATTTTTAGAGCATAATATGCAAGTATTATGATAGTAAAATATTATAAATTGTAAGAAAAGGAATTTCAAGTCTTTAAATAATATATATATATATATATGTATGTATTGTTACAAAAAAAATTAATAAAAAAAATTATATTAACAATTACATTTTTTTTCTAGAATTGTTTTTAGCATTTGTGATGAAAATCCATTTTTATTGGAATTTAATTAAATAAAATAAAAATTCAAAAATCTCTCGATATCACAAGAGCAAACATCTTCGTGTGCATATATATTTTAAAAAGGAATTTAACTGAGAATTAAAAGGTTTATTTATGCCTTCAATGAAAAAAAAATATGAACCAATAAATCATAACAAGAGCTGTCAACAATATACAAATACTAAGAATAGAAAGCAGTTGTCTTTTTCATTCTTTTTTGCAAAGTTAAGCTACTTTAATTGCCTATAAATGCAAAATAACACTTAGTTTGGTCCAAGGTTTTTTTTTATAAAAAAAAATCACTTTTAAAGAGAGGTTTAATCATCATCTCAGGAGGAGTTTGGTATTTTACTTAATATTGATAATAATTACAAAAAACCTATGTTTTTTTTCATCCATCAATGTTCAAACTGGTAGGAAGATATATTTAAAAAAAAAAGCATTTATTGCTTTGCTTATAGTTATCACCGTCTCAAACAAATATTTATTTTACAAGTTGGCTTCAACCATTCAAATTCTCATCAAACCTATTAAACTAACCAATTTATATCAAATTAAAATATAATTTTCAGTGATCCAAATCAAATTAACTCTTATATAGTATGGTTGAAAGCTGACATCAAACAAAAAAGAAATCAAGATTTAAATATTTTCGGGGATCAATAGCATTACCAAGCAACAACAAAGCCACAGAAGTTTGGACCGGTCATTCTCATGGTCAGGACCACAAACATTTAAAAGCAATCTAGCTTTCAAAGAGAACTGCATTATTTGATGTAAATACCTAATCTTATCCACCACTTAAATTAACATAAAGTTGAGCTTGATGAGGCCTCTGCCGGCTGACGAAGCCAATAAATAAATCATGAATACCAGCTGGTCAGGACTCGTGGTATATTTTTCTATATTATAAATATATATTTTTAACTTGGATACCAAAAACAACCACACATTTAAGATACTTCACACCTTTTTTTTTTATATAAACATAAATATCTAGATCATCTCGTGTGTATACCTCGAGTAATTCTATAAATTCTAAAATTAATAATTATATAAATTTCCAGTAACTCTCATATTAGTAACAACTACAGGATTCGAACTTGAAACCAGAAGAGAATAAACCTCTTAATCCTAAACTGTAGACTATATAAATCCTAAAATTATCAATAATATAAATTTTTAACTTGGATACCAAAAACATAATGCCCCGTGATGCACATCTGCAAGCATTTCCAACCGCACATTTAAGATACTTCACACCCTTTTTTTTCTTATAAACATAAATATCTAGATCATCTCGTGTGTACCTCAAGTAATTTTACAGATTTTAAATTAATAATCATGTAAATCTCTAGTAATCATCATATTAGTAGCAACTATAGGATTCAAACTTGAGATCAGAAGAGAATAAACATCTTAATCCTAAACTTATACCGCAGAATATAAATTTCTAAAATTCATAATAATATAAATTTTTAATAGCAATTAAAGAATTCAACCTTAAAACTAAAAAAAAATCTCTTTAATACCAAATCTTGTACGATAGATACCCACCCATCCACCTACTAGGCCTACTAGATAGTGAAGATACCTCACACTTGCACTAAAAGAGAAGCCTTCCTAGTCGTCATATGTACTAAAAATCTTATGGTGCCTCCCTCCATTGACTATTCCTTTGAATATTGTCACAAGTTTCTCAAGTGCCCATCAAGAAACGTAGAAATTCTAATTAATGAAATTTAAAAAAAAATAAAAATAAATAAACGATGGATAAAATAAATGAAGTCACGTGCATGACGACAACTCCTTGAAGAACATAAACTACTAGGATTTTATTTTATTATTATACGTAAGAAATACACATTGAACACGAAAATATGTATGTATGTATGTATTTCTCTTCATGAAAATCTGAGCAAAAAATAAAATAAAATAAAATATTGAAACTCATCGAATGGAGGATACAGTATTTTTTTTTGTTATGACGGAAACCAGGCGACTGAACACTACATGCACTACGCGTCGTTTTTGAAAGACTGAAAGAAGAAAACAAGCATTTCTTCTCCTCCAGAAAAGAAAGAAAGAAAGAAAGAAAGAAAACACTCGCTAGGAAATCTTAATCAGCAATTAATACTGCCAGTTAATTCTTACCTGCATATACAACAATACTCCTGTGATTATTATCGGTAGTTGATGATGGCGATGATTGGTTTTTATGCCTCATAAAGTAGAAAATCAAAGCAGAAGTGACTAGCAAGCCCAAGCCCGTGACCCCACAAACCAAGCTCGCTACCAGCAGCACGTGCCTCACATGATCTCCGCCGCCGCCGCCGCCAGCACCAGCAGTTCTCCACCACGAGGTGTCGTTTCGAGTTCATTGCTTTCGGCAATGCAACCCCCGAAGACGACGTGCTTGTGGCCGCCGAAGATGCTCCGAAGAATTGTTTCATGTCAGGGGGGAATTTCACCGCAGTTGGCGGCATGCTCTGGAACCCAAGGCCATGATCAGAGGGTCGTAGCTCCCTGGCTTTCGAGTCTTGAATATTGATGATGATCATGATGATGATCATGATCGAAAACTGCACGTAGATAGCCGTTGATTGGAGGGTGATTTCTTTTAGAAATACCATTTTTAGCTCTCCGGTCCAGCCTCTCCTTGTCTGTCTGGCTCTCGCAATCTCTGAACATCGATGAAAACACCTGGAAGTATTAATATGTACCTAGTCAATAAAGAAGAGGAGAAGAAACGGTGTCGGTTCGGTTCTCTCTCCCCTTTCTCTTCAAGTGTTTTAATTTTAAAAGAAAAAGAAAAAGGAAAAGGAAAAACAAAGAAACGCGTGAGTGGTTGTCGGGGCCCAAAAGTCTTCACATTCACAAAAGGTGCCCAGACACTCGCCGCTGCTTTCTTTGTCTTTTAATACTTACCTACTTACCTTCCGAAGTTATTTCCGTTTTAAAAATGTTTATAAAAAATTTGAAATTTATTTTATTTTATTTTAAATTAAGATTATTTTATATTTTTTATATTAATATTAAAAATAATTTTTTAAAAACATATTATTTTAATATATTTTTAAATAAAAAATACTTTAAAAAACAACCTAAAACATACTTCAAAACCGTGACTGCAGGAACCGCAGTTTGATTTTCCCAATGGAATCACATGACTGTGAATAGTGGAAAAGGAAGATTTTCCACTGAAAATTCTCGTCTTATTTTAAAGTAAAGCTCGAATCAGATGGGTAGTTAGGAATTATTTGCTTGCCTTTATTCTTTATGCTAACTAAAGATATAGGGTATCGATTCACTAACATGGCATCAATGATTTGTTTATGATCATAGATTCGTCGTGTTCTTGCTGCCCATTTTTACTCAGCCGTCCATCTGTTCTCTCTGAGAAATCGACGTCCTGGCTATATGCTTTTTTTTATCTGTAGCCATTAACTTGATAGAGTTTTTAAATTTACTATCAGTCTTTCAAAAGCCGAGCTTTCTCAGGTTTTCTGTGTTTGTTCGGTTTCGGCTCACTATATATTTTATAGTTTTTTTTTATAACCATCCGGTATTCGGCCACTGCCGACTAATCTGGATTCGAGTCGGGATGAGACTTTTAAGGGCGACAAAAGCTCTCCCACATAGCTCCGCTGCATACCCAAGATCTCGAACTCGAGACTTTGATTAAAGCCAGAACAACCCTCTGCCAGCTGACTACACGCTCGGTGGTATATATTTTATAGTTAAAAGGTACTGTGTTGCGTTGTGACGTGAAAACAAAAATAATTTATTTTTAATACGCATAAAAATTAATTCAACATTAAATCTTTTTGAAACGTAAGAAATAAACGGGTTTATAAGTATGTGATTGAGCATTATAGTAGTAATTTTTAAAAAATTAAATTAAAAAAGCTTTAAAAATATATATATCTAGTTAAATCATTTAAGAATCATTCATGCTTTGGAAGGTGAAAATCTAAGAATTTTAATGGCTGATCAACCGTATCCTTGTTAAATCAAAACTAGCTGCGAGGCCTCCCATCTGCTTGCCTGTATTTAACATGATGGTGAAACTTGTTTGCGGGAGCTGAAGGGCGATATATAAATACTGAAAAGTAATGGTCCAGAATTTCAATTTAAATAAATGTACACAACCAAAAATAACAAAGGGAACAAACCAATACAATATAGAGAATCTCTCTCCCCCGCCCATCACGTCTTTGGAGAAACAACATAACATTAAACAACACAAAGTCTGCGAGCTTTGAATACAGATGTCTGGAACTCAGGTATCGTCCACTTGTGAGTGGAAAACAAAGCTTGGGAATGTAGTGGTGATGTCCCTGCTCGAGGAAATAAAGAAACTGGGTCATAACTTGACGCAAGCATGAGGTTTAGCATAGAAGTATTAGCCTAGCCAGTTACATTTTCTAGCTCATCAATGGCTTGGAAAGTCCAAAAATTCTTTGGTTGGCAAGAAAGTTCCATGGCATTAAGTAACATCTAACGAGAAAGGGAAGTAGGTACGCGAATTTTGAACTCACTTGAGGTATTGAAGGGTCATGTTCTTCAGAAGGGATGGATGGCGTAAAACAAGGCTTCTCCACTCTTCTTTGTCAATCTTCCCATCATGTTTTGTATCAGCTTCCTCGAAGGTCTGAAATAAGACTCCAGAATTCAGAATCTGAGAATTTTCCAATAAAAACTTGCAGGCAAACAAGATAATTTTGAAAGCTTTCATGAACTGATTTATCAAGCAAGAAGGAAAAAATTCAATTGATCCGAGGGAGCACCTTGTCAATTATACTTTCTATAACATCATCTGAAAGGTTCATACCAGATTCAGCAAGAGTAGCCACTACCATTTGCTTCACCTATACATCAGCAAGTTGATAAGGTCTAAACTCACCAATAAAATAAAATAAATAAATAAACAACTAGAAGTTGTTCAAGAATAAAATAACCTAAAGCTAACCATTAAACAATGAAATTTACCTCCTGTCTTTCGATAAAACCTTGCTGCTTTAGATCGTAAAGTTGGAAAGAAACTGCAGTGGCACGTAATATATTATCAAAAATAGAGCACCAGGTATGAATGCCTTGAAAATTAAGAGTGGTATTTTGAAATTCTTCATCCCAATTACACACTAAAACATATTAAATCTTTAAGCACAAACAGTATGCCAATTAGTTAATGTATGAGGTATGCTCAAAACAACTATGATCATACACAAGGGACAAAAGAAAAGAAAGCTTATGATAAGGAAACATTCTATCTCAGACATACATTCAATCTTATCATCAATAGGGGCGTTTGGATGAAAAACAGAGAGGGCACGGGCAAACTCTTCAAAACCAAGTATCCCATTATGTTTTGTATCAAACAAGTCAAATACCTGCAATCAATAGGCAACACAAGACAGTAGCAAACACAAGATAATTACCAAATGTGTCAAATACTCTATCAGACAATTCATAGGAGACAATCGAAAGTAGGTTTTGGCAATGACAAGAGAAAAACGTACCCTATCAGCAAACAAACTCTCTTTTTTGTTTGTCTTGAACAATGCCAATTGAAACTCCTCCTATGATAGGAAATTAGAGGAAAATGAGTGAAAGCATTTTCAAATAAATTATAAGAAAGTGGTATTTACATGAAGAAAATGAAACATGGCATTGTAAGGAGGAACCACTAGATTCATATTAAGATAGACACCCAGAGCAAGCTTATGTGTAAAAATGATAATTTTGTATCACCAACTTGAAGAATAGACAGACCTTATTAATCAATCCATCGTCAATCACGGCACTGCTGATCTTCTTAAAGAGCTCATATAATGCCTCTATTTCACTTACACTGACTGCATTCAATGTTAGCAAGAACAAAACTGTCAATTGAATTATCAGTAAGGGTAGAGATATTATATTCATTATGAAGCAAGCTGCAGCATCCTTTTCATTGGCAAGTAAAAGAAGAGCCATCACAATGAGCAAACATCTTCAAAACATAAATGAGACCAATGGTGAAAAGTATTTACCATGATCATCATAAGTACCTTTCTTGCAAGACTTTCACAATAAAAAAAGAGTCAAAGTTTAAGACAAATAGTGCAAAACCACTTAGTAAGACATATAGCTTAAAATCTAAGCATTTTCTGTTTATTAAAGGTACAAAGAATAAGCAGAAGAAGAAACCCATTAGCAGCATAAAATAAAAAATAAACAAGGCTAACATAAAGATTGGACCAGTGCGTACAGACTGTCTCCCTTGCAAGAAGCTCAGGATCATCAAGGCCTCTTGATTGTCTGTATAAATCAAGATCACAACACCGCAGGAGGGAGGTGATGAATCCCTCTAGACACTGCAACATGATAAATTGTACGCATCAAAACACTCCATACCTGTGAAACAGGGAAATGAGTAAGGTACTCTACACATAACTTTATGTGAAGATAGAAACAACATCAAGGCAATCAATAACCTTTTCACCATTTCCTGCTTCTGCTAGCCAATCCCACAATTAAGTTCAGCAAAAAACTTGAGCTCTCAAGAGTATACCTGTTTTTAGAAATAAAATTAGTATATCTGTCCTTTCCTGATTTATAAAGAAGCATTCAATCAAGATGGGGAACTGTAGAAAATGAAAAAAGGGAAAGACACAGGCCCCCAGTTTGGTAAGAAATGATTATAACATGGATCATTAGGTTATGGAAAAGAGAAGAAACTAAAATTAGAGAAGGTGGAAAATCTTTTAATATCCGTGGCATGGGTGCATGGAAGCATATTACATGTATTAAGTTATTAACATTATGTCAACCAATGTGTCATACAATATATAGATTTCTTTTACCTTTTCTCATTTTTTGAGGAAAAAAAAAAAAAAACAGAAAGCCATCTAAATAACCACAGCCAATTTTCCAATGGCCCCAAGTGACTCAACAAGAGTCCAAAACAAATACATAATAGAGACGCCTCTAGCAGCCTTGACAACAGAAAAAGTAGAGCAGCCTATCTGATAGAAGTAGAAAAGGGGGAGAAGAAAACCATTTGGGTGCTCTTCCACAAGGAGGTCCTGTGGTGTGGTTAGCACACCACTGAAAAGAAAACAGGCAAGTTTGGGTTCTTGGTGCAGATGGATGGTGTAGACAAAGAGGAAAGAGCTACTTGTATTGTTTGTGGAGGCTCCTTTGCAGAGGTCCCATGAAAGCTATGAATAAAGAAAATGCAAGGCTTGCCATTACAGAACATAGATATCGTAACTCAAAACAGAGTAGCAAAGGGTGTCAAAAAAACTCTAAGCTCTTGAATAAAACTCAGTTAGTAGGTTCATCTATTTTGATTGAATTTGAGAGCATCCATATTGATCCTTTCGAAAACCAACTAGCTATACAATGAGCTGTAAGCAGGAATGGTTTTGACCTACATGATGAATCATGTAGAATGCTCTCTAGCAATGCTACAAGCTCACGAACCTGTGCAGGCATCAGCATGTATTATGCCATGCCAGCTTCATGTACTCACAAAATGCTAGGCCACTAACACTTTCTAATGCCGTAAAAAAAACACCAACAATCACAACTCTTTGGTATTGTCACATATCGCCTGTTATATCCTCACAAAATGAAATGCGATGTCTAGCACTGTTTTCCCACTTCTATTCTTGCATTGTTATTTGCTTGCAATATCTCAATACTCAATCACGGAGAAATGATAAAAGTTTAAGCTTTACATTGAATTGGATAAATAGCATGTTTACAGTTAATAATTTAATACCGAGAATAACAATATTTAATCTGTAAAGTCTACTCGTCGTTGAAAATAGTATAGTATAATCCAAAATACCGATACCTGACACAATCATCATTTTTTTTTATTTCACCTTGTATTCATCATTAAATCCAATCTGAACTATAAAACTGTAGCCTTCTATAAAGGATCATCCGGCAGGAAGACCATGCAGGAAATTTATGAAATGCCAAACATCAGCAACAAAACGCTCTGACTAGCCACATGATCTGCCATGCCTTAATAGTATTCTACTGTTAAGCGCACCTACATCCCACCCATTAAAGTTGACATGAATTGCCTCACTAGAAAATAAAAACTAAATAGAATAGAATTCGACCCAAATTATAATTCCAAAGCAAACCGATCCTGATGTCTCAAAAATAAAAATTATAAATAATAATAACAGCATGATAGATCCAATAAACACTTCAAATATTCAAAAAAAGAATCATAGTAACATCAAACACCTAATATAAAAGTAGCTCAACGATCTGTTTGGATGCTGAGAAAACGAGATGTAGATGGTGGTTTCCATGATGCCACGATTTACTAGAGAAACAAGCAGATGAGAAGAAGAAGAAGAAGAAGAAGGTCTCACCTTACGAAAAGGATGGATAGTAGTACCGAAGAGAGTTTATGTCTCGGAAAGTCTGTGCGACTGCTCCTTGTACAGATTTTTTTATTCAAGTTACAGTATAATTGGAATATTAGAGTCACAGAGAGAGGAGAGAGAGAGAGAGAGAGAGAGAAATCTGAAATTAGATTCAATTCTTTTTAGGTTGTTACTAGCCATTTTACATCTGTTCCGTAGCAGTGAAAATTGTTTTTTTTTACCTTAATTCAACATATATATATATATATATATATATATATATATATATATATATATATATATATATATATATATAACTATACAATAAAACGCGTTGTGTTTTTCCTGTAGCTTTTTTCACTGTTCATCCAGACATAGATTATTATTCATTGCTATAGTACAATGATCATTTTGTCTCTAGATCCAAAAAAAATTTGCCCCAGTACCGGGGGGTCTTTTCGATTTTTCCAAAGAATAAAAAAAACCTAAAAACTTTAACAAAAGAGAAAAAAAAATGAAAAAAATAAATAAATATTATTAGCTTAAAAAAATCATTAGACTTCAAGAATAAATAAAAGTAATAAAAAAAAAACAAAGGGCAAAAAAGAAGAAATATCAATTTTCAAATAATTACCAACACAAATTAAATTTAAGGACTAAATTGAATAAACTATAACCTCAACAAAAGAGAAAAAAAAACTAAAACTATGAGCATATACATACAAACATGAACATAATATAGGGACTATTTCAGAAGAACTAAAAAAATTAAAGGAATTAAAATCAAATAAAACATAAAAAATAAGGGCCGAAATGAAAAAAATAATATATGATCAATTTCAATCGAAGAACAAAATTAAAAACAACCAAACTTCTATACCGAAATAATTAAGGGATTTAAAATCAAACCCAAAATTAAAAGAATAAGGACATAAATAAAAACAAAATATATACTCAATTTCAATTGAATGAAAACGTTGAAATACATCAAAACTTCTATAACAAAAATCAGGACCAAATAAAACAATCAAAAGAGAAGGGATTGAACTAAATTTACAATAAACCAATATGACTTTCGTGTAATTTAAGCTACAGGAGAGATAAAAGGGGGAAAAAGAACATCCGACAACCGTCATGTTTTCAGCCACTATGAGACGACACACATACCACCATGTGGAAGAGAACATGGTGGTGCATTTGGTGAGACATCGAATGGATATTTTTGACCATTGCATACTCCACCTGAAAGGAGCGTAAGGAAGAAAATTGGGTGTGTCCGACAAACATGCCAACAATATTTTGCAGAAAAAATAATAATTAAAAATTATACAATTACCTAAACACCCTTACAACCAACTCATAGCAATGTAACAAATTGAAAATACCCTGAGTAGTTAATTGTTTATTGTCTACTGGCAAGGGTAGAAACATAATTGTATTGTACAAAAATATATTAACCCCATAAAAAGAACTTTTATGATGGATATCCATTAATATTTAATGAGAATATATTTCTTTTCATCTTGATTTTTTTCATTTTAATTTTTATATATAATGTTTTCAAATTTATTGTTCTCATATTTTTATATGCAAGGGATAAAGATAATTGATTTATAATTTGTTTTTATTTCAAGCTTGCTTTCATGATCAAAAGTGTTTTTATTTAAAAACTAATGCCAATAAGAAAATTTGTATTCTTAAAACCTTAAAAAAGCATGAATAAGAAAATCTAGTTTCTTATAAAATATAAGACTTTTTTTTTATAATGTTTCTTAATTTTTTCAGTGCTGATGTTTTATTAAAGAAGTATGATAATATTAAAAAATAACTTTTGTGAAAAAGAAAATTACATGAATAAAAAAAAATACATTTAGATGAAAAAATACATTTGTCTTCGTTAATTTCATTAGTTGTTTTCATGCAATTGTATATTTTTATAATTATTTTATTGGTTAAAAATACATTCCATAAAACAAGATGATTAAACTTAGTTAAAGCCATGACCTACACTATGGATTAAACGAGTTTATTTGGTTTGACTAGTTCAATGAAAAAAACACTTGTCTTGTCATTATTTTTCGTAAATGTTAAATCAATTTCTTTCTTAAAATTTGTTTTTTCAACAAAAATAATTAAACCTGATTTTTATAAGATCAACCAATTAATCAATGCACTTGATAAGTAGTTAGGGGCACACTTGGTCTCCTACCATAATGTTGTGAGGTCTAGTGACCAGGTTGACTAATTACCAAAATGACATTTGCCAAGTTTAATAACATTGTCAAAAAAAAATGAAGAATACTTCAAATGACAACATGAGGACAATATATGGGGAAATAATTGTGTATAAGCCTTTGTTTACTGTGAATTATAATACTAAAATAATAAAATTGCCCTTGAGAAACTCTTAAATTGATTCTTTTTTAGGAGTAAATGGTATTTTTTTGGCTCATTTTTCATTTGAAAACTATTTAGAGGTGTCTTTGTCTTTACATTATGATTTTGTATATCAAAATGATTTTTTAACCTTCAAAATAAAAAGATCATTTAACTTGTTAAAGTTCTTTTTGGGTATTTTACTTTTTTTTGCTACAATATCATTACTCTATTACCCCTGGACTTGAATTTTCAAAAGCTTGGCTTAAAGGGTCAATTTGTAATTGCATGATGATTGTTTTATAAAAATATTTAGGTCTTAAAAAAAGCAAAAAGTTGTTGACATGTGCAATGAACATATCTATCATTTAGCTAATGCATGCGATTGACTTTGGCAGTTAAAAAAATTGATTCTGCTATTTTATTTGATTGCTATTCGCCTCTCTTTCTTTTTATGTAACGCGTGTAGTCACCAGACCTCTAATGATATTATTGGAATCATTATTTTTCTTCTTTCTTTTTTTTTCCACCTCGGGATCTATGCCTATCTCTTCACAATTTTTATATTAGACATTCAAGTTATTTTTGTTTTGATTTCCCCTTATTTTTATATGTTTTTTTCCTTTTCTTTTGTTTTCAATTGTGTATCTGTCTATTGGATTTGATCTTCATTCTTTTAATTTTATTTTTTCTATTTAAGGAATTATTTTTATTTTTTTCCTTTTTCAATCTCACCTCTTCATTTTTTGTCTCCTTTCATATTTGATGCTCTTTTTTTCTTTAGTTGTTTTTTTATTTTGATTTTTCTTTTAATTTTATCAGTTAACAATTGAAATTATTAATTGAACTTGAGTTTTCAATTTCACAGTTATGTAATTGAAATATTAAATAAGATTTAAAATACTCGTCTCGATCCATTAGTATAGGTTGAAATAGTCAATTTACTATTTTGCTTTTCTAAAATTACTTTTATACTCACATGTTCAATTATTGTAAATTAACCATTTTTAATTTTTTAAGGTTATTGTTGTCTTTATTGTTTTTTTTTCACGAAGTTAAATTGTTAAATTACTATAATGCTTATACATGCAAAACAACAGTTAACTTAGATGCAAGGTATCTCTTATTCTATTTTTTTGAACTTTTAAGGCTTGACTTTAGGGGCTTAATCATCAACTGAGGCAATTTGATTTTTTACTTAATGTTGATAAACTTGATAATACTTAAAAAATGTATTTTATTATTTCCCTATTTCATGCATCAATGTTGAATTAGTTGATAAATAAACTTTATAATTTTTTTTAAGCTTATCACAATATCTCATAGATGTTTGTTTTAGGACTGGTGCTCAAAATTGCAAGTATTTAATTTTTATTATATAATTAAGTATTTTTTTTTTAAATTATTAAACTAGCGAAGTTTAACTGGAGTTATAAAAAAGGCCTATTGTTTGAGGATTTTAAAAAAAATTCTTCTTATTTTTTTTAGTTGATCAATCTAGTTTTTTTCCTATTAATTAAATTTATTTATATCAAATTAGCTCTTAAATGGTTTAATTAGAAATTAATTTTAGATAAAGATCTAAATCTAAGTTCTTGCTCGAGTTTAATAGCATTGAAAAAAATATCCTCAAACCCTTAGTGTATTTTTTTATGTTTAAAAAAATTGGTTTAAATTGGTTCATCCGCGGGGAGTCCAATCAAACTAGTACATGCTAGAATTTTATTTATTTGAAGAAAATTGAAAATCAACAAAAAGTGAAGTTTAGATGTATGGTTGTAATTGTTTTTTTTTAAAATATTTTTTATTTAAAAATGTATATGCTTTTTTATTTTTTAATAATTATTTTTAATATAACACATTAAAATAATTTAAAAATACTAATTTTTTTAATTTAAATTAAAAAATAAAAATATTGTTTTTTTAAATATTTTGAAAATACAATTAAAAAAAAGACGAAGAGTTGTTAACCCATGACGGGCCAGTAAAGTGCACGGTTGGGTTGGTCCCTATATTTCCACCCTTCTAGGTTTTTTCTATTCATATATATGTTGAAATCAAATCGAAAATATCAAAACAAAGAAAACGAAAAAAACGACGAGGATAGTAAGCGAGGAGAGCAATTTTATCAATCAATCCTTAAAATCGGTAGGCTTCGAATTGAATTTCGATGGGGAAGAGAAAAGAGCGCCGCCTTGCTGCGTTGGGTAACGCCGGCCGTCGCATCAAGCTCGATCTCTTCGCGGAACCCTCTGGTAGACACACTTCATTTTTTTTTTTGTTTTTCTCTGTTATTTTCTTGCTTGAGGCTATAATAGTGTTTGTTGAATTTAATTCTCAATTATTTGTGCACTTGGATTGTTAAAGTTTAAAATCTAACTTTTAGGGTTTTAATTTCTCTTTATTGGTTGCTTTATCTGAAATTTGTAACGATTGCATGATTATTACAGTTTCCCCCTATCTGAACGGGAAATATAAAGATCCCAAACTAATGGAGCTCTTGAAATCTTTTTAGTGAATTTTATAATTATAATTTTGGTATGGAAAAATGGGAAATAAATTAAAACTAAGTTATTTTTTGGTATGCTAATTTATAATTTTTGATAACTTGTTGATGTTCCTGTACGCGTTCTGAATATACCACTGATAATAATTCTTTGTTCTTTCATGATCTTCTTTTTTATTGATTTATTTATTTGAATTAATGGTAGCACACTAGTCGAATCATTTCTATTTTATTAGGTACACCATTTTGTTCTAACTTCACAACCATTTATCTAAACTTGGTAGGAGATTTGGGTGGCTCCTCTGTAAATAATGGAGTTGGAGGGGATATAGATCCGTCACAGCATGCTGAATTACCCAATTCACCATCATCTTCAGGTGGGTTCCATCAGTTTTCTTCAAAAGGATTATGTAGAGAGGGCATGAGTTATGGTGGCATATTATGTTGTTTGCTTCCAAGTATTGTTTTCAGAATTTAGAGTGGCTGTGGTTCTGGGAATATCAATATCACATCAGGTCGGGCCCTGCCACTGTGAATTTTTGAATCACTTCCCTTGTGTATCCGCTATTTCACAGCATCAAAGCGTTTTGGAGATTACGTCTGGAATATTTTGCTATCGGTTCGTATGTTTCTGGCTTTTTATTTTTTCTTTATGCCTCCACTGACATTTTGTTTAATGTGTAACAGGTGGATATCATCAAAATGCTTTCTCGGCATTTTTTTTCACATTCACTAAATTGTTTTATATATGTATTTTTTTTGGTGGCTCGTAGCCTGATTTTGCATGAATATCATTGCCTTTGTTTGTTTATTATGATAAATCAGTTGTTTCTTTTTAGATAATATTTCAACTTTAAAGTATCTAATTTTCTTAGTATCTTCTCGTCAGGTCAGCAACCACAGAACCCTCTTCTGTTACTTGGGCAATATAGTGATGATGATTTAGATGAGGAATCAAGTAAAAGGTCAGACAGTTCTATTTCAGAGAATTCCCCAGCTGACCATAATGACCAGGTAATTTAAGGGCTCTACAACATAGTTGTCCTGAGAGAGGTAGAGTGTAATTGTTTACATGTTTCAAAAGCTGGCTTGAATTTCATTTTAACTCGCCTGGAATCCTTTGCTGAAAGCACAGAATAATGCTGTTTCTGGCAGTGTCACAACTTTTTAGCTAAAATTGGTTTTCAGTATTATCTGATTTTACGGTAAAACCTTTAAAATCACCATCCAAACTACAGTTAATATGGCAGAGATGACTTATTATTGATTGTTCATAATGCTTTCTGTTTAAATTGCACTCAAAATTTGGATTATGGTTGCAGCTCATGCCTATTAGTACAGTTGAGGCATTTTATCCAAGCTACAACTGTGCTTTTAAACATTAAGTTTTTTCTAATTTCCCTTAAACTAACTCAAGAATAAACTCTGGTTTCATTCTCATTTCCAAGCTATTGTGTACTTCAGTCTTATGGTCTGTGTTATTTTGGTTCTGTTCAACACAGCATTTTCAAGTGATTTTATATACCACTAAAAGAACTTTGTTTACACATTCCTTTCCTTACTACATGCCACACGCTCATTGAGAAAGTGCGAGTTTGTTCTGCTTGTACCTATGTATTAAATATTTATGCTCTCTCAGTTTACCTGCATTGCTCAAAGCACTTAGCTGTTGCAGGAGGAGCCTATTGACGAAGGAAAAGATGGAAATACCAATGCTCTTGAAGATCTCACTGTGCAGAAGGTTGATCAACAGGACATGAGGATAGATTCTATGCCAGTTGATGTTTTGGAGGGTCTGGAAGGTGGTGATTTCAGGGAAAGCGATGCTACTGCCTCAGATGATACATTGAAAGAAAAGGATTCGTTGGAGAAAGTCTCCATCACTGGAATTTCTAATGCACAGGTTATTGGAGATGTGAGTGCAGGCTGGAGAATGGTAGTGCATGAAGAGAGTAATCAGTACTATTACTGGAATACTGAAACTGGTGAAACCTCCTGGGAAATACCGGCTGTTTTGGCCCAGCATAATCAATTGACCTCTGATCACAAGGCATGTGCTGCTGAATATATGGAAGCTGCTCAAGTGGGTGCAAATTTGTCTACTTCAACTTTAGCTGTTGGATTGGATAATTCTGTAGCTGCATTATTAGTAGAGGGTTCAGTAGGTAATGGTTTGATTACTCAAAGCACAGAAGTGCATGGAAATGGGCCGCAGATGAATGACTGGGTTGAAGGATACAGAAATGAATATGTGAAGGGTAAAAATTGGGATGCTGAAGCTCATCAGGGGGAGACACAAAGTAACTTTGCTGCAGTTAATACTGCCTTGGGTGATGTGAGTTCAGTAGCTTCAGAGCACATACATGATGCACTAGCTAATGACCATAGAGGAACAAATCTTTCAACCAGTCTTATGAAACAATGTGAGAGTTTGTTGGAGAGACTGGAGTCATTGAAAGGGTAAGGAGTTTATGTTCTGCTTTTATTCTTCACCGCCTTGTGCATTTGCTTCTGGCTTTTATAAGGCATTGTTTGTTTGCAAAAGATGGACTTGTTAATTCTTTGTGTTTCAATTGTTACGTGTCTTGCTAATTCTTAACTTGTCATTTAGGTATGGGACTCATCTGCAAGGTCAGGACCAGATGTTGAAGTATATTATAGAAGTAGAGATGAGACTTTCTGATATCAAGTCACTTTCAACTTATGGATCACCTTTGCTTCCATTTTGGGTCCATTGTGAAAGGCGACTTAAACAATTAGAAGATGTAATTAACAATGAAATTTACCAGCTTGCGGTGTCTGCACAAATGGATGGTGATGTTGAAGCTACTGCTGATGATTCTTTTAAAGAAAAGGAAAAATCTCAGGAAAATATGGTTGAAGTATCTGAAGCAGATGCAAATGAGAATAGTAAAAAATCTGAAGTTTCACCTGTATCTACAAGCATTGAGAACGATTCACATAATAAAGGTGACTATGGAAGTATCCATTCTAGCAATATTCCTGCAGGATCTCCTAGCATGCATTTGGAAGGTGGTGCTCCAGTTAGTGAAGAATTGAATGGGACTATTCACGAGTGTCTTCCTGCAGAAGATATTGACATGGATGTAGACATGGAAGTTGAAGAGGGAGAGTTTTGTCCTGCAAGTATCACTACTGTTGGAGATACTTTGAGTGCTGAAGATGTTGGACCGAATGAGAAAATGGTTCAGTCAAATCCACCTGCAGAGCACCTGTCCTTGTCATCAGGGGATGCATTAACTGTTCCACCTACTCCAGATGAGGAATGGATTCCCCCGCCACCACCTGATAATGATCAGGTCCCTCCACCCCCTCCTGATAGTGAACAAACTCCTCCACCCCCACCTGATGAACCTCCTGAGTGCTCATATCCTCCACTTCCATCTTATCCAGAGACAGGTCAACCTCTCCCTTACACAGAACAATACAACTTAACCTATCCGGACCTCAATTACCAATACTATGGACATACAGTTGCTGTTCCAAGTTGTAATTTCTATGGAAATACTGATGGAAGTCAGGCTGCTGTGCCACATGCATCACTTTACTATATACCTGCTCCTAGCACATATGTTGAAACTGCTTCAGTTATGGTCAATTCTGTTCAGCCAGTAGAATATTACAATGTTCAAGATGGATCAGTGCTTGTGCCTGTTGTTAGTGGTGTAGAATCTTCTCAGTCTTATATTGAATCTGGTCCTGTGAGTTATGATACCCTTGCTTCTGATCAAATAAAGACAGATGACTCTATAGCAGAGCTGAATGTGAAGCTTGGTGGCTCAGCTGTTGGTGTTGGGACTGATTTGGCATCTAAAGGGGTTCCTTCTACTCTGACCACCACTGAAGCTCCTACTATGGCTAGTGTGAAAGAGACTGCTAATGCATCATCAACCAATGCAGTCACTGCTTCTACTGTAGCAGCTGCATCTGCCTTGTTAACAGGTGCCAAGGTTCAAACTAAAGGTATGTGTTTCTTCACCTAAGATTATTTTGTTTTATAATTAGATTGGGTTTTGTCTAGGCTAAAAAAATCGTACTTTTACTCCCGAAGTTGCATAATAATTGTGTTGCGGAAGGGAGAGAACCGGAAGAAATGCGACTGCAGGGTGCCAAAATCCAAAATATTCCAAGAGATCAATAGCATCTTGAATGCTGTTTCTTTTAGACACAATAAGTAATATGTTGTCGAGTAATGTCTTTATTACTTCTATGCTGTGATTCTTAGTGAATTTTGCTCTCCTTGCTGAATTCTGATACCTAGGCTGTTCCTGGGAAGTCCTACTAATTGGTTTTGTTGCTTTATCTGCTAATTATCTATTTTGAGGACTGAATCACAGCCAAAAAAGTTTGAAAGGTTTTGCATTTGCACATTATATAAAGTTTATCACGTGCTCATTTTGCTGCTGCCCTTTTCTTTTAAACAGTTTCACGTAAAAAGCGGACTGTTGCCGTTGCACCGTCTATGAGGTCTAATAAGAAAGTTTCTAGTTTGGTGGACAAGGTGTGTTAGTTTTTGTTTTTTTTCTTATGACCAGGAGAGTCTTTATCATGAATACTACATCGCTCCACAATTAGTTCAAATTTGTTATTTTATGCTGACAGTGGAATGCAGCCAAAGAGGAGTTGAATGAGAGTGAGGAAGAAGAACCTAAAAGTGCTTATGAGATATTAGAGAGGAAGCGGCAAAGGGAAATTGAGGTTGCTAAATAATTGGTTTCCCGGTTCATGAGTCACTTAGTTTTAACTGTTTCTAGTCCCTGATTTTTTCTTGCCTCTTTTTTTTTTTTTTTAATTTTTTATTGCAGGAGTGGCGTGCTAAGCAAATTGCCAGCGGAGAGGCCAAGGATAATGCTAACTTTCAGCCTCTGGGTGGTGACTGGTATGTTTATTCTGGTGCAGAATAAGAATTTTAAGTATATAAGATAATCCTACTCAGGGGTTTGGTAGAAAAGGGAAAACTATACTGAGCGAGTAATGCTAACTTTTATCTCATTTGGGCATTGCACTAAGCATTTTTGTTCTATTCTATATAGGCGTGAGCGAGTAAAGCGCAGGAGAGCTCAAGCAGCTAAAGAAGCTGCACTGACTCTGCCAGAGGCCCCAACCGATGAAAACAAGCAGCCTGATTTAGAAGAACTCTCAAAGGGTCTTCCTTCTGGTTGGCAGGTATCTTTGGAATCACATCTCCACTCTTGAGTCCCCTTTGATCGTTGTGTATAACCGGCAGCTCATTTCATATGCATGCAAAAGGTAGTTTTATATACAAACTGTTGATAATTTTAGTATTCAATTGCCTTAAAGGCTGAAGTCAGCCATTTCATTCAGGTAAAAATGTAAGGGCAAGGCAGTTTCAAAGGTTCTCAGTTGCCTTTTCTTTTCGTTTGGAAATGTTCGCTGGGAAGTGGCTTCTATTGTTATTTTGGGAAGAAGAGAGTAGGGATAGATTTACCATAAATGCTAGGAACCAAAGAGGGGAATTGACCTCCTAATTTGAGAAAGTAATGAACTCTTCAATTCGATAAAGTAATCTATTATTAAGAATGTGATGCCCAACATATAGGTACGTAGTTTGAACTATCTGATGATGGGCTGTAAGTTTGTACTGGTTGTTCAGATGTCTTTACTTTGTTAAGTGCCAAGTTTGAACTCTAATGCATTGCGCATGAATAAATAATAATAGGAGCATTTATGCAGTAGAATATTCAAAATATGAATTTTGTTAATCTCTCTCCACCCCTTTTCCTGTTCAGGTTTATTGGGATGAATCATCAAAAAAGGTCTATTATGGTAATGTCATCACCTCGGAGACAACCTGGACCAGACCAAGGAAATGAATTGCCATAGATTTTGTGAGCTGTCCAGTTCGTTGTGTATTCATTTTTAGGCCGCGACCTTTAGGACTTTTCATGTTTTAATTTAAATATATTCACTTTCCACACTTCTCCTATAGGAATAGGCAGTTGTCACAGTTGCTTTTACTCCAGCATTTTCTTGAAAATGGAGTAGCAATCCATTGTTTATTTCTCCTTCTAAACATCGGAGTTCATATTTGACATATACTCCCACGAGAGTGATCGGATCTCAAAGCCGAGATAATTACAGGGAAAGTGTAAGAAATTTTGAACGTCTCTCTAATTCAAGGTTGAATATATATCAGAATTCAGGAAGGTATAAACATTTATCAATTTCTCTTTCGATTTGATTAACTGTTTGTATTTTAGTTCTTTGCAATTGAGATGTGGCATGGTGATGTGTTTGTTTAGAGTCCGTCTTTTGCTCCATTTGTCAAGTGGATGTTTGACAGAAACGCTTTCATATATATATCTGACAACTTAAAAATAGCTATTGGCTAATATATATTCAGAAGAAAACTAATTCTTCAAATGGGTATATTCTCTACACCATTGTAGCTGTCAGAAGAGCAATTACAATTACTTTATATTAAAATTATAAAATTAAATGGGGTGATCATGTGATGCTAGTTTAGATCATAGAAAAGTTAAAGTGAAAACGATGGAAGTCAAAGGAAGTGAAGAAATTTTTAGAGATTCTCTAACAATTGATTTTACAAAATGATATTCAAAGACCAACTAGGAATACAATCTAAGAACTAATTTATAAACTTTTCTACAGTTGTAAACATCTAACAACAATATTCACAAACTACAGCCATGACCTAGACATACAAGTTATCAGTCATGGCTAGGTGACCCAATGGTAAGAGTTTGGGACTAAAGGGTTTGTTTCTCCTATGGTCTCAGGTTTGAGCCTCGTGGTTACTAATATGATGACCATTGGAGACTTACACGGTCGTTAACTTCAGGACCCGTGGAATTAGTTGAGGTGCATACAAGCTGACCCGGACACCCATATTAATAAAAAAAAGTTCAAAGTTATGGCTCAAAATCTAGTTTTACATTTTTTGCAAGAAATCAGAAACTAAAATTTTAATTTAGTCTACATTTACTAGTATAAAACTAGCAAAATTAGCCCGCGCGTTGCGCCGGGCTTTTTATATATAGCAAACTGATTATTTATGTGGTAAACAAAGAATTTTTTAGTTGATAAATAGAGAATTGTAAATTTTAAATTATGCTATAATTTTTTTTTATGTATTGAATTAGTTGATTATTGTTATAAGCTCAAATACTCAGATAATAATTCAATTTAGAAATTTAAAAATTATAAGTGATAAAATTTATAAAAGATCAGCGAATTGTAATTTGAGTATTGCAAGACCATAATTGATTAATTATTTAGTATGTATTAATTGTTTTGATGGTTATTTAATTGGTTGATGTAAATCTGTAATCAATAAAATGAATGAAAGATGATTTTTTTTTGTCTTGAACTCGAATGTGTTAATGGTTAAATATTTTTTAACAGCTACTAAGCAGCTTAACTCGGGTTGATAGCAATATTGTAATCACTGAAATCTATTAAAGATAGATTATTTTTTTGTTTGCATTGATCCGGTTGGTTGTTGACATTATTTTACCGGGCTTGGAGAATAATTTAATCACAGCTTTGGATGTGAATTATGTGTTGATTTAATTAACTCATAGATTGCAAAATTTCAATGTTTTGATTATCCGGGTGTGTTTTAATTGGATTGATAATTATATAATCAGTTGGTCGAAAAAATGTAATAGATTATATTGATTAGAGATTTTTGTTTGCTGTAGTCAATTGAGAATTTGTTGGTGGTTGGTTTTGTTGTAATTGTGTGGCCGATCATCTAATTTTTCTTTATTCAGTTGTGTTTATTGGTTATGGAAATATTTTTTGTATCCATTTGTATGGTGAATTATTTGATTGTTTGGTGTGATATTTTTTTTGTTGTAGTTTATTGATCAATTTGTGAATGTGTTTTTAATCGGTTATTTGTAATTGTGTGGTCGATCATTTACTATTATATAACTATATTAAATGTATCTCGGAGTACTTATATTAATTTTTTTTATATTAAAAAAAATCCTAGGTCATGTTTTTCTTTTTCCCTATATATATTCTTAGGCTTAAAGACTAAAAAATATATATATAAAAAAATGAACACCATTACTGTCAAAACAATAGAAATTATTAAATTATGAAGAGCAAAAAAAAATATTAACAAAAGAGTTACTAACAAAAATAATTGTTATTGTTATTATTATTGTTATTGTTATTATTATTATTGTTATTATTGTTATTGTTGTTATTATTATTATTATTATTATTATTATTATTATTATTATTATTATTATTATTATTATTATTATTATTATTATTATTATTGTGTTAAGTACACTTATATATACATGGACAAAAGCAGAAATTATTCTACAAATAAAAAAAATTAAATTTATGAATGTGTTTTAATCGGTTATTTGTAATTGTGTGGCCGATCATCTACTATTATATAATTATATTAAATGTATCTCAGAATACTTATATTATTTTTTTATATTAAAAAAATCCTAGGGCATGTTTTTTTTCCCTATATATATTCTTAGGCGAAAGAATAAAAATATATATAAAAAAATTAACACCATTACAGTCAAAACAATAGAAATTATTAAATTATGAAGAGCAAAAAAAATATTAACAAAAGAGTCACTAACAAAAATAATTGTTATTATTATTATTATTATTATTATTATTATTATTGTTATTATTATTATTGTTATTATTACTTATATTGGTATTATTATTGTTATTATTGTTATTATTACTTATATTGGTATTATTATTGTTATTATTGTTATTATTATTATTATTGTTATTATTATTATTATTGAAATAATTGTTATTATTATTATTATTATTATTATTATTATTATTATTATTATTATTATTATTATTATTATTATTATTGTGATTATTATTATTATTGTTGTGTTAAGTACACTTATATATACATGGACAAAAGTAGACATTATTAAAAAAAAAAAAATTGTGAATGTGTTTTAATCGGTTATTTGTAATTGTGTGGCCGATCATCTACTATTATATAACTATATTAAATTTATCTCAGAATACTTATATTAATTTTTTATATTAAAAAAATCCTAGGTCATGTTTTCTTTTCCCTATATATATTCTTAGGCGAAAGACTAAAAATATATATATAAAAAATTAACACCATTAATGTCAAAACAATAGAAATTATTAAATTATGAAGAGCAAAAAAAAATATTAACAAAAGAGTTACTAACAAAAATAATTGTTATTATTATTATTATTGTTGTTGTTATTATTATTGTTATTATTATTGTTATTATTATTATTATTATTATTATTATTATTATTATTATTATTATTATTATTATTATTATTATTATTCTTGTTGTGTTAAGTACACTTATATATACATGGACAAAAGTAGACATTATTCTAAAAATAAAATAAAATTTGTGAATGTGTTTTAATCGGTTATTTGTAATTGTGTGGCCGATCATCTACTATTATATAACTATATTAAATGTATCTCAGAATACTTATATTAATTTTTTATATTAAAAAAATCCTAGGTCATGTTTTCTTTTCCTTATATATATTCTTAGGCAAAAGACTAAAAATATATATATATAAAAAATTAACACCATTACTGTCAAAACAATAGAAATTATTAAATCATGAAGAGCAAAAAAAATATTAACAAAAGAGTTACTAACAAAAATAATTGTTATTATTATTATTATTGTTGTTGTTGTTGTTATTATTATTATTATTATTATTATTATTATTATTATTATTATTATTATTATTATTATTATTATTATTGGTATTATTATTGTTATTGTTATTGTTATTATTATTGTTATTATTATTATTGTTATTTTTATTATTATTGAAATAATTATTATTATTATTATTATTATCATTATTATTGTTATTATTATTGTTATTATTATTATTGTTATTATTATAATTGTTATTATTATTATTATTGTTGTAGTTGTTGTTATTATTATTATTATTATTATTATTATTATTATTATTATTATTATTATTATTATTATTATTATTATTATTATTATTATTATTATTGTTATTGTTATTGGTATTGGTATTATTATTGTTGTTATTATTATTATTATTATTATTATTATTATTATTATTATTATTATTGTTATTATTATTATTGTTATTTTTATTATTATTGAAATAATAATAATTATTATTATTATCATTATTATTGTTATTATTATTATTATTATTATTATTATTATTATTATTATTATTATTATTATTATTATTATTATTATTATTATTATTATTATTATTATTATTATTATTATTATTGTGTTAAGTACACTTATATATACATGGACAAAAGTAGACATTATTCTACAAAAAAAAATCAAATTTGTGAATGTGTTTTAATCGGTTATTTGTAATTGTTTGGCCGATCATCTACTATTATATAATTATATTAAATATATCTCAGAATACTTATATTAATTTTTTATATTAAAAAAAGCATAGGTCATGTTTTCTTTTCCCTATATATATTCTTAGGCGAAAGACTAAAAATATATATTAAAAAAATTAACATCATTACTGTCAAAACAATAGAAATTATTAAATTATGAAGAGCAAAAAAAATATTAACAAAAGAGTTACTAACAAAAATAATTGTTATTATTATTATTATTATTATTATTGTTTTTATTATTATTGTTATTATTATTGTTATTATTGTTATTATTATTATTATTGTTATTATTATTATTATTGTTATTATTGTTATTATTGAAATAATTGTTGTTGTTATTATTATTATTATTATTATTATTATTATTATTATTATTATTATTATTATTATTATTATTGTTATTATCATTATTATTATTGTGTCAAATAATTAAATTTCCATGAAAAATTAAAAAAAAAGCAAAATATTTGTATAAAAAACAATAAAAAAAACAATTGATCGAAAATAAAAAATAAACATTAAAAAAATAATAATTAATAGAATATATTATTTGAAGGATAAAATTAGCAATATTAATAAAAAAGCAATTAAAATAATAAAATTTCCATGGAAAATTATATAAAAAAAAGCGAAATATTTGTATAAAAAACAATAAAAAAATCAATTGATAAAAAATAACAATAAACATTAGAAAAAATAATTAACAGAATATATTAAAAAAAATAACATATATTAAATTAATGCAAATTGAAGGATAAAATTAACACAAATAAAATTTGGAGGACCAAAAATAAATAATGCAAACTGCGAGAGGGACTGAAATAATAAAATGAAAAGAAGAGGGATTGAAATCAAACTTTGTATATATTACCAATTTCAATTGGAGGACCAAATCAAAGAAATAAAAACTTCCGTACCGGAATAATTGAAGGAATAAAAAAACAATACAAAATCAAAAGTATAAGGACTGAAATAAAACTTTCTTATATAATCAGTGTTAATTGAAGGGCACAATTGAAAACAATAAAACTTTAATTTGAATAAATCAGTAATAACAACGAAATCAGAACTTCAGGGACCCAATTAAACTTCACATAAACATCAGGGACCGGAGCTGACTTTGGGGGCGGCAGGAGAGAGAAAAGCGACATCCGTGAGAAAACCGTCCGCCGCCGCTTAACCGGACATCTACGTATCGGAACGCCGCTGATCGAAGATAGAGGACATCCCGGCGAATCTTGTGGGACGGCGGAAGTGAATTTTTGACGGCGTAACGACACCGCACGCGCCGCCAACGGGCGTGAAAGCTGGGAACCTCGCCGGGCGCTGGGATCTGACACGCCACCGTCCGCTAAAAATATAATAAAATAATGGGTCAATTACCGATACGCCCTGTCGCCACCCATAATTACGAAAATACCTAACGGGAAAGGGACGTACCCGCCCTCGCCTCTCGTTAGCATTTTTGTCGCTTTTCCGTGCCCATTTTCGCCAGCAGACTCGTGCCAAAAAAAAGCTGGGAAAACCCGAGAGAGCCCCCCGCGAATCGTGCACTATTTTGTCTTTTTTCGGGGCTTTAATCGGTAATGCAATCGTTCACAGCGGAAAAAAAAAAAAAAAAATAGGGTGGACGAACTCGCGCGACACACGGATGAAAAAGCTCGCGTCCACAGTGATTTTAGAGTGTGTGAACAGTAATGAATAGTGATTTTCGTATTCTTTTAGTTATTTGTTAATATTCTAAACCTTGCTGGAAATCAACAAGGTATCAAATTTTCAGCTATACATTTCCAATTGCACATCATTCTCTCCCTCCCTCCTAGAAAGACTTGTCCTCAAATGGATAATATAGCACAAGATGTTTCATATTGAATGCATTTAAGATGTTAAAATGAGTTGATATCAGTGTAATGTGAGCATTACCATTAATTTTTACCAGAATCTTTCATGAACCTATTTTCTAATCACCTAACTTTAAATCAATTTCTGTTTGGTATTGTGTTTGAGTGCATTTTAAAAGTGTTTGCCAAACAAATACATCAAATTTATTTTTTAGTGTTTTTAGGTGATTTTGATTGATGAAAAAAACCCAAGGAAAATAATATTATTATGCATTTCCAAGTGAAAAAAATACTTTTTAAAAGTACAATGTATTACGACACTAAACACACACTAATACCCGTTAGGATGCCTTTGGTTAACACCACTCAAACCAAATCTTTCTTTAAAAACAAATTGTCTTCTATGTGTTAGTAAATGCTTTAATTTTTTCATTTGAATGCTTAGTTTTCACCATAAATTAAGTGCGGATATCTAGTATAAGTTTTGTCAAATTTTACCCTTGCATTTTCTTTCTTGAAAGTTGGTAGTGGAGTAAAATTAAGAACACTTAGATGTTTTTTTTCATAAGCCACCTTGAATTGGTAGTTTTATTAAGAGAAGAATTGTAGGTAAACTCAACCAAAAATAGGATGTGCTCTTAATTCTTAAAATTCTTACCAATTAAGCATTTTAACAAGACTCTGATTAATAACTTTGATTTGACCATCGATTTGAAGATGAAATGAGGTGTTAAAACTTAAGGTAGTGGCAATCCTTTTCCATAAGTTACATAAAAAATAAGCCAGAAATTTAGCATCTTTAGACACTACAGAAAGTGAAACTATATGTAACATATAAATCTTTTTTGAAATAAAAGATTATCCATACATGACATATATAAAGTCTTGCTTCAAGGAATAAATTGATTTTTTTTTTTGAAAATGTATCCACCATCACCATAGTAGAATCATGCTTCCTTTGAGTTTGTGTAAGACCAAGAAAAAAACCCTTGCTCACACATTTCTAAAATGCTTTTGGCATAGGTAAAGGTAGGTGCATACTTGCATTGGTTGTTGTCTTTTTTTTTTTTGACGAACAACACATCTTTGGATATGCTAAATTACATCCCCTCTTATACTTGACCAAAAATAACCATTTTGGAGTAATTTTAGGGGTCTTTTTAGAACCAAAATGTCCTAAATTATATTTTTTACCGAGAACTAGCTTCTATAGATAATATTAATTCACACATAATCTTATCCCTTTTAAAATGAACTCATCATTCAAACAATACTTATTATTGATAATAACTTACACTACTGACACCTCGTGATAATGAAACCTAAATAGGGGTAATTTGAGTAATGATTATTGAATTTTTCAAACTTAGCCATATTGGCTTGTATCTCCATCAATAGATTGACCCTATGACTTAAGCCATCAACTATTTTGTTATGTATCCTCGTCTTATGCTTTAATGAGAAGGTGAATTGTTGAAGATACCTCACCCATTTATGATACCTCTTGTTCAAAGTCTATAGATACTTCATGGCTTCATGATCAATATGAATCAAAAACTCCATATAGGCTAACTAGTAGCTTCAATGCTTGATGGTTTCGATTGTGACATAGAGCTCCAAATTATAAGTGGAATACTTAAACATTGGCTTATTCAATTTCTCACAAAAAAAGAATACATGCTATGTATTTTGGCTAAGAACACCTCTTAAATCACTCTCGAAACATCATAATCAACTTTATGCACTTTATAAAAATTAGATAAAGTAGGATAAGAGCTTCGATTAGCTTTTTCTTTAATAACTCAAAATCGATTATATTTCTCGTGTTCAAATAAATTACCTTTGTTTAAGACAATTAATAATAAAGGTTGCAATAGTGCTAAAATTGAAAATAAAACTTTCATAAAAGGTTGTAAGCCCGAGAAAGATGCTCACCTTATAAATATTTGAAGGTTAGACCACTAAATAGTAGTAGTCTTCACCTTGCCTTTATTCATGAGTATTCTATATGATGAAACAATAAAGCCTTAAAATACAACTGTGTCCATACTAAAACAATGCTTTTTGAGATTTGCATAAAACTTTTTTTCCTTTAAATTCTTGAAACACGTTGTACATAAGATATATGATCCTCCAAATAATGATTGTATATGAGTATATCATCCTAAAACCTTAAAAAGAGGTTGTAACATTTGGGTCATGACCTTTATGAAAGTGTTAGGTGCATTTGATAATCCAAAAGACATCACAAGCCTTTCAAACAACTAATGATGTGTTTTCCAAACTATCTTCTATTCATTTTTTATTTGAGTTTTGATTTGATGATAGTCACCATATGGATCAATTATGGAGACAATTTTAGAGCCTATCAAACAATTTAACATATCGTCCAACATTGGAAATGATGTGTTTTCCAAACTATCTTTTATTCATTTTTTATTTGAGTTTTGATTTGATGATAGTCACCAAGTGGATCAATTATGGAAACAATTTTAGAGCCTATCAAACAATTTAACATACCGTCCAACATTGGAATTAAGAAATTGTATTTGACAATAATTTTGTTAATGACTATTATTAATGCATATGTTTCATGAACCATTTTTTTCAGAGTTAAGATAATAGAAATGGCATAAGAACTAATGTTAGGCCTTTATAACCATTCTATACGTTAATTTATTAGGGAGAGCTTTACTAGACACCAAATCAATGATATGTTGAATATCTCTTATTGAAAGTAGTTCCAGAAGGCAACACAAGTGGAAACCCATCCTTAAACTAATGTTTAAGATGTTGTATGACATCATTTATATAAAAATAACTAAAAGTTTGTCCTTATTACAAGCAATTTTAGCCATAATAACTTCATAAATTATGGCTAAAATATAACTACACTTTTTACATTCCTTCATAAAATTTTTAGAAACCAATAGTGAAGTCATTGAAGTGGATCTCATCCTTCTCTTCATAAGAAACACGATGAATTTGTAATTTCCCTTACTAAAAATATAGGTGATACATTTTCAGTCATAAATCATATTTATATTATATTTTCAAGGTCACACAAGAAGTGTATAACATGTATTAATGAGAACCACTTTACACTACACGTTATCCATATATTTTTTCTTCTAATGGAAAAAAACACCAAACATCTTATAGTACATTCACTTAATTTCATTTATAGAACTAAGTCAATTTGTAAGAGGGATGTACATGGTTATTAGTTGGGAATTTTAACTTATACATTACTTCTTGTGAAACCACATTATTAAAATTCTCTCATCAATGAACATGTTACAAACCTTACCACTGATAGAATATATGGTGTAAAATGCATTGGATCTCAACCTGTCTTCATTATTATGACTTCAAAGAGCAAAAAGATTTTTTTTATCATTCACCTCATGTCCTATTCACCTTCTATATCACCTGCAAACTCTTTATTGATAGGTTGATAATAGATTAAAGTATATTTGAATTAAGTTAATTTAACTTGTTTGACTATCAAAACCCTCTTTCTATAATTGGATGACTTATGGCCCTCATTCTTTATATTTTAAACAATCAAAATTACCTCTTTAAAATGTTATTATATCTCTATATTTATCATGTTAAGGTTATTTATCTATTGTATAACGCATTTGAGTCCCATGTTCACCTTTCAAATTCAACCCTTTTCCAAAGTTGAAGGTATTTCCCATCTTGGTCTGGCCAAAACCCTGATGTTTAATATTTAAAAGAGCTTACTATTTATTGTACAAATCTTGAATAACCCTTACTTCATTATTTTTTTTCATGAGAAATGTTTTATTATATGCCTCTGAAACACTCCATAAGATTCACAAGACAATAACATCCTAGATTTAGGTTTGATCCACTCAAATAATGAGAAACTTTCTATTACTTATTTTCATTCAATTTAACTCCAGAGATGACTTTCTAGAATAAATTGAAATACTCACCACTCTTACCATTTATTTAAGGTTGTGCAAACTTTTATAGAGGGCTTGAGTGTAATTGAAAGGGAAAAATTACTCACAACTATTTACTTTATCCTCTTGCAATTATTAACTTCATCCTTACCACTTTTTAACGAGAGATTTGCAACTATTACCTATAAGTTGAAGCAGTTCAGTTAAGATGGATAACCACAAGCTTAATCTTAGTTTTATAACTATATCATAATACTAAAAAAACTCTTTCCACCATGTTTAATCAATCTACAAAATCATTCAGGTTTAAACCTCCTTATAATTCTAGAAGTTCAACTATTTTGTTCAACTCATGGCTTAAACCAATTAGTATTAGGTTTGTTAGACTGTATTGTATCAAAAAGATTCATAAATTGAGAAAAAAAGTATCTCTAAGTTCATGATGAACCTCACTAGAAATGACTATTTATTGTATAAGACTTGTAGAGAGTTCAACTTGCCTTTGCAATTAAGCAATCTCATTAATTCTACCATTATTTTATCGTTGCCCACCACTCCTTCTCATTAAAAGGTTGATTTAAATTGTTTCTCTATACCAATTTGATCATCCTTACCCCACCCTTTAATCCTCTTTAATGATTGAATTTGTCTAAAACAAATTTGATTTGTACGGGGGAGCTTAGAAATGAGTTCTAGAATCTTGATTGAGATAAGTCAAGTAATTATAATGGAAAATGATCAAGGGAGTAATGATTGCATACTATGTTTTTAATTTTTTTTATTAAATCTATTTTTTTAAAATCATTGCATACTATGTTAATTCAAATTTTGGATAAATAATTTATTTCAATCAACTTCTTACGTGGCTCTTAAGGTATGAAACAATTGTTAGTTGATGCTCAATTTTGCAATAAAATTTTGATTTTATTTCTTGAAAAGATTGAAAATGTAGGAAGCTAATTTAAAATCAGGGCTAATATAAATGAGTTTTTCCATTGTTTAAATCATGCATTGTTTACTTTTTTCAAACTTCAAATTATTTTGATTTTAATTTGGGTCCCTTTGCTTTTTGCAATTTTTCTTTTAGTTCTAAACCTTTTCTTTTGCTATTTGGATTTAAAAGAGGAGAGAGAGTCACTAAAAAAATTACAAATGAAAAAAGTTAACGATTGACCAAATTTCAAAAATGAAAAAAACTGTTTATGGTCCTACAAGAGTTTTATTTGATTAGAAGAATTTCATTTTAAACCCAAGAGATGATTAGGTCTAACACCATCAATTTTGTATATTTTAATATAAAATCATAGATAAATTATTTCTCAACAAATATGCTTAACTGAACAAGTCTATACTCCACCAAACCATTAGATATATTAAAATCTTTTATGTCCAACAATAACACATTCTTTTAGCTAGATAAAATGAGTGGAATACAACTAACAATGCAATTCAAAATATCAAAAAGATAAAGTTACACTATCCCATTTTCTCTAAAAAAATAAAACTCATGAATTATAAATACATCATGAGATCTTCATAACAAATGTTCATATTTTTTATTCTCTACAACATATATATATTTTTAGAGCATCTCTTTTTCGAATATTATGATATTTCTCTAAAAAAATATTTATTTTATCATTAGAGAGTCACCTCCACTAAAAAAAATCTTTTGCAAATAATAGTCATAAGCCACATTGACCTACAAAACACCAAATACAAGTTATCAACAATCTTGGCTAGGAAGAATAAATGAAATCAATAAAACCAATTAATTAACTGAGTATCCAACACTGGAGACTTGTTTCTAAACTATTTAGATTTCTAGACCTTCATTACAAGAGCTAAACTCGTTTAGGTTTTCTGGCTTTGATAAAAGTCACTTTTTGGAGTTCATGCTGTAATAAGCAAGCCTATGAAATGAATTTATTTATGGAAAAGCTGATGATTTACTTTAGCACAATATTGTTCATACAGGGATGTGGGAAAAACCGACGCCATTACAATTCCCAAATCACAAGGATTGGATCACCATCACCTAATTGAATATTCATATAATTAAGGCATGCCATCATCAACCAACCCTGTTTTTTGAACCGTCCATAAAACTATAGTTTAAAGGTCTTTGGAAAATGAATATTGATCACATTGCAGGAAAAGTAACTCATGATGCCGAGAAAAGATGGTCAGACATTTATCGTCCTGAGAGATTTATCATGAAATGGGAAAGGAAAGGGTTACCTGAAACTCAGTTTTGCAATGTTATGTCCCAAGGGGCTAAAAACAAGAAGAAATTGTTGACCAATCTGTACACATTCCATGAGAAAACATCATGCTTAAGTATTTTAATCATGAGTTCAGCTACCATCAGCTTGAGCACTATACTATCTAACTGAAGTGTTTCTGTGGTTATAGATAGTAAAAAAAGTTTACAGTACATTAAAGAAAAGAATTGAAGGGGCTGAAAAATAATTGATTTCTAATAATATTTATTTATCCTTTTCATCACATCCTATTTTCCCGGGAGTGTTCATTCTCCAGATCTTTTAAATAACCTAGAAAACCAAGAAAGCCGAAAAGGAAGAATCCACCAGAGAAGTTTCCTCCACCACCACCTCCCCCACCTCCCCCACCACCACCACGATGGGGTGGGAAACCAGATCCGCCATCATCTAGTCGCGGAGTCTTGTTTGTCTCTGAAGTTAAATTACCAATTGTAAAACACAGAAGTCAGACATTTGTAAAATTGCAAAAAAATAAATATTGAAAAAGTACTGCCAAGATATTTTGATGAAACTAAAATTTATCATGCATAGAAGGAAATAAACAAAAGGTGATTGATCTAGGATGGTACATTTTCTGTGCTGGTCCCCTTGCATAGTTTTGAACAATTCAAATAAACTACATGTAAATCAGCATACCAGTAGATTAGGACAAGGTGAAATGTGGAAGTGGACAGACACTGCCAATGGAAACCCAAAATATGTAACCCCAAAGGAATTTCCTATCTACAACTAGCTGATTCTCACTTTTTATGATTTACAGCGTAAGGCTAGAACAATGGATCCAGCTAGAAACAAGGCTTCTTATTCTGTAGTATGCGATTGGTAACATATATGAAAGTGGTAATTTACCTCTTTGAGGAGCTTTGGTAACTCCAGGTGCCTTATTGATAAGGGTTTGAGTTTGCCCGGAAGCAGCACATCTTGCATTCTGCAAAAGTGAAAAAGTGAGTTCATGATTCTCAAAAAATGATGCTGCACGTATGCGCGCGCAGGTGCACGTCTTTCTGTATCTATCAATGGCTTTTCTCAAATAGACAGCTAATGGTGGTTGTTGCAAATTACATTATCCTTCCACCAATCGATTATACCTTGAAAACATCAAGAGATATATGACTGTAAAATTCGACAAGCTGTGATGGTTGACAGACATTGACCTCTTCACTATCTCTTGCAAGGAGGTACTTGTAAATTAGTTTCTTCTTGTATAAATTCATGCATCACAATCAAACTAAAGGAACAAGACACCCATAAAACCCAAAGAGAAATTTACAAGAAGATAAATAATCAATTAGCTTTGATCACCATTTTATTTTCTTCTTAAGAACAGAAATAAGAGACACAAAATAGCTTATATAAAGAAAATGTCATATTTCTTGTTGATTGTTGTAGCAACAAACAATTCCTTGTAACTGTAAAAAGCAAGTGTGTCGTAACTTCAGTTTACAGTGCAAACAAATGGAGGTTACATGAAGTATAGATATGTAATCTCACCATTGCAGCAGCATATATTATAGAACGTGACCGTTTTCTGTTCAAATTTATTCTCCTTTCAATAGGTCGTAATTGTGTAACTGAGCCAGATACCGCAACCTTAAAATGTCCTCCTTTTGCATTAAAGGATTGAGTCTGCATGGAAACCCTAACTGGACCAGAAGTTGTTTGTTGATTTTGGCTGTTGTTTTGGTCCCTTGTTTTCACTGTACATTAATATATAATCAATAGTAGTTTTAAAATCAACACATGGAAGTCAATCTGACAACAGAAAACAGACAGATAAAGAGTGAATGCAGTCATAGCAACTCAGCTAGAGTCTAGGATTCAGTATATATATATATATATATATATATATATATATATATATATATATATATATTCAAAACACAAGTTTCTCTTGGCTTTCCAGGATCAACAAACACATACCAATCACTGATGCATCTAGCTTATAAGTGGTTAGCACGCAGATGTAGAATTCAGAAAATACTGGTCCCAAGCTTATATAAATGAATGTGTGTGCACTCATAAAAAAAAAAACTATAGCTATAAATGAAGTGCTAAAGTAGAGGAAACTATACCCGGTGCTGATAGAGGTACAAAGGTGCTGGAAGTAGCTGCAGTGAACACCATTTTAATTGTAACAGGGGAAGTGCCCTGAAAACTTAGCTGTTTGCATTAAACATAATCTTAAAATGAATAAACCATCACCAAAAGCAATATTTTTTAAGAGCATCCTATCACATCATAGGCATCCAATGAAGTCAACTACAAACCAATCGTTATCCCAATAGCCAATATAATTTCAAACTGAATCTATAAATTATAACATGCAAGAAAAGGGACCAAAATATTTTCACATGATATTGTTTCAGAGCAATTACAAATTGTTGAGGCTAGATGAAACAAGGTTTAAAAGAAAACAAACAAGGAAAAAAACACTAGATTCAACAAAAACATCTTTAATTTTCTCAAAACACTAACCCATTGGATGCCCACTTGAAAAGCACAACAAATGATATTATATGGAATTCATATTTTAGCTACAAAAATACGACTATGAGAATCGCCTAAAAGCTTGCCATCTTCCAAAAGAAGAAAAACAAACAAACTTTGTTTTGAATTTCTTTTTAGTATTAATACTCCTGAATTTCTTGTTAGGGTTCAAATATGAAATTAACATTTAAAAGAATCGGACTTTCTTCTCGTCCCATGTCTCAAATTTTCTTGGCAGCCCAAAAGAAACAGAATAAAAGAGAGAAGAGACAAAGTTCGCACCTGTGATTGTATGATCGCAACGCAATCGGCGAGGGAGCAAGCGAGAATGGCAGTTGGCCGTCCAGGGAATAAAGAGCGCTCCAGGAAGGCGGTGATGGTGACCTCGGATGTTGTGAAACAGAGGTGCCACGTCGTTTATATTTTTAGTAGCCATTTTCCCCCGCTTCGCCGTGGCAAATACCATATTTTTTTCAACACAAAAAAAAAAATTAAAAATATGAGATATTAAAATTGAGAGATTTTTTTATTATATTATAAATTTAGACAAAATAATAAATTTATACAAAATTTCTATGAAGTGCAATTTTATAATAAAATATATGAATTTTAAATTGATATAAATGTATATGTTTAACAAGTTTCAACAAAATTATCAACATAAAATTATCATCATCATTAAAAAACAAAAAGATTTGAATACCTAAATCATTGAATTCACTATATTAGGATTACTTTATTTCATAATTCAATTTAAATTAAATACAATAAGAAAATATAAATTATGAACACCTACGATAACTAAATAATAAAAATAAATTATTGATTATCTATTTATATAAAAAAATAAAACATAATTGAAAATTCATTGCAAAGTTATCATCATTATCATGATGATAACAATTAAAATTATTATCATCATTACTGTCAAAACAATTAGAATCATTAAATTGTCCCAAAAAATAAATAAAATAAAATATTTTAACATAAAAGCAAAGAAGAAAATAATAAAACAAACAATCACTAAAATCATCTTTTTTATTGTGTAAGAAATAAAACCATAAAATTATCTTGAAAAATAAAAAATAACTTTCACAAAAATACAAAAAAAAACAGCAAAAGAAAATAAATATTATGAGCATAAAAAAATCATATGACTAGAAGAACAAATAACAATAACAGAAAACACTAAAAAAAGAACAAAGAGAAAAAAAAAATTACCAATATAAATTAAAATTTTAGAATAGAACCGAATAAAAATAAAACCTCACCAAAAACTAAAACGACAAAAGTTAAAAACCAAAACTAAAAATATAAATGAATAAATACAAACAAAAAATAAACATTGTTCAAGAAGAACAAAAAAAATACTAAATAAAAAATTGAGAGAATAAGTGTCAAAATCAAAATCAAAATATATAATTAATTCCAATTGAATGACAAAACTGCAACAAATCAAAACCTTGAGACCAAAAAACAATAAAGAGATTTTTAAAAACAAAATACAGTGTAACCAATATAAATTAAAATTTCAGAACAGAACCGAATAAAAATGAAACCCAAACAAAATATAAAATGACAAAAATTAGAAACAAAAACTAAAAGTATAATTGCATAAATATGGACAAAAAATAAACATTGTCCAAGAAGAACAAAAAAAAAACCCAAAGAAATTAATACCAAATAAAAAATTACAAGAATAAGTGCCAAAATGAAAAACAAAATATATAATTAATTTTCAATTGAAGGATAAAAATGAAAAAAAATCAAAACTTTGAGACAAAAAAACAATAAAGGGAATTAAAAAAAACAATATAGCGTAATTGTTTAAAAAATTTAAAAGAATAAGGACCTGAAATGAAAAGTAACATATATGACCAATTTCAATTGAAAGACAAAATTAGAACAAATTTAAACTTGCATACCAAAAATATTAAAGGAACCAAAAATCAAAAGATTAAGGAATGAAATAAAATGTACCATATATAATCAATTTCAATAGAAGGATATAATTGAAAACAATACAAATTTTCATTGAAGAAATCAATAAGAAAAACAAAATAAAAAAGCCAAGGGACTGAAATAAACAAACCAACAATATAAAGGACCTTACTGTATTTTCCAACAACAAAAGAGAGAAAAGGGGAAAAAAAAACTGTTCATCGACAATTCCACGACCGCTTTCACATGACACACACCGAACCAGGAGGTAGAGGACATGGCTAGCACGTCTCTGTCTATGTGAACAATGCAAAAATCCACAGTAATTTCACCACGACTATTATATTATAAGTAATATTGAAAATCACTATTTAATATCATATTTGGAGAACTCGGGTTGACATATGGATTTGAGATGTAGCTGAAGCGTGACCCTGTAACTGTATCATATCACATTTAAAAAATAAATAAAGGGAAAAACTTGATTAACCGGATAATAAATCTAAATTAATCCTCTAAGGTCTTATTTATCAATGCCTTTCAAAAACACTTTTTAAGAAAAATGAATTTATTTTATTTTATTTTTTTCTTAAAACTAATTTATTTTGTGGTTTTAGATAATTTTAATGTGCTGATATCAAAAATAATTTTTTTTAAAATAAAAAAAATATTATTTTGATGCATTTCTAAATAAAAATGACTTTAAAAAACAACATCAACCACACTTTCAAACAAACACTAAACAAGTCATTTCTGGCTTTATCTATTTAAAATCTAGCCTCAACTTGTTAATATATATTTTTTTTTATCAAAATGGTTTTGATTTAAGAAAAAAGAAGAATCCTTTCAACTTATGATCTAAACTTTGCTTAATTTTAGATTTTACAGTATTTATCCAAGGTTATAACCTGTCATAAACAAAGTTTTTTTTTTTTTTTTATTATTAGAAATCTCAAGGATTAAATTGGTGGTTAAGAAGCTTTGCTTGATTTCTTAACGATTTGAATTATTTTTTTGAAATCCTTCTAAATGTGAATTGCGTCTTTAATATTATTTAAAAAATATATAGCTCTATTTGATTGAAGTGTAAGTTGATCCAAATTTATCCATCATATAAAAAATATTTTTTTTTGTTTTTATTCAATTTAAACCTTAATGTTTGTTTATATAAAAACTGCCATAAAAATGAGAAATTCACAAAAAAATATTTTTTATATAAAAATGAATTATTTCCCCAATCTTTATCCTTTTTTTTTTTTGTAGTTTTCATGGTTTTTTTTAATGTTTAACAAGTATCAAATAACCAAAAGAGAAAAAAAGAAAAGAAAAATCAAGTTAGAAATACGTGAGAAAAAAACTCAATGTATAATAAAATTTCAAGAAAAAGAAGAAATAGAGAAAATACAAGAAGAAATTTTAGTGTGGAAGCTGGATTTTCCAAATTTATTTGTTCTCATCCAAATTTTCATAAGCAACTCAATCCTTTAAGATTGACCAAACAGAAAAATACTCATATTGAATAAGTATAATAACTCTTAACAATTTGACTAAACTACCTTACTTCTTCTGTCTTCTAGATAAAAGTGAAACTACCTATAAAATTGACTAATTCATATGAAAAAATCAACAAAAGTTTTTTTTGTTGGGATTTGAATGATAATATTATCGATAGAAAGTTATCGTTGTTGTTTTCATCGATATTTATTAACGTCTGTTTTCTTTAGTATTTTGTATACACAATTACTGATATAATGACTATGTCACTGAATGTCAATGTTAAATATGAAAGGAATTATAATAAGATTTAAAAACATATGATATACTATAACATATTTTTTCCTATTGAATTATTAACAGAGTTACCAACAGATATATTCCGTTATCATGCATGCTGGTGACTCATTGCCATTCGTTTCGCATGCGAAATGAATGATATTTTTTTTAATTATACCATTTTTCATTTATAATTATTTTCTTAATATTTATAACTGAAAACATGTTTTATTTACAGGACTAGTCTTGGACACAATCCATTATCAATAAAACTTTTTGTTGAGATGTATGTGCATATTAAAGATCACCAACAAGAAAAACACCTGCAGTTTTGGATCATTTTCATGTGTTGATGTCAAAAATAATTTCTTAAAAATAAAAAAAATATCATTTTGATGCATTTCTGAATGAAAAACAATTTCAACCACACTCCCAAACAAACACTTCAAAAACATGACTTGACTTGAAAGAGGAATAAGTGGTAGCTTCCTCATACTCATTTTCTAAAAATTAAATATATTTACTTTTCTTTGAAAAATTCAAAAAGTAACAAAATAATAATAAAAAATCTTCTAATGAAAAAAAAATATAAATATATTTTTATTTGTGTGCATATGACCAAGTCTTTCAAAAATAAATTATTTGGATTTAATATACAAAAAATATTTTTACATATTAAAAAAAATCACAAAACAATCTCTTTTCTCTTACATGCATTTTGGATTTAATAATTGGTTTATTAAAGCCATGAAACCTTGTTGTATATTTTAAAAACACCAAAATAATTTAATTTGACTCTTCCAATATCAAGAATCACAAACTTATATATAAGATGTATTCTCGATATGAATTCAAATGACAAATCCTTTTATTTTTATGACTTAACACTAGAATGACTAGGGTTTAATTTGATAATATAAGAATATCATTACTAAGAAGGACTTTTTTAAAACTTTAGACAGACTAATGATTAAAAAACACAACATTATCTTAATTTATATCAAACAATTTAACAATACAACTTATCTCAAATAAGATATACTAAGGATGATATGTCTATTCTTTACACAAATTAATCCCCTTACCACTACTCTTAGACTAGTTAAGGTTTATATGATCAGAATACTAAGTGACAACTTCATCGTTTTTTACTAATAAAAAATAAAAATTTCTTATTCTTTCATATCTCAGTAGAAAGATTCCAGAACCAAGAGGATGAATCACTAATGACATGAAAATCATAGCTATTAAAGAACTTTGGAACTCCTCACGATGAGACACTTCAAATTCCATCCTCTGCGAGTTGATATAGTGTCATTCTTAATTAGACAAACACTAATTTTTCAATTACTGGTATTCTCCACTCATCATGAGGAGCTCCATCATTACTCAATTGTTGTTATGCTGCATACCACAAGATAATTGTAACGAGTATGACCAAGATTTATAAAAAATTATGTTCACCGGTTAGTATTAAAGAATAATATAATTCATATTTTGGAGCCTCACTTAACAGTTTAAATTTTTAGGTAAAATGATTTCTTAATATGATATTAGAATCTTGTTGACCCAATGGTCGCTAGTTCGAATCTCACCACCTTCATTCCATTTGATAAAAATCAAGTACAAGGTAGAGTGAGCATGTATGCAAGTTTCAAGCCCAAAGGACTTTCACTTGAGGATGTGTTAGAGAATAATATAAATCATATTATGCGATCTTATCTAATAGGTTAAATTTTTAGGTGAGATGATTCTTTAACAATTAGAAGGGATACTATTTCATCTAGCAAATAACAATTCAATAATTTTAGTGATCATTTGACACTTTCAACAACCTTACAATAATTTCAAGAACCAACATCAATCATTTACTAATACAATAAGTTCATTTTTTTTTAATCTAGGATTAATTTTTAAGTGCAGTAAAAAATGAAATTACTAATACAATTTCATATAAGATAACTATATCATGATGATCATAGCTAAAAAAGCTTTGACTCAAAATCAGTAAATTCCCCTCTCCTTAGAAGATTTTCTACGTTTTTGTTAAAAGATTCTCACAATGATTTCTCGTACAATTACGTCTGACATTGTAGCAATAGCTAATGTAAAGTGTAAACTACATGTCACATGGATTAAAAAGGAGTTACACATATTATTTCATACATGAAACTTAAAATACATCTCCATCCGTGGTGGAATAGCTGTGAATTGATCAAATATAATGTTGATCCAGTGATCATAGATGATTTGCAGCAGCAATACATGCAAGTATATAAACTTGAAACAAGCTTCTGATGCAACTAAACCAGGTCTTTTATAGCACGTGATTTACCAACCAACGCGGAGAGATTGGATCCGATGGATCCTCCACGAATCATGCCGGAGCTCCGGTGGAACCGGCACTTGAACGAGCCGGCATGAGTGGTTGGTGAGCAAAGACAGTTCCCCCGCTCAGTGCTGCGCGGTTTTGTCAAGGCCCTGTGTAGCCGTGGCGAAGTGACGGAGCTGTGCAACGGTGAATTCTTCTTGACCACTTCCATGTCAATTGCCTGTGCCATTATTTCTGGGTTTACTTGCTGCTGCTTCTGGTCCCTTACGCTGCTGCTCTTATGACTCATTTTCAAAAGCTTTTTCTGCCATGCAAGATATATATGTAGCAGCATTAATGAAAATACTGGAGTTCTTGATCATTTGATAGCTAAAGATCATGTTCTTACATATATATGAACCAGATCTTGATTATTTGACAGCTAAAGATCAGATTCGTGGGCAATATCCCATTGGAAATTCATCAGAAACTATATACGATTGCATGATCCGAATATACATTTTATGACAATGATGTAAATCTCATCTTACTTTAAAAGGAGGAAAAGAAAACAAGAAATGGAGAGCACGACCTCTTGACTTTGATAAAATGCTCGATTTAATCGCCATACCTGAGAAAAGAACTTAATTTTCTGGTTTGTCGCCGACCGGTGACTTGATGAGGTAGAGAGGGCACAGGTCAGAGATATTTGAGCTTCCTGCTTCTGCAATGGGGAGGAGAAAAGGGGTATCAAAATGGGCAATACGAGCATCACCGTTATAATAGGTTATTATTTTCTAAAATTTTGGATTTCCAGTTCTTCTTTTAGCACTGAAAATACGTGGTAAAACACAATAGAAATTATAGCCACTAATTTGGAGAGAAACTGCTATTTAAGGAATATGCCAAGTAAATAATTTATATTTAGTAATGACCCTCATTTCATGCCAACTAAGTTGTAACATATATATAATTATATAGAGAGAGAGATGGATGTCTCAACTCAAGACTTAAATAGAAACAAAATAGGTAATTATATTCTTACCCCTATAAATTTATTAATGTTGTAGTTCAAGATTTTATAATGTCACCTTTTATAGTTCTTAAAAACTTTGAATTTTGATCATTATTACTGAAAAGCTAACTTTTTCATGTTTCTATTCTTTTTTTTCTCCATTTTGTGTGTGTGTGTGTTAGTGTGTTATAATATCTCCATTTTGTCCTCTTTTTCATGTTTTTATTCTTTTTGAAAACTAAAAGAATAACAATAGAAGATTAATTACAATAGAAATAATAGAAATAGAAGTGTAGAATTGATAAATTAATAGGGGAAACGATGATTACCAAAAATACCTTCAATATAGCTATATGTTGTACATATTAACATTAGTTAGTAGTGCGAATTCTGTTGTGAGATTTTTTTGACAACGTGATCAATCACAATTATATCTCCCAAGTTAACATAATAATCTATCAACTTGACATTAGACATGTGCACCAGGTTGGGTTTTAAAGCGAAATAATTAAGAATCAATCTAATGTGTCTTAGATGACTTGATTATTCAACTAACCAAACCAAAATATAATCTTTTTAATAAATAAATTAAAATAAATTTTATTTATTGCTTTATACACACATTGGATCAAATCTTACCCAACTTGTTTGTGTGTGTGTGTATTTACACACACAACTAGGTGAGGTGAAACCTAATATGACCTAGTTAACCTAAAGATACAATTAATCAAGCCAAAATCCAATTTATTTATTTAAGAAAAAACTAAAACAACCTCGATTTAATGCTCTCTCTCTCTCTCTCTCACACACACACACACAATATTGCACAACAATATATTGATTGACTCAGATAAAATCAGGGTAACTCTCCCAATTTGTAACCTAGATCATGATCCTAAGTAGATTTAAGAATCTTGTTTTTTGAAATTCAATTTCTATTTAATTAATTGATTGTAAAAGAAGACATTTGACATTTTCAGTAAAAAAACGAAAAAAAATATTGAGGAGAAATGAAGTTCTTCAATCTAAATTGCATTTCCTAATCAATGTATTTTTTGATTGTTTGAACAAAAATATTCTTTTTAATTGTAAGCATTGTTTTTAAATAGAAACTCATCAAAATTTTAAAAACGATTTAAAAATATAGAGATGATAATATCTCAATATTCTTTGCGATTAAAAAAAATATTTTTGTTCAAACAATAAAAAAAATATGATCAAATAATATAAAAAAAGTCAATCCAGAAATATAAATAAAATTAATTTATTTTTATTGATATTGAATATTAATGAAAAATCCTTTTTTGTCATATTAGGAGCATTGTTATTGAAAAAACATAACAATCCTATAAAATCTACAGTTTCATTTAAGAACCATGGAAAACCTTAACATGAATTTTAAAACCTTGTTAAGCTATTTTTTTTTATTGTACATTTAAATAAAAATAAAATTTTGAAAACAAAACATCGAAACAAGCTAACCACATGGGCAAAGATATGAGGACCACTAGATTGACCCAAGAGAAAGAAAAAAAATGCTAACACATATGGGCTTGCAAGGCTAGGATGGTATGCTTGACCTTTTTTTGTTTTTTGCTTATGTCAAAGTATACAATGTTTGGTTAACAAGTTCCTTACAACGAGATTTTGATTAAAAAAAAATTATATATATGTTCACTAAAAATAATAAAAAAAATAACCTCAATAAATTAATTCATTGACTTAAAAAAAAATGGTCCAAATACACAATTTAAATTAATTTCTTTACAACCCTCATATATATAAAGAAAAACATTCAAAAATTTATATTTAAAATTTTAAAATAAATTAATTTAAAATATATTCGATATGCTATTTATTATATTTTAAAAATAATCAAGAGTTTATTTTAGATATTATTTTATTAAATACCATTTTCCCTTTGTTTTTGAGAAAAAATATAGACTTTGTTTTTTTATAATATTAGCAAACATTATTTTTATACTCATCATAAGAATTTTTTTTTTTTATTTAGTTGTTGTGCTTCAAGTTGTTTATTTTTTTTATCATATAATTAAGTAAAAATAGATTAAAAAAATAAAGTTATTAAGCTCAATTAAATCATAAATTTGACAAGTTAACTAACTTGACTTGAATTTATCTATTTTTTCACGGTTTTAGTATTTCAAAAACAGATATTGTCTTTAAATTTATTTTACAGTCAACCCATGTTCTTACTAATTATGCATATTGTAATAAGATCACCATGTTACTCAAGGCTAGAAAATATGTTAGCAATTATTGAATATATATATATATATATCCATAAATTAATATTTTTATACCATAAAAATGTATTAAGATATTATTTAAACTTTAAATTTAAATGAAATCACAAACAGACACACACACACACATATATAATCTCGAGGATATTACTAAGACGTGGACAAGTCGTTGTTTTGACAAGATTTCAGTGAGAAACAATGACAAATGGAAGAGTCATTTTGCGTTACTGAAAGGCATCGGTTTCAACCGTTTTGTTTTGTTCTCTTAGACTCTATAAATTTGGGTTCTGCTTCCTCTGCTGGTCTCCTGCATGCATGTTGATTTTGAAAAAAAGCATCTTTGCCACCAGGCACTGTTTCTCTCTTTCCACTGCGAGCTCGCCAGATTTTCTTACACGTTGAGAAGTGTCTTCATCTTCTCCTTCCATACCTTTTGCTTCTTTCCTCTCTTTATTTGCAGGTGCTGGTTTTTGGAGTTCCACCACTCAAATCTACAGCACATTATTAAGGTACCCTCCTCCATCTCTCTTTATCTGATATCTAAAAAACATTATATTTCAGCTTTTTTTTATATATAATTGCTGCCAGAATTGTCTTTTGAATGCATCATTGTCTGGGATTCGTATTAAACATGTTGCAGTTTTTGATTTACTTTCTTGGATTTGTATTTTCTAGTGATTATTTCTGTCTTGCTCTTGTTATTCCAGGAACAAAGCCGGGGATTAACCTGAAAACCTTTCCATTCCATATCATCTTCATGTTTACACACACCATGTTCCCTCCACCCCCATCACGAGAAGATGAGTTAAAGGCTTCTGATTTTACTGCTTTATCTTTAAGCTCAGATGTCCAGGCTTCCCAGCAAAGCTATATTCCATCTCAAGTTGCAAACAAGTTGCAGAGCGCAGGCTTTCCATGCACGAGAAACAGTGCAAGTCCAATGAAAGTTAAGAGGAAAAGATGCCTCGATGGAGCGGAGCTGACTATAGGAATCGGGTCTAGCTCGAACCTGTTCAAGATGCAAGGAGTTGATCACCCGACCGAACCGGTGAGTTGTGTTAGCTTAGGTGGTGATTATAGTCAGAAACAGCCAGCTCCAACTGCTGCTGTGTCTGGTTTCGTCAAGACAAGTGAGAAGAGAGTTTTTGATGGGGCGAGCCCTTACCATCATCAATTTGTCCAAGGAGTTAGAGGTGGAAATGCAAACAAAGAGAGTGATGACAGAAGATATGTGAATGATCCCAACAGGGCATGCCTCTATCAGCAATATGGAAGAGGGATTAGCTGTGAAAATGATGGCAAAATGAATACTCATCCCAGAGCTAGAAAAACTCCTGGAAAAACATCATTTTCTGATAAAATCCAGCACAGGATGATAAAAAATCGAGAATCAGCTGCCAGGTCTAGAGCAAGGAAACAAGTAAGTTATCCCTGACTGGCGGGTGGTTCAAGTAGTTTGTCACATATAACTCGGTTCTTCGTTACTGTTTTCATATTTACCATCCTGTTCTTAGGCTGTGGAAGCCCAACAGCAAGTGGAAAACACAGAGCTTAAGAAGGAGAATGACCTCCTGAAAAGGGTTGTGAGGGTAAGTAAGTTGCATTTTGGTTTTATCTTTTTTTTTAAACATTTTGTTAGACCTTCCATGCTTACGGTTTCTAAGCATTATGATACCTAAATGTTGTGCAGTTTCTCTTGGCTATACTAAGGACAAAACGCATGAAGCTGCCAGCACTTTCAAGGAGCTTCTCAGCACCCTTTTAAACGACACTCAGGAAAGTAGTTGTCATGGATGTTAGAAATTTCGCTTATGAAAATAAGAACACATTCACTATCCCGTTTAATTTCGCCTTTTTTTATAATTATTATTGATTTAGATGGTTGTAAATTCTGTCCCCTCGACAATCAAGTCTTATCATTTCATCGCCTCTCTAAGCAATGAGGCTCCGAAGCTAGGATTTCCACAATGATTTGTGTTGGATATGCTTGGTCAAAACCAGATGGTATGATAGCATGAAAAGGCTTCAACAATGGTGTCCTTAAATGGCATCAAACCACCGGCTCCTCAAGCAGAACTATACATTATCAGAACCCACATTCTCCTGCATTTTGCAAAATCCATTACATGATCAGATCTTGCTATTTATAGCCGCTTTGAGTGCGGTTCAAGCTGCTTTTTAAAAATGTTTTGAAAAAAGAATCAGATTTTAACATAGCACAGTTTTCAGATAATCATTGTAAAACAAACTTAAAAATGAGATTTCAACAAGGAGTTTCAAGCCAAATACAAAGCATCTCTGCTCTATCACTTCAAAACAGAGTAAACTTGCAAAAACTTCAGTTTCAGATCGGTCATTTTCTTTTCACTTCTTCAGAGAGAGAGCAGCACATCTGGTGCAGTGGATAGTGGTGGCCTTATTTTTTTAGTGTTGGCCTTATTTTTAAATGGAAAGGAAAGGGTGCAAGCAAGTTAGGTCTATTGAGCATAAAGATAAGTAATGATATCGTTTTAAGAAACCGATGTCCTGTCAGGAATCATTACAGTTTGGATGCTGTAAAATATTTTTTTAGAGGGGATTATAGAATGATAACATGGTTTTAGATTCATCAACGATCTTGATACTGATATCCATGTTGTTTATTGCAAGGACCTGATATCATTTAAGTTCATCTAGCTTGCTAGATTCAAAAAAGACTGCACAGATTGAAAATGATATTTAGCCCAGAATATTATTTAAGTTCATTTACATGTATACCAGTATCTATTGGGATATATCCTTGAGTGAAGGACTTCCCTATCCTTGGGAATCAATTTCTCCTACCATTTTTCTGCCATGAACAACTCCAAGACAGTTCTGTAATTATGATTACTGGTGAGCTCCTTTATACAAGCCAACAACTCGCTCAAGTAACCAGACCAATATATATTTAGCGGATTTTTGTTTTAGTAAGAAAATAAGAATCGCACACTGAAGAAAGCTTAGACCAGAAAAGAAAGCCTAATAAAAACTTCAGCTCTCTATTGTTGCCTTGCCCTCTATCTCTCCAATTCTTGTTTACAGAGAGGGCAGCAGGAAATAATTCGAAGCCATTGATCCACACACTTGAGGTGAAACATATGGGAGCATGGCAATTTCCTAACTTCTTCTTTATCTTTATACTTGGCTAGGCAGATACAACATTCCTGCAAACACCATCACACAAACATGAGAAAAAACAAAATCCTTGGGAAGATGATGATCATCGACTGTAACTGTGTTAAGAAACTATTTCACCTAAAACCTTAAGTTGTTAGGTGAGACTCCAGAATATGATTTAAGTTATTCTCTAACACACACCCTTCAAGTGAAAGCTCTTTCAGCTTGAAACTTGCACACAAACCCACTCTACCTTATACTTGATTTTTATCAAATAAAATAAGGGTGGTGAGATTCGAAATCGTGACCGTTAGGTCAACAAGGATATGATATCATATTAATGAACCATCTCACCTAAAAGCTTAAGATGTTAGGTGAGGTCCAGAATATGATTTATATTATTCTCTAAAAGAATGTATGCAAACAAGGTAGCTTAGCCATGGTATCCGTAAACCAGGGCTTACTTACCAGATCTTCGCTGGCAATGGCTGAATTACAATCACCATTGTTTCGAAACTCCGAGCTGGTGTCAACTGCTTTGAACCTCCAACTTGGTAGACTGGAGATTTGATCGTCAGACGCCCCTCTCTCGGCAGACCCCATGTTCATGTTGTAACCAAGGACGGTGCTAATGAGTGGCACACAGCAACATAGCAGTAGGAACAAGAGAAATGGGAAGGAGTAACTGAGAGCATTCCAGGCAAGTAGAGAGATGCATAGAACATGGAGTTTTGGAGCACGGTGGTAGGATCCAAAGCGAGAATCGAAGATCCAAACATTGCCCATCACAAACCATATTGCAAAGAAGAGCTCGAGTGAAGTCCGGCACTTGTGCATCAAAATTGAGCACCTGCATACACTATATATCAATCAAATCCAGTTTTTCTGTCATGGAAACTACAATAAGCAAAATAAAACTTAAAATTTCTCCGACAGCTGAGTTTCAAGGGATTAAAAAGCACCAATCACCACCCAATACCATGTAGAAAATTAATATTTACAGCCATAGGGGAATTCTAAATACTATAATGATTCTGTAGCTATTTGCTAAATTATACAGAGAACAAGCATCGTTTTTCCTGTTCTTCAAGCTGCTAGAAATCTATTCCTCCTCAACCAAATTTCATATTAAAGCATGCTGCTAATCACATTATATTATGTAATAACGCTTGAACACGCAAATTTTCAGCGTAGATGTAATAACACTACAGGATGAATAGCTTTTAACAAAAATACCTGGATTCCTCACTGCCCCTCTGCTGTTCTAAATCAGGTAGGCCAAAAACATCACCTTGAATCATGTTAAGTTGCCGGTAACGCCCATAGAGCAGCAGCAGACTAAGAACACAGCCAATATTATAACCAATAATCCATATTCTCACAGGCCAAACTGGCTTCTCTGCCTTGGAAATAGCCAGGGTGAACATGGTAATACTTATTTGAATGACCAAAGCTACAAACTCCAGCATCATCCAAGTGCTGGAGTTGAAAGGATTAGACCCGAGATTAGACCTCGAGCCATTCTGGTAGTGGAATACTCTTCTCAAGAAGGTGAACCATCTTGCTCTAGATATTCTCATCGCTGTTCTTACCAATAATGACGAAGTAGGAGTGCGAGGAGACCTGTTTCTGAGAGACACGATTCCACGCTCTTCTCCAGATGGAGATGCTGCGGGACTTGAACCACAGATTGAACTCATTGGAAAGGGGTACCGCGTATTCATCGAGAATGTTTTAGGAAGAAGTTTTCTGATCCAAGCTTGTGGTTGCTCGGATAATGAGATAAGAATGGCTTATCAACAAGACTTAGCTGAAAAGAAATGACATGATCCTATACAATTGATGATATGGGGCTAACTAGAACTTGAATATTACCAGCAAGAATTCTATGACTGGCAAACCCCACAGCAGGCAGGGTTTGGCCAAGGACTTGTATTTTGCTGGCTCCAAAGTAGACAGCGCTAAGCTTTGAAACCCAGCTCAAACCTGAAGCACAAACAAACAACTTGGTTGGCACCAGCTTCAGAATCTCTCAAAACCGAAGTGGGTATTTATTTAAGAATGGACTGGTAATCTGTAGGCACCAAACACGAAGAGATGAAGTGTACACAGAAAGATAGAGCGATCTATAAGAGATGGAGAAGTAGAGAGATGGTGGTGGAGTGTGAATATGACAGGAAGGTGAAGGTGGGGTTTCAGATGGTGACCAAGAATCAACTGCAAAAGCCAAATCCACCCCAACTTCCATCAGGTTTTTGTTTATCAAGCAAGCAAAGTTATGGCTGAAACAGCTCTTCTTCAACTACAAATATTTCCCTTTCATTTCTCTCCAACACAAAACAATTAAGGACAGTTCTTCAACTACAAGCTGTTTTATTGGTTTTCAGATTAATTGAGAATAAAAAATTTCGAACAATTTTAATTGATAATTTGATTGCGATTAATTCCATTCATGGATGTGAATATTTATTTTGCTAGAACACGTCGACATTGACAGAGCAAATCATCTTCTTTTTTTTTTTAAAAAAAAAATATAAATTTAGAACCTTAAAATGAGTATATAAATATAGAAACCTTACGTCTTAAGAAGCTTACATATGCTTCACAGATCTCATTCAAGTACTATCAAATTAATTAAGCATCATTGCAAAGTAATGATGAAATCTTTTCCCGTAATCATATTTTGTCCATCTGAATTCTTCACGAATTTATAATCTTTTTCGTTTTTCCGAGCATAGTTTAAATGGGATCCCCCTTACATAAGCAATGTACGTAGAGAACTAGAAAACATTGACATTAGAAACAAGAATTTAGAAATTCGAATAATATCTGATATTATTAGAAATATCAAAAAAATCCATTTATATTTTCTTATTCTTTATGTTCGGTCAAGTAAACACTTAATTAAATTCCATGTTACTTGCTTGACCACTCAAATTTGAAAGCCCCGACCAAATAAACTGAAGCCACATGGGGAGTTCTTGAAAGAGTCACAGCATGCATGGCTAGGGTTACAAGCAGGTCGTCTGCGGAAGTACAGGTATAGGTAACCTACACGTAGATGATAGACACGTATGAGAGGGAGATTTTAGTCATCCAGATTGAAGATTTTTAGAGTGTGCTGGTAAGGAAGAACAATTAAGGTTTGTTGCTGAAATTACAGCCAAGATAAATGTATTGTCGTAAGAATTGAAGAGATTACACTTTGAGTTTATATACAGTATGAACAGTAATATTACCGTTGCTAATTAATGCTACAATATCTAAAGCACACCCTACAATATCTAATGCACACCCTATATGTAATTAGGCATGTAAGAACACTGTCTTCAACACTCCCCCTCAAGCTGGATCAAGAGGGTTGATAGATCCAAGCTTGCATAATAGCCGATGAAACTGAGAAGATGGCACGGCTTTGGTAAACACATCGACAAGTTGATCACCGAGTGCGCACATAATGCGTAGCGATGTTGTTGGACTGAACTTGCTGACGAATAAAATGACAATCAACTTCGATGTGTTTGGTCCGTTCGTGAAACACAGGGTTTTTTGCAATATGCATGGCCGCTTGGTTGTCACAAAAAAGGCTCATCGGAGTGACTGATGAACAACCCATATCAGCTAGGAGACTTTGCAACCACACAAGTTCACAAGCTGCAGCCGCCATGGCCCGGTATTCGGCTTCGGCACTGGAGCGAGCTACAACATGCTGTTTTTTGCTCTTCCAAGACACTAGGTTACCTCCAACAAACATGCAATACCCAGTAGTCGAGCGCCGATCAAGTTGATTTCCAGCCCAATCCGAGTCAGTATAGCCCATTACATTTGTATGGTTGTTTCTGGTCATGACAATTCCGCGACCAATAGTTCCTTTTAGATATCGCAAAATTCTTTTGACCATGCTGAGATGATGTATGGTTGGAGCATGCATGAACTGGCTGACAAGACTGACAGCATAAGTAATATCCGGTCGGGTAATCGTCAGATAAATGAGTTTGCCCACGAGTTGTTGATAATATTTAGGTGAAGAAAGAACAGGACCTGCAAGAGATAATTTTAGTTTACTATCAACCGGAGTGGGGGAAGGTTTAGTTGAAAGCATACCTGCATCTTGAAGCACATCAAGAGTGTACTTACGTTGATTAAGGAAAAAACCTTTCTTAGATGAGGCCATTTCAATCCCAAGAAAATATTTTAAGGGACCAAGATCTGTAATCGGAAATAATTGTTGAAGAGTTTTCTTCAATTGGGAAATAGATTCAATGTTATTCCCTGAGATAATTAAATCATCAACATAAATGAGTACCATCAATTTATCATCATTGTGGAACCGAATATATAAAGAGGAATCTGCAGAGCTTTTGCTAAATCCTAATGTAGCAAGGGGCTCCACTAAGTTTTGCATGCCATCGTGAGGACTTTGCTTTAGCCCGTAAATGGATTTATGTAGTTTACATACCAAATTAGGGTTGGAGCTCGGATGAGTGACCGGGGAGGAAGCTTCATAAATACTTCTTCTTCTAGATCCCCCGTGTAAAAAGGCATTTTTTTACGTCCATTTCGCGATAAAAACCATCCATTATTGATCTGAAACGGATAAAAGAACTCTTACACGTGGTCATTTTAGCAAGCGAGAGCAAATGTCTCCTTGTAATCAACACCAAATTCTTGGGTATACCCTTGAGCCACTAGGCAGCTTTATAGCGATTGATAGATCCATCCGAGTTGAACTTTGTCTTGTATATCCATCGACCGCCAACGGCGTGTTTTCCTTTGGGAAGGGGAACTAGGCTCAAGTATTATTGTCGGCTAGAGTCGTTAGTTCCTCTTCCATAGCTTTTCGCCATACTAGATGAGATTGCGCTTCGGCGAAAGTGCGAGGCTCATGATCATTGGATATTGCTGACAAAAAAGCAGAGTACGAAGGTGATAATTTTGAGTAATCCAAATAATTAGAGACAGGATACCTGACTGCATAAGCTGCATAGTCTTGAAATTTGGAGAGCACTGTCGCGATCCCGGGAGGATTGCGTCTTGGAGCTGGCACTTCATCTGGCGAAAAAGGAGACATAGATTCTAGGGGTATGATAGCAGATGGAGGATCGTCAACCGGGATGTCCGCTGGAGTAATGGGCCTAGTAGGCCTAGGCAAATCGAGGCTGCAGATTTCTGCGCTGGGAAGAGGAATTAAATCTTCCAAGGACTCCCCCTGAGTTGGATCAGTGAAATACGGAGTGGTTTCTGCAAATCTAACATCCCTGCTGACATACAATTTCTGATTAATGTTATCATAACATTTGTACCCTTTCTTGGTATGGGAATACCCTAAGAAAATGCACTTGGAGGCACGCGGGTCAAGTTTGTCACGTTGATTAGTGTGCAGATGAACAAAACATTGGCACCCAAAAATCTTCAAGTGCGAGGTATTGGGAATTTTACCCTGCAAAATTTCAAGAGGACACTGAAAAGCCAGTACCTGACTGGGTAAGCGGTTAATAATATAGGTAGCTGTAAGAACACCATATGACCAAAATTTTTTTGGAACATTCATTTGAAGCATTATGGCTCTAGTTTTTTCTAATAAATCCCGATTTTTGCGTTCAGCAATTCCATTTTGTTGGGGAGTATTAACACAACTAGTTTGATGCAGAATTCCATTAGAATATAAATAATTTTCCATAGCATGAGAGGTAAATTCTGAACCATTGTCAGATCGAAAAATTTTAATATGTGTGGAAAATTGAGTAGAAACTAGTGTATGAAAATCTTTAAAGCAATGAAAAACTTCAGTTTTTGATTTTAATAAATATAACCATGTAACTCTTGAAAAATCATCGATAAATGTGACAAAATATTTAAATCCATCAATTGACATGGAAAAAGGTCCCCATACATCTGAATGAATAAGTTCAAACATCTGAGATGCTTTGGACAAAGATAATTTAAATGGAAGTCTACTAGATTTGGAAAAATGGCACGTCTCACACTCATACGTCCTTTTTGACAAATTTGGTTTAATCTTTGCAAGGACATAATCGGATGCATGTGCTAGACGAAAATGCCACAACTGATGATCATTGATCGGAGAATAAAACGCTTGTAATCCTTTCGGAATTTCGGAATCGCAAAAAAAATAGAGACCATTCAAATGAAATCCTTCACCAATCTTCTGTTTGGTGTGATGGTCCTGAAAAATCACCTTAAACGGAGTAAATATAACATCACAATTAAGAGAAATAGTTAACCTTCGAACAGATAATAATTGAAATGGAAATGAAGGTACATATAAAATATCAGAATTAATTATTTTTGACGCAATTTTAATTTTGCCCTTGCCTTTTATCGTCGCCTTAGATCCATTTGCAATTGAAACAAAAGATGATTTTGGGAAAGGGGTCAAATCATGAATTTTGTCTAAATTATGTGTCATGTGATCACTAGCACCCGAATCTATAACCCATATATCATGCAATTTACTTAATTCTAAGGCAGTTAAAAGTGCAATATAAATACCTTCAAATTTCTCATCATCCTCTGGGGTAAAATCCCCCAAAATTACCCATGAAATCTGCATCTATCACGGTTTGAGGGGCTGGGCAAGGATCTCCATGGGCTGAACATGTTGAAAGTCGGGCTGAGGAATGACCTCGGGCTGCCCAAGTTGAAGATCTGGTGATGAAAACTGGTCGATGAATTTCTACGGGCTGCACACACGGTGAAGGTCAAAGTGAAGAAGCTCCACGGATTCGGGTTGAAGACCCATGGGTTCGGGTTGAAGACCCATCAAAGCTGCTTAAAAACGCAGCACCATGACTCTGCAATTCATCTCTTTCACGGGTCTTTACCCCCTTCGAAATGGTCGAGCAAGGCACCTGCCTTCTTCGACCAAAAATCCATCACCTCCCCGAGTTCGTTTCTCCAAAAAAACTTGCAAATTCATTTAGTAACGACATAGGGCTAGAATTCATGGGTTCGATGGCAGCCATATTGGCTTTAAATTTTCCAAATTTTCGGTGACCCATTGAGTTCATATTCTGCCGATTTTGCTTCAACTTCGGGGTGAAGACTCCAGCGACGATCAATGGTGTGACCCATTGAATTACGGTGAGAGCATTTGAGGTTAGGGACGCTTACCTCTGAAGAATCCTTTCTCGGCGATGTGTTGGCCATCACGAGAATCGACAACTTTGAAATTCATTTTGTCTCGCAAATTGATGGGCAACACAAGCATGGGAGTCGGCTGAATTTTAATGGGTTTTCACGGGGCATTACCTTTCGCTGATTTCTTCTGCTGAATTGTTGCACAAAGCGCTCTTTAAGGAAGGGAGTTCATCGTTCATTAAGATGTGGGCTGCGGAGGTCTTCAAATTCCGACTCAAACCGGCCAACAATTGGAAGATTTGATCTTCTTCCTTTGCGATTCCAGTAGCACCGTTGGGTCAATTGAATGAGGTGCTGTAGATTTCTAATTCATTCCACAAACTTTTGAGTTTACTCAACAATTGCACAAATGGTCGACCGCTTTTGATGAACACTCGTTTATGTCTTGCTTGAATTTGGAATATCGCGGCGGAATTGTTTTGGTTGCCATACATCTCTCTCACGGCCTCCCACAGTTCAAGGGATGATTGGTAGTAGTCGAACATCTCGGCTAGGTTTCGGGTCCATGGAATTTAACATCCGGGACATCACCATTTGATCTTTGGCTAACCATCGTTCGAAGTCGGGGGAGGGCTGTCGTAGGTCTTTCGGTGATTTGCCGTTGATGAATCCCAGCCGTGACACTGCCTCCAAGAGCAATGGTCATTGCTCTTGACCCGCGGTAAAGTAATTAAAACCATTTAACAATACCGTAGTCATTTTCTGAGATTGAGTGGCATCACTGTCGATGCTTGTATAATTGACATCTTTTGGTTTGTCTGTGGATTCTTGAGAATCCATTTTTCACAGACCACAATAGACGAGAGAAGGAAAAAATTCAGATAAGGCTGTAGGATCACAGCTCTGATACCATGAAGATTTTTAGAGTGTGCTGGTAAGGAAGAACAATTAAGGTTTGTTGCTGAAATTACAGCCAAGATAAATGTATTGTCGTAAGAATTGAAGAGATTACACTTTGAGTTTATATACAGTATGAACAGTAATATTACCGTTGCTAATTAATGCTACAATATCTAAAGCACACCCTACAATATCTAATGCACACCCTATATGTAATTAGGCATGTAAGAACACTGTCTTCAACACAGATGAAGATATTGTAGGTGGGGGTTTGTAGGAAAACTTGATGTTTGATTTTGTATTAAGTAAATGGTGAGGAGAGGGCGAGGCGAAGCTTTGCTTACACTCAATGCTGTCACACAGTCATCCGGCTCTTCTAAGTTTCAACGGCTGGTGGCGGTGGTGTGTGATACGTCCATTTGTTTGCTTAGCTGGGGCGAGGTGGGGCTGGGCCATCGTGGGTGGTGGTAGAGTTTGTTTCTCATCCGGGAGGTTGACCATTCATTTATTTCATCATCTCACTATATATACCGGAGAGATGAAAGCTGTTTTTTTCATTTCAGATAGCTATTTTTTTTTCTTGATTAATGTGGGTGGTAGGATCAGTTTGTACCATAGTGGTTGGTTCCGTTCTGTTTAGGCTGAAATATTTTGTACCAGTTAAAAAAACAAGACAAAACAGTGTCATTTTTACCTTGGTTTAAATTTCGGTCCGTTCTGGATATTTCAGCCCAATATAAGCTGAAATGTACCGGTTTCATTTCGCCTCTTTCATTTCAGCAAAATAGTATTTTTTTTAAATAATAAATAATTTTACAATATTAATCATATATCTCAATCCTACCGTTAGATTAAGATGAAATTTTATGTGGAGTCTCTTGACATATTTATATATATTATGTTAAAATTTCAGAGCAATCAGAGAATGTGACCTTATGAGATTGATGATGATATTCTCGTAATATTATACATGTTCATAATTTTTCTGAGAAAAATAATTTTGTTGAGTCTTTTTTAGATTAAATCGCACAATTCTAAATAATTTTATTTTTGGATTTGAACTAATTTTTTTTTGAATTAATATATTAAATTATTTATATATATATATACATAAACAGTACAACTCCGAAACGGTGCGCCGAAACGCTCTAAAACCGAAATATTTCATTCCAATTAAAAAAACAAAGCACCAACCGAAACGGTATTGACAACTTTGGTTTGCACGCATATTTACTAATCACACGGCCCTGAAATTAACGATCATGTAAGTCTCTAGTGACTATCATATTAACAATCACAGGGTTTAAACCTGAGACAAGAGGAAGAACAAACTTCTTAGTTCCAAGCTTTTATCACCAGATAGCAACTTGAAAGGTGTTTTATTTAAAAAAAAAAATTGTTTTGAATGATTTTTTTGTTGTTTTAGATCACTTTGATATCAAAATTATTTTTTTTAAATAAAAAATATAATTTTAATGCATATATAAATAAAAAGTATTATGAAAATTAATCTCAAGTATGTTCCCAAACCGCCACCCTGTTGATGCAGAGGTTTCTGTTTTTGAGTTGTGATATTTTACCGATATTTGGTAGTATTTAATTTAAAATGTGCTTTAATTTAGAAATTAAATGTTAAAATCTTTTGGCTTTACACATGGAAGTTTTTTTATAAATAAAAAAAGGAGGTATGTAACTCTCACGTTTTCAATTTATTACTTACCAGCTAATAAAATTATTTGTGATTATTGATTTGTTCATATTAATTAATTTGTGATTAAGAAAATATTACTTGTAAAGATAATATTTACCATGCGGAGAGCTATGGGTTATCCTCGTTTTTTTTTTGAAGTGGTCAAACACCTTATTTTTAGTTTTCTTTCTTTCCATTTAAATTTCATGATAATGTTAACATAAGTATCCATTAAAATTTCTCGATGAAAATTAATTTGAATAAATAAGTATGTCAATGACACAAAAAGTTGTTAAAGAATAATATAAATCATATTCGGGGGTCTCACCTAACAGCTTAAACTTTTAGGTGAGATGATTCCGTAACATGGTATCAAAGCCTTATTGACTCAGCGGTCACGAGTTCAAATCTCTTCACTCTCTTGTTATTTGATAAAAATCAAGCACATGGTAGAGTGAGCCTATGTGCAAGTTTAAAGCCCAAAAGACTTTCACTTGAGGGTAGGTGTTAGAGAATAATATAAATCATATTATGTAGCCTCACCTAACAGCTTAAACTTTTAGGTGAGATGATTTCTTAACAAAAGTATCGTATGTAATTTTATTTAATGAAAATTAGAAATGACAAATTGATAAAATTTAACAAATGTTTATTTTAAGGAAATATCAATTTATATAAAAGAATTATAATTATCTTAAATTTGATATACAATTTCAAATATAACATTTACTTTGTTTTTTGTTTTTTTAGATGTAGAAAGTTTATTTATTTATTTATTTGGACTCATCCTTAAACTTCAATCAAGAGAAAATATAAAAAATGCTAGCTGGGTTACCACATGAAGTTATGGAGTGGCAATCATAATAAAGTCATTAGTGGCAATTGTTTCACTTCAATATAAGCTATTAGTGGCAAATAATAAATAGATCATTACATTTTTGGTGTGCAATTTTATTTATTTATTCTATCTAAGTACTCCAGGTTTTATTTTTATATTGACTTAGATTGTATCAAATTCATGATGATTTGAGTATTAAATTAATATTTTAGCATGCTGACATTTTTGTCATGTGTATACTAATAGGGTCATCATATGTTGAGAGGTGTCAAATTAAGAAAAAAATACGACATCATGATATACTACTACTACTAATAATAATAATAAATGGATAAACACAACATCATGATATTTTGTTTTGATAAAATAAATAATAATTAGAGAGATTGTTATGAAAAAGAGAATCTGGACCAAGTTAGTATAATGAAAGGTATTAAACTTTAGAGAAAAATTAAAAAATAACCAAAATGATAATTTAGAGGAATTATGGGGTATGAAATTACAATTAACCAAAACTTTCACTCTTTTTTAATCCCTTAAGTGCTAGTGGGACAATAGGAAATTTGAATTCTTTCAATTTGCCCATGTTAAATGCTTAAGAAAGAGTGAAATTGAATGATATAGTGGGTTTTCGAGAAGAGATAAACACGAAAATACTAAAATTACGAAAGATTTAGAGAGGGAGGTTGATTTACAAGGGAAGGTGGAGAAATGAGAGGAGGAAGAAGGGGACTTGGTAGGATGTTTAGAACTTGTTTATGTCACTTTTAATAAAAGTTTCTTGACTTTCATTAAAATTCAATCAAATTGATTTAGGGGTTTTAATTTGAAATTTAAAGGAAAGGTATTTTTTTATTAAAAAAAAATAAGGTCTCTAGAATTATTTTAGGTTATGGAATGAATGAATTTATGATAAAACATATATCGTAAAAACAATATAAAAATAATAGATTTATATTTTATGTGATTAAAAACTAAAAAAAATAATCATAAAACACCACTTTGAGACTTACCTTATGAACTAAAAACATTATTTCTGTTTTTTTGTTTTAATATATGATTGTTAACGTAAAAAAAAATATCAAAATAGTTAAGCCATATTTTATGTGATTAAAAACTTAAAACAAATCATAAAACACCACTTTGAGACTTACCAATGAATTAATCTATAAAAAAAATTATAATTCTCCTAAAAAACACATGAAAAATTGAAAAAAATGTAGATTTAGTAATTTCTTTGCAACTATTTGCTTTTTTATTCAAAAAATTAATTCTTTTGTGAGATATAGTTTTATCCTCATATAAGCCTAACAATATCAAAATAAATAACGCAAGCTTAACATGCTACTCTAATTTGTTTTATTATTATTATTATTATTATTATTATTATTATTATTGATAAAGGAGGGTTTAATATATATTATTTGGGGACGAGGTCACGAATAAAAGCGAAAAGGAAAAAGAAATTGGGCTGGGCCCAAGGAAATAGGCATCCCTTCTACTGATGGGCTATTTCCACCCCTGTATTTTCAGTTTTGTTATATTTTCAAGAGCCAGTCTAATATATAGCCCAACACAGCCCCTCGCTCTCCATTCTCTCGTCCTCTCTCTGCACTCTCGCTCGCTCCCTTGAATTATTGGTGAAGTAATCAAATTGGGAATAGAATCTAAAGGTAAATCCCTAATTTTCTGTATTCATAATATTTCGATTTTATATGTATAGTGAATACCAGACTTTGACCTTTTCTCCCGATTGTGGTACTCAATCAAACCCTAATCTATTTTCTTTGAGCGTGTAATTAATTATTTTTTTGGTTTACGAGAAAGTGAAGGAATTCGACTTTTCTAATTTGAAGTTTCAAGGTTTCATTCTTTGGGCTTGTTGACGATGCATATTCTTATTCGATTATGGAATATTCAGTATCAGATTTATTTTCTTTTGTACTAATATTTGTTTTTGTTTTCTTTTGGTAATTGAAAGGTTAGATAGTAATAATGACAACTGCAGCTAGACCTACATGGGCACCTGCAAAAGGTGGCAATGAACAAGGCGGGACTCGTATTTTCGGCCCATCTCAGAAGTTTTCATCAAGGGATCTTGCTGCTCATACCACTCTAAAACCAAGGCAGGTCTTTCTCAGATTTCCTTGATTAGGAAATTTTGATTCATTTGCTTGAACCTGCTTGTAATTGGGGTGCTGTAAGTCTTTTATTGAGGTCTTAGCAACTTGTGCATAAGTTTTAATCGGGAGGAAGAGCTGTTTTATGTCATACACATACCACTTCAGTGTTTCTGCCTCATGCTTTTCCCTTGTTTGCTTGCACATCTTTGTGGTAGTGGTTGAACAAATGCACATCTTTCTGCTTTTGTATTGAATCTTCATCTGTATTTGACCGGTATGCATATGAAATGATATTCTGTATCATTCCATGTAGATCTTTGTGCTCTTTTTTTTTTCTTTTTAAATGCCCTTTCAATCTTCCCTTTTCCACAAAAAAATCGTGACCTTATTTCTGATTACTTTGGGTGCATCACAGAAAGGAAGGGCAAGACACCAAGGAGGAATTGCTGAAGAGGAATCTCCGTGAGGAGTTGGAAGAGCGTGAGCGGAGACATTTCTCATCAAAGGATAAGTCTTACAATGGTAATATACTTACTAGAAAAGCATTTTTTTTAGCTTTGTGAGTTCACCTGTACCCTTTGATGGTTAAAGCTTGCTAGTTTGCCTTCTGAATATTCAGTCTATTATTGCAGATGACAGAGATCGTAGAAGGGGTAACCAACTGCTCTTGGAAGGTGAGTTCACCAGCTCTTCTAAACCATACGTCAAATTAATGAGTTTTTGCATTAACTCACTAATTACATAAGCTATTTACAGGGACAAAGAGGGACGCTGAAGATCGTATCATTCCACGAAGTGTGGACGCTGATGATTCTGATGTGGATGTTAATAGCGAAGATGATAGGTCGCTACTTTTGGCATTTTAAAAATCAAAGTTTAATTTGCTTGTGTAGAGATCAATTGAACCCAGTGCTACTTGCAGGCTGTGGAATATTTATTTGTATTCAGTTGCATTTTCTTTTTTGTGCAAAATATATATAAATGCTTATTATGTGTCAATTTGTTGATGTCCCATGTTTATCCGCCATTTAATTTCATGATAGTTTAGAGGTGCTTTGAACCTGCATGCTTTAACTTGTAAGGTTCTGCATGCTTTAACTTGTAAGGTTGTCAGGCTTGAGTCCTTTTTTATGTATTTATATATAGTTTGTTCATTTTGGAGCATTTAAGGTCTTTGGTTGTCTATTCTAAAGCTGTGGAACTATTTATAGCTTAGAACTTAGAAGAGTCAATCGTAACTGTGATGAAGGTGTCTATATTTGTCTCAGTTGTTGCAGTGATGTTGCTTTTTGGATATTTTGTGTCATAACACTGTCTTCTCTTTCCTTTAGTGATGATGATGAGGAGGAGGAGGACGACACAGAAGCTCTCATGGCTGAGCTTGAACGAATAAAAAAGGAAAGAGCAGAGGAGAAGCTCCGGCAGGTAACTTCTTTATGGAAATGCTTAAACAAACTGTCATTATTTGATTACTTGTTTTTATTAATTGAGGAAGGAGCAATGAGAACCTCCATTAGGTAACCTGGCAGTTGGCACCATTAATATTTCTTGTCATTGAAGCTAACTCATCCTAATAATTATGCTTAACCTGACTGTGGCGTGGGTTTCATGAGCAAGGATTGTTGTGCTTTATGTTTTTGCAGGATCAACTACAAATGGCTGAAGAGCTTAAAGTCAAGGAAGAGCAGCTTCTTAGAGGAAATCCACTGTTGAATAATGCTACTACCACCTTTAACATTAAAAGAAGGTTGGTGGCTGGAATATTGTAATCTATATGCTATATTTTTTCCATCCAATTGAACACCATTCTAACTCCTTGTATTCACTGGCTCAGGTGGGATGATGATGTGGTCTTCAAGAACCAGGCTCGAGGTGAATCAAAGACTCCTAAGCGCTTCATCAATGACACCATCAGGAGTGACTTCCACCGAAAATTCCTGCAGAAATACATGAAATAATTGTCTATCTCGTTAAATCTGAAACTCATTATGGATGGTTTTGAACGATTGTATCAATTTAAAAGTATGTGTACCTATTAACTGAGTTTAAATTTGATGTATTTTAGGTGAGAAAATGGGGTGACCCTTTTGTGCTGATTTCCATGTTGGGTTCGGTCAGATATCAATATGAAAAGAAATATTGCTCTTTGCCTATATTTTTTATTATTTTTTTTAAAAAAAATGTGCTCCCAGTGTAGCAAAACCTTAAAGACAGGTGTTTTTTCTCCTGCTATCGTTTTTCTGGATGGGAAGTTTTATGATGTTTCAGCAAAACTTTCTGAGGCAAGCGATTGAACTAAGAACACTGTTGATGCTTGTAACCGTGCTAGTGCTCCTGTTCTCTTGAACAGAATAACTTATCTCGGAGAAGGCTTGAACCAGAGTTTGCTTGCACTTTCATAACTAAGCTTTATATGGATTTTGGACCAAAACTAGATTTGTGGACCTGCGGCTGAAATATTTTTGTTTGGAATTGTGGTTAAGGTTGTTATTAAATGATGTTTGCTATTTTTTTTTAAAGTTATTTTAATGTTAACATGAAAATAATCTAAAAAAAAGTAAGAAATAAAAATATATATTTTTTAATTTTTTTAAAAGTGCTTTTAAAGTATAATGTAAAACACTCATTGTTAAAAAAAGACATCAAAAGGACAAAAGGGTGATGCAAGTGTTTAAAAGAGTGGTATAGACTTTTGTTATAATAATAAAAGAATAGATAATGAAAGTAAAGAAAGCACTTTTAAAAAAAAATCATGATAACTTTAAATAATAAAAAAGATAAAAAAAAGAAGCTAATCAACATCGAAAGACAACTTTTTTTTTAAAAATACCGATGTAAGCCAACTAAGTGAATATTTCAAATATATAAGTAAGGTCATGATATGCAAATAAAAAACATTTTTTTTTATCTAATTCCAAACAAATTTAACATAGAATAATGAAATCCAAAGAAGGTTAATATATAAAAAAAAGCCGTAAACAATACCTAGCAAATCAAGCAAGCTAACAAAACTTTGCGACTCAAATCATGTAGATGAGACAACCCAATAAAAAGCAAATCGGAAAACATCACAAAGGTCAGTTTTAAAACAATTGGAGGATGAAACACAAACAATATTAAAGTTTTTAAAAAAGTGGTCCTAAAAAAAATTTGAGTTAACCTAGTGATTAGGTGAGGATAAAATTCTAAGTGATGAAACCAAGCAAACTCAGAAATATCCTTTTAAGACCCGGTATTTTCAAAATCATCAAAACATTTTATACAGAAAAAAAATGAAGTCTAATCTCTAATTTAATAAATATAGAAGGACAAAATTGAATAAAAATATAAGCCTAAAGAAAGGGAAGAAAAACCAAGCAAATCTAGATGAACCTCATAAATCTCAACAAATCTCCAAGACTTGCAGCCTGTGAAAGTCTAAAATTGGGCTCAATTCTCAAATAATTTAATGTCGAAGGATTAAGTCAGAAAAAAACAATTTAGAAAAATTTCTAAAGTAAAAAAAAAAAAACCTATCAAAATAATAGGGGAAAAAAATTGTTTTTTTTAAAATTTTTTTTTCCAAAATAAAATAATAGGGATCACATTTAAATGTAAAGGAGAATGAAGTTGTAAGAAAAAAATATATTTAAAAAATCATCCTATATAAAACAAATAACAATGAAAATAATAAAGACCAAGTTTGAAATGTCAAAATATTGAATGAAAAATAAATTGCATAAGAACTTTGATTCTACAAATTATTCAAAATAAAAAACATAATAATAATAAAATGAAAATAAAATCAAAAGCTAATGTAGAGAAAACATGTTGAGTGGGCAGCTTAGAAATTTTTGAGTGGTAGTGAGGAAATTGAGGCTGAGAAAAGAAAAAAAAGAAAAAAAGAAAAAAAGAGGCCAATAAAATAAAGGGTCATTTAAGGCATGCATTATCTCATCATTTAGGGTACACCAAGATGGTTTAAACATCATTCTAGAATAGTGTTTTATGATTATCTGTTTTATTTTTTTTCCTCAATTTCATCATTCAACAATTAAATCTTTTTCATTTTCTTTTTCTTTCAATTCAATCATTTATTCTTAGTTTGTTTTAGGCGTTATTTTAATAAATATTTTTTTTTAATTTTTTTTCCTATTAAGTTATAAATTGGTTTCATGGATTTATTTTGTTTTTCTTGATTTTGAAACCTTTACATTAGATATGTTGGAAGTAGGGTTTTGAAATATATTTTATTTGCTAGGTATGAATTGATTTTTATCTTATGACACAATTTGCAAGTTTATCAAGTTAACTTGAATTGACTTGATTTTTTTTTGTCATTTTCTCTAACTGTTTTTTTAGATCATTTGATTTTCTTTTTTCTTTTAATATTTTTTTTATCCTTTAATATTTGATTGAAAAGGAATCAACTTTTATAATCTATTTTGATTTGCTACATATAAGGTTATAATGCTCTCATAAATCGACCTTTTCTTTTTCCTTCTCTTTTTTATCCCTTTCCTCTCCTCTTCTTGGTTTCTATGTAATATTTCATAAATAGCAAACATTCCATCACTTTTTGCACAATTATTGGGTTGATTGGAAATTTAAATCCACATTTTTTTCTTCTGGTTTGTTGTTTGCAGAGTCCTTGTAACTTGGGTTACATGATTTAGATTTTGGCCTAATATTGAGTTTTATTTTTTTAGATCATTTCTTTCTTTCCTTTTCAATCTCATCATTTAAAAGTTAGGATTGAGCTTTGCCAATTTTTATTTTTTTTTGGCATTTTGTCTCATGAACTATTCTGCGAGTTTGGCAGTTAACACATGTTTACTTGAGGGTTTTTTAGTCTTTTTCAGAATTAGATATTTTTAGTTACACCAAACAACATCCGGTTGATTTGAGAATTGTACTTTATAATTATTTTTGTTCTTCTTTCTAAAGAGTTATCTTGGTTTCATGATCTAATTTGCAGGTCTAGAGAGTTAGCCTAGGTTGACTTGATGTTTTTTTTTTTAATTCTTTTTTTAATTTTGCTCTTCATTATTTAATTGATTTGGATTTGGGGCTTCATGACTTAATTATTTATTTTATTTTTATTAAACTATCATGGTCTTATAATCTGAATCACATGTTTTCCAAATTAACCTAAGTTGAATTGGATTTATTTTGTTTCTTTGCCAATCTTGTCCTTAGTTGGTTTAGAGCTAAACTTCAAAATTATTTTAATTTGTTTTCAATGAAATAATCTCATTCTCATAACTTGGATCACGAGATTAGGCAGGCTTCGTGTTTATAGGTTGATCGTTATTAATCCAGGTCAATCAATTTGATGTTGTTGCCTCATTAATAAATTCATGCATCGGTTTTCAATTTATGACTATATTTTATTTTATTTTATTTTATTTTATTTTATATAAACACTTGCACATTTATTTTTTTCTGAAGAGCGCAAGCACGTGGCTAGTTCAGGCGTTAAGCCCAGGTGCACCTAGTGGCTGTTCCTTTTTTCTGCAATGAACAAGTGACTTGAAGGTGACGATGGATAATAAGCAATTAAAAACTAATAACCAGTATGGTTGCTTCCTCAAATGAGTCCCATAAACATCAATCAGAAATCTGAGGCATTTCCATTTGCAAATCCTTTCAAGGCTATCTTTCATAATTTCCCAGAAAATAAGAAGATGAGGAGCACGTTCTATGCCGAAACAAATTTTTAAATAAAACAAAGAATCTTACAGATGAATACCACATATTCGTTCAGTTCATGGGACTCACCTTCTTACAAAAATAAATACATGGAAAATATACAATTCATTTTTTGTCGAGCTGCCAACAACCAGTAAATTATAAAAGAGAAGCCATTGCATCATCACAACAACATGAGAAAGAAAAGAAAAAGGAAACCTTTTCAGTCTAATAAACACAACCACCGTGCAGGCGGAGAAAGGCACTGTGAACAGACTGGAAAAGGAATATGTGCTTCCCTAAGTAACTCACAAACTACACGATACACAAGTTTTCACCGGAGTCCCTTCCGGCAGGGTTTCTAACTGCATCCAGCTAATCGGTTTTCGTCGGCTCTTCTAGAACAAATTCCATGTATAAATCCTTGAGGCCGATTACAACAGTTGTTATCAACGGGCCCATGATTGCTCCCTGTTGAATGATATATCAATAAAATGTAACAGCTAACAGAAAAAATAAGAGAAAATCAAGAAATGAATAATAGCTGCATCATAACTACTGAAGTTCATCTGAAGAATATACTTGGCAGGATGTTTGCCCTGTGTCGGCAGAGGTCATCAAGATACCTTGAAAATTAAGAAAGGTCTCTAAGTTGAGCTTGCTTTAGCACCTAATTCTCTGAAAAGTGTAGGGTCGTATTTTCCATGCACAACATAGTTCAAGGAAGGCCACCAAAACAAGATGTCCAACCACTCAACAATCCCTTGAAATCACTCTGATGGAGTAGCCACGTTATACTTGCAGAAACATTCTCCACTTTGGAAACCCAAAGCTATATCAAGTGTTTCTTCATCAAGCAAGAAGTCTTTTTGGTCGAAAAAACAAGTGGTCCTTGGTAGATTTCTATGTTTAGGGGTTTAGAGTTTTCGAGTTATTTTGTAAGCAGGGCAGAATTGTAATTCCATAATGCTCGGCAAATCAGCTGTAGTTTAGCAGTTTTCAGAATTATTACGTGAAGGTCTATTCTATGTAGGAGTTTGGAGTCTTAGTCTTTAATAATTTATTCCTGTTTAGTTCATTTCGTCATCAAACAAGGATTGGTTATCCTAGTCTACTATTTTAGGGGGTCTTAATCTCTAAAAATAGGGATGCTATGTTTAATTTTTAGTAGAGTTTGAGTTATGAAATAAATCGAGTACTAGAGTTATTTTGAAGGCTTGGTACCTAAGGTTTCTTCTCTGTTCTTCTACTTCTTGTGTTTACTGTTCATCTGCTACACTAACAGGAATTACTGTTCACAGGACTAATTCCTCCTTATTTCTTCCTAGACAAGCCTTATTCTAACCTAATTCCACAAACAAAAACCCCTAGCTGTCCACAAATCCTTTGCAGAACAGAAATCTCAAATCTGTCCCACATCACACTCCAAATTATATCAATTAAGTTTTATTTTGGCTCTGCTACCAGGAGAGGTAATTTGACTCCTCTTCTCTTAAAAACCGTGCTATACATTTATTATAACCAACAGCATCTCGTGCTCAGCACAAAAAAAAGAGCTTTAGTGATAGTTTGAAACTCTTTCCAATCTCTACGGACAGGAATGAATTATCACGGCAAGAAACTGTGGCTCAACCCTAAAAAAATACACAATGCAGCACATAACACAGCTTCCAAACCAAATCATTGGCTTCATCAGAATGTGAAACTCTATAAACACCCAAAATAGCCAATAACTATCATGCAGGTTAAACTTTAAGGTAATCTCCTTAAGCACGATGTGACTTTAGCAGTAAAACCGCCAATCTGTTCTGAGCAAGTAGGAACAAACACACAAGAATTGCAAAACAACAACTGAGGAGAAACCATGATGATAGATAGGTGATGGGAAATAAGCCGTGTTAAGTTACCTCTATTGCAGAGGGGAACAGTGCCATTCCACCAATGATGCTAAGCCCAGTAAGATATTGATTATAACCAGGTATATCCTCCTGAATTTCAGTTGCACCATAACCCATGAGCGCAATGTGAATGATGGACAAGCTAACAGCCACTATGTATCTACCTGCCATCACCAGTTGCACAGCAGCTGGAATTGTTGCAAACATAGGTGGAAATATAGGAAACAGGGGACTGATAATTGCAAGTATGGTCGACACGTACAAGAAGTGTATATCATACAGTCTAAACAAAAGCCATGTAAGACATCCCTGAAAGAGTGCAATCTCTGCAGTAGCCAGGAGAACTCCAGAAATTGCCTTGTCGAGAACTTCAACACATCTAATCCTAGCTGTTCTTGGAATTGGAAGCATACCCATCACTTGTTCAGTCACCCCACCAGACTCTGATGTAATTAGGTAATACAAAACCCAGAAGAATATCACTGATTGAGATACAAAATTTACAACCTCTGCTGCTCCATAAATGATGGAGATTCCAATGGACAACATGAGCTTGGCACCACCACCCAAAACAGATGCGCTACTAGAAAATATACGCTGTGACACCTCCATCCCTTGAGCAGCATACCCCTTTGCCTTTTCAACTAGATCTTCTTGAGGAATTATTAATTCCCTAAAGATTGCATCCAGATCTGTATAGATTTCTCCCCATTCCTGATTGCGAACTTTCGTTCTTAAACTCAACATCTTCTCTGTATAGGGAGATGGGCTCATCAACGCCACTGATTGCTGAGAGATATTAGCTGGAGGACTAATAACAAAATGCTTAATCCCAGTAACAAACTCGGTCATATTATACTGCATTGCTAAACTATCTATCTGGTCAGACACTGTTTCATAGAATGTTGTGGTGTATTTATCTACCATTCCAGGAACATCATTCTCGTCCATCCACTGCTTGATGCCGAGCTTCTCTGCATAATTACTCTCTTCCACATGTGATTTCAATGAAATGACAGCGTCTTTCCCTTCAACAGCAATCTTATAAGAGAAGAATATCAATCCAGCCAAAGACCCCACAATCATACAAACAATCAATCCAATTGCCACAATGGTTTTCAATCTCTTCAACACACCTCTCGTGAAAAATGGGGTAATTGAACTACGCCTAAAACTATTCTTCCTAAGAGAAGAGACAGCGGAAAATGTAGAATTTACAGTTTTGGTACTGCACAAGAAGCCTGAAGCAAGAATCAAGAGTGAGCCCAAACCACCAATCCTCTCATAAGCAATCACAAAGACACCAAATGACAGCAACCACCTCAATAACTTAGAGAAGCCACTCCTATGTCTCCTAGAAATTTCTCCTTTTGACTTTTTAAGAAAAGCCCTTAAACAGACCTCCTTAATATCAACAAGGGTGCCTACAAAAACCGTAAAAATAGAAACAGGAACTGCAAGAACAGTCTCAGTGAGACCTAACTGAAGAGGCTCGGTCCAAAAAGCAACAAGGGTCTGTTGTATCCCTCTTAAAGGAATGGAACACAAAATAGCCCACTGAATAGGCCTCAAGTACGCTTGCAAAAGTTTGCATACGAAATAAAGAATGAAGATAGCGAAAGCAAGACCAGCATGTGCCATGGCTATGTACAGAGCAAGGCGTACCTGAGGATCACCTGAGGCTGAGAAGGTACTAGCACTAGTTTTATTGTCATGCTGACGATCATCATGGTGGTCTTTTGGCGCGTGGGGTGGCGCGTTGGATTGTGGGGGCAAGGGTGGGGATTGGGTTGTGGAAGGTTTACGGTATGAGGCGGATCTAAACATGTCTTGCCATGGAAGGGAATCTTGTTTGGAATTTGGGTCTGTGTAAGGTACTAATTCCATCTTTTCCGATTTCAAATTTCTATGGAGAGAGAGATGACCAAATGTTCTTCTGCAGATGCAGATGGGTGTGGATATTATTCTGCTTTGAGCTTGAGAGAAGGGAGACAGGAGAAAGCGAGTTCAAGACAGGGAGGGCCAATGGGATGTTGACAGGTAGGTATAGATACAGTTAAGTTTTGTAGTTAGGGGGAGAGAGAGAGAGAGGAGAGCGGTGCTGATAAATTGTGGTGTCAGCGAGGTTTTTGACCACGTGGTGGTTTTGGTTTGATGAAATGATTGGAAGAAACTTATATATATGATGGATAACGAGCAGCATACCCATGTTTGGTGCGTTTCTCAAAACCTATTTTTAGTAAATTATACATTAATTCAGATAACTATTTTTAAAAATTAAATAAGAAATCTTTTAGTACAAATTTCAATTTTTTTTCTTCCAAAATCAGTATTTTGTTCTAACTAGCTTGATTTTTTAAATGAAAAACATAACTAAAATAAACATATGTAAGAATTCAAATATTTTAAATTAATTAGAAATATATTTTTTTCACTAGAAAAAACACTACCTTTTTATTCCAAGAATATTATTTTTAAATAAACATTCAGTATCATATAAAAATTAAATTTTAAAAAAGGAGAAAAATACTCCCAACATTATATAATTTGATCAAAATTACATTTATCTACCGAGCTTTAAACTACATTTTGCTTCCTTATTCAATAAACAATCTCAAATCCAAAAAAAAACCAAAATACTCTCATATGTATTATATTGTAAATTGACCCAATCAATATATCACCCATTCTCTAATCAATCAACTAAAACGATTCTCACTAAAAAAATCAGTTTCTCTCTTATCTTGACATTTCTCGTCTTTCAAAAACCTAAATCAAACCTAGGCTGTGTTTGTTTCCCGGAATTCACTTTCAGGAAATCACTTTCAAACTTTCTGTGTTTGTTTGCCTTCAGGAAAGTTGGTCAGCGGAAAACACTTTCAGATCAAAGAAAAAAATTTGGCTTGGTTTTCGGGAAAGTGTTTTTCACAGGAAAATTTAGTGAATACACTTTCCGGATGTTGTGAAAAAATTTAGAAATGTCATTATTTGCTTTGATTATATCAAATTTGATCCTCAAACTTTTGATTGCTATATATAATTTGTTTTGAATATTTATTTTTTCAATTCCATCTCTTAAAATTTAATTTTTTATATTAATTTTTGGTCCTTATTTTTTATAATTGCTATTTGCTTTTTTTTCTTATCATTTTTTTTATTGAAATTTTTTTATCTATCAAATTTGGTCCTCATTTTTTTTTATTGTTACTTATTTTATTTGAAATAATTTATGAAATGTTAATTATTATTATTTTTAATTTATTCACCTTTCATTTTTTTTTAATTTTTTTTAGATTTGATCTCTATTATTTTGATTATTATTTATTTTATTTGAGATAATTTATGAAATTATATTTTTTTTTCAATTTCATTCTCATTCAACTTTTTTAATTTGTAAGATTTGTTCCTCATTATTTTTAATAAACTTGAAAAAAAAATTAATTTATTAATAAATTATTTTCGAGTTCATTTTCCATAACACAAACAAACACTGAAAAGTGTTTTCCAGTTCATTTTCCATAACACTGCCAAACATCGGAATTCACTTTTAAGGAATTCACTTTCCCCGGAATTCACTTTCCAAAAAAAAACCACTTTCCAGCAAACAAACGGGGCCCTAATGATTTTCAATGCATTATCTCTTCCTACTAAGCTTTGGTGGCAAAATCCCAAATCAAAACTTAGAGAAACCCTTAAATCTGTTTATTGTTTTGGGTTAAAGCAATGGTGAGATCAATTTAAAGTTATGGTGGGCTAATCAATTATATGAGGAAGAATGAAGATCAAAAAGAGAAAAAAAAAGGGTTTAAGAGTAACAATAAGGTTGTGGTTATTGGTCTTAGATGTTTTTGGATGAGGTGGTAGAGCGATACTACAATATGATTGGTTTTGATGGTACAAAAAAGAGCAAGGGTATCATGGGTCTTATGATGGTGAAGAGGGACAATATTGAAAAGAGACAAGGTTATTGTTTTAGCTATATTTAGGTTTCCTTACATGAAGTTGATGGTTGGTTGAACGGAAAAGGGAGCAATTGGTAATGTGGTTGGAAAGAAAAAGGAAAATTTTGACTAGTATTGTGAAAGTGGGTTAGAAGATAAATGTTTTGTTGATGGTAGTTATGAGACATTAATTGGTGATAAAATAGATGGGGATGATGAAGGAGGAACAATGGATGGAGCAAGAGATAAAAGACTATGAAAAGGATGAGTGAATGGCGACTTAGTTGGAGAATAGAGATAAATTATGGAAAATTTAGGGTGATTAAGGTTTTTATTGAAAGAGAGAGAGAGTTATGGTTGCTGGTATTTTAGGATTTTGTTTATACAATAGTATAGGGGAAGATGTAAGTGGTTGGTAAGCTTGGGTGCCTAGATTTTTTTTTGAATATATCTAAACTCTATATATTTATCTTCAAAGAAGATAAGTCATGATTCTGATTTTAGACCTTTTTATGTTATCCTTTTTTTCTAACCATTGTTATGAAGTGAAATGGGGATATCATTATGTGGGTGAGGGAGAAGGCCATGAATGATGTTGGTGTGTTTGGCCACTACTAGTGGTATTTGATTTATGAAAATAAGGATGAGATTTTGGATTCAATCTTGTATCACTGGTTTGGGAATTATGGACATAAGGAAACATTATATCGAGGAATTAGTGGATGATGCATGAATTGATTTTTGTATTATTTTTATTTTATTTTAGATTTTTGTAATAGCTTGATGATAAGATTCAACAATAATTGGTTCTTGGCTTTTAAGTTTTTTTATTTGGGCAAAAAATCAAATAGTTGGCATTTTTATTGTTTTAGGTCTAAAGGCTCTTTAGCTATTTAATGAAAAAAAATGAAAAACCTGTAAATAATTAGTTAAATACACATTATGTGTTTGATAAATAGTATGAAGAAAAATAAGATTATAAAATGAAAACTTGTTAATATTGAAGATACTTGTCATAATGGCATAAAAAGACCCATGTATCGATTACAAAACTTTTAATGATATGTGTTCATCATACGGCAATAGAATTCTAAATAATAAATTGCCTTTAAGGCAAGATAATAGAGTTCCAAGAAATAAATTATTTTTAGGGTGGAAAAAATAATAATTTCAAGAATAAATTGTTCTTGAGGTGGGACAATGGAATTCCAAGAATAAATTACCTAAAACGCATGATAGTTATTATGTGAAAAATACTATTCATTAGGCATGATAAATATTATTATATAAAAATTTCCTATAAGACAAGTCAAAGATCATGTGAATATTGTTTATCGAGCATGAAACTTTTTTATGTGAAATCATTACCCACAAGGCATGATAAGTATTATTATGTAAATATTGCATACGGAGCAGGTTAAAGATTATTATGTTAATGTTGCTTATAGAGCATGAAAATTATGATGTGAAACATTGCTTACAAGGCAAGATAATATTCTTATATGAATATTGTGAAATAATTTTCACGGGGAAAGATAAATATGATTATGTAAACATTACCTACAAGGCAAGCTAAAAATTATTATACGAAAACATTGTCCATGAGGAAGGATAAATATTATTATGTAAATATTGCATATAAGGCAAGTTAAGGATCATTATGTGAATATTGCTTATAGGGCATGAAACTTATTATATGAAATCATTGCTTATGTGTCAAGATAAATATTATTATGTGAATATTGCCTATGGGGCATGATAAATATTACTATATAAAAATATTGCTTATAAGGTAGGATAAATATTATAATGTAAACATTGTCTAATGGGTTGGGAATTAATATGTAATTGTAATTTACTCCAATAACAAAAACCATTATAATATGATGGTGATAGGTTGTAATGGTGTTAACTGATATTTGAATGTACCATAATGACCTAATATAGTATAATAAAATTAGATTGAATTTAATGGAGAAATTTAATATGTGATATTTGAATTAGTCGCAACAACAAGTTTTAATTTAAAAATATTTGAATATGTCATAAATAAGCATAAGGAATATTATATATATATATATATATATATATATATATATATATATATATATATCTAATTAGGCATATAATATACTGAGAATGAAAGAAATATATGGATACATGAAAAAGAAATTGATAGTATATTGAACTTGATAAATAATATAGATAAACTATAATAAATGTTATGATGTGATCCAATCCATACCAAAGGGTCTATTGGTAATTCTAGTAGGCTCAGTTCCAAAGGCTAGGGTAAATAAGTCCAATAAAGTTTTTAATAGACTTTTGCAACACATATTTCAAAGTGGACTATAAGAGAGAACAACCCAAGAAGAAAAAACTATGATATATTTGCCCTAGCCTATTAAAGAAAATTAGGATTACTGAATCTATTTCTCAAATAGTAAAGCGGTATTGGGGGTTTCACATCCAAGCAATTATTTCTCTTGTATTTTTTATCCATTAGTTGTAGCACCATAGGATAAAATCTCAAAATATTTATTTTATTATTTTGATGTTATTTAGTTAGTTTGGCCTATTTAGGACATAGTTTCAAATTGGATAATGTGAGCTCATTAAATTATCACTATATCACTCATTCTCTAATCAATCAACTAAAACGATTCTCACTAAAAAAAAACAGCTTCTCTCTTATCTTGACATTTCTTCGTCTTTCAAAAACCTAAATCAAACCTAATGATTTTCAATGCATTTTCTCTTCCTACTAAGCTTTGGTGGCAAAATCCCAAATCAAAACTTAGACAAAACCTTAAATCTGTTTATTGTTTTGGGTTAAAGCAATGGTGGGATCAACTTAGAGTTATGGTGGGCTAATCAATTATGTGAGGAAGAATAAAGATCAAAAAGAGAAAAGAAAAGGGGGTTAAGAGTAACAATAAGATTGTGATTATTGGTCTTAGATGTTTTTGGATAAGGTGGTAGAGAGATACTACAATATGATTGGTTTTGATGGTACGAAAAAGAGCAAGACTATCATGGGTCTTACGATGGTGAAGAGGGACAACATTGAAAAGAGATAAGGTTATTGCTTTGGCTATATTTAGGTTTTCCTTACATTAAGTTGGTGGTTGGTTGAACGAAAAAAGGAGCAATTGGTAATGTGGTTGGAAAAAAAATAATTTTGACTAGTAATGTGAAAGTGGGTTAGAAGATAATTGTTTTGTTGATGGTGGATATGAGAAATTAATTGGTGATAAAAGAGACGAGGATGATGAAGGAGGAATAATGGGTGGAGCAAGAGACCAAAGACTATGTAGAGGATGAGTGAACGACGACTTAGTTGGAGAATGGAGATAAAAATAAGGAAAATTTAGGGTGATTAGGTTTTTTACTAAGAGAGAGAGAGAGTTATGGTTGCTGATATTTTAGGATTTTGTTTATACAATGGTATAGGGAAGATGTAAGTGGTTGGTAAGCTTGGGTGCTTAGGTTTTTATTGAATATATCTAAACTCTATATATTTATTTTCAGAGAAGATAGGTCATGATTCTAATTTTAGGCCTTTTTTTATCCTTTTTTTCTAACCATTATTATAAAGTGAAATGCAGATATCATTGGTTAACATGTGGGTGGGGGGAGAGGACTATGAATGATGTTGGTGTTTTTGGCCATTACTATTGGTATTTGATTTGTGAAAATGAGGTTGAGATTTTGGATTCAATGTTATATCAGGGGTTTGGGAATTATAGACTTGAGGAAACATTATATCAAGGAATTAGTGGATGATACATGAATTGATTTTTGTATTAGTTTGCTTTTTATTTTAGATTTTTGTAATCGCTTGATGATAAGATTTAACAATATTTGGTTCTTGTCTTTTAAGTTTTTTTATTTGGGCAAAAAATCAAATAGTTGGCATTTTCATTGTTTTTAGGATCTAAAGGATCTTTAGTTATTTAATGAAAAAAATGACAAACTTGTAAATAATTAGTTAAATACACATTATGTGTTTGATAAATAGTATGAAGAAAAATAAGCTTATAAAATGGAAACTTGTTAATATTTATGACACTTGTCATAATGGCATAAAAAGACTCATGTATCCATTACAAAACTTTTAATGATATGCCTTCATCATAGGGTAATAGAATTCTAAATAATAAATTGCCTTTAAGGTAGGATAATAGAATTCCAAGAAATAAATTATCTTTAGGGTGGAAAAAATATATAATTTCAAAAATAAATTGCATTTAGGGAGGGAAAATATAATTCCAAGAATAAATTGTTCTCGAGGCAGGACAATGGAATTCCAAGAATAAATTACCTAAAAAGCATGCTAGTTATTATGTGAAAAATACTATTCATTGGCATGATAAATATTATTATGTAAACATTTCCTATAAGGCAAGTCAAAGATCATGTGAATATTGTTTATCAAGCATGAAACTTTCTTATGTGAAATCATTATCCACGAGATAAGTATTATTATGTAAATATTGCATACGGAGCAGGTTAAAGATTATTATGTTAATGTTGCTTATAGAGCATGAAAATTTTGATGTGAAACCAATGCTTACAAGGCAAGATAAATATTCTTATATGAATATTGCTTATGAGACATACTAATTATTATGTGAAATAATTTTCATGGGGGAAAGATAAATATGATTTATGTAAACATTACCTACAAGGCAAGCTAAAAATTATTATACGAAAACATTGTCCATGAGGAAAGATAAATATTATTACATAAATATTGCATACAAGGCAAGTTAAGGATCATTATGTGAATATTGATTATAGGGCATGAAATTTATTATATGAAATCGTTGCTTATGTGTTAAGATAAATATTATTATGTGAATATTGCCTATGGGGCATGATAAATATTATTATATAAAAATATTTCTTATAAGGTAGGATAAATATAATTATGTAAACATTGTCCAAGGGGTTGAGAATTAATATGTAACTGTAATCTACTCCAACGACGATAATCATTATAATATGATGGTGATAGGTTGTAATGGTGTTAACTGATATTTGAATGTACCAGTAATGAAATAATATAATATAATAAAATTAGATTGAATGTGATGGAGAAACTTAAAATGTGATATTTGAATTCGCACAATAGGTCTTAAAATATGCCATAAATAAGCATAAGGAATACTTTATGTATGTATATATATAAAATCTAATTAGGCATATAATATACGAGAATGAAAGAAATATATGGATACGTCAAAAAGAAATTGATAGTATATTGAACTTGATAAATAATATAGATGAACTATAATGATAATAATAGATGTTGTGATGTGATCCAACCCATACCAAAAGGTCAATTGGTAATTCTAGTAAGCTCAATTCCAAAGGCTAGGGTAAATAAGTCCAATAAAATTTTTAATAGACTTTTGCAACATATATGTCAAGGTGGACTACAAGAAAGCAACAACCCAAGAAGATAAAAAACTAGGATATATTTGCCCTAGCCTATTAAAGAAAATTAGGATTATTAAAACAAGAAATTTCCTAGTCTATTTCTCAAATAATAAGGTGGTATTGGGGGTTTCACATCCAAACAAGTATTTCTCTTGTATTTTTTATCCATTAGTTAGGATAAAATCTCAAAATATTTGTTATTTAGTTATTTTTTGGCTTATTTAGGACATAGTTTCAAATTGGATAATGTGAGCTCATTAAATTATCTTAGGTTTTTTTTTTCAAGAGTATAAATACTCTTTTATAATATCTAGTTTTTAAATTGGAATACGCATAAAGTTGTCGCATATTGTATCATAGAAAATAAGGATTTTCTTGCTTGGCTCTTGATTAAATTACACTCTTTAAATAATTGACTAGTTTTTGTTGTGATTTTATACCTCTTTGTGTTAGTCTTTAGGTGAGGACGTTGTATGAGAATGCTATTAATGTTTTTATTATCTTGGAGCATGCCATCTATTGTGTTAAGCTGAAATTATCAATCTCAAGCTTGAATTAAGTAGATCTTGAGTTCATAAATTCAATGAAAAATCCTGATAGGGTTTGCATCTTGTTGGAGTTGAAATTTGATAATGATTAGCCTAAAAATAACATAATAGGTATTGAGATGGGTTAATAAAGATTTTGTTGGTAGAAAAATAACAAATCAAACATTGAAATAAATAAACACTAGCAATGAGCCAAAAAAGTATTCATGAGATTTAAAGGTGTTAAAGGATTTGATGAACTCACAATTAAATGACCTATGAGTGAATCCTAGGTCGATTTGGAATACGATTAAGTAATTATGATGATTTTATGGTAGTTGTTAAGTTAAATCATGAATAAGAATGAGATATATGATATTGTCATGAATTCAAATAATCAAAAAAATAAATATAAACGATGAATGTAATCAAATGAGAAAAGAAATAGGTTGTTAATGAATGTATTATTGTGAGAATAATAATAATAATCTAATGTGTATAAAGAGAGAGAAAAAAAAAGAGTTCATCATTTGTTAAAGAGAATATATTAAGTTGAGAATTTGTTATAGATTTGATATGCTTGTAGACGAGATTGAAAATGTTAAGTTTTTGAAAAAAATATTTTTATTTATTTAGTTTTTTTATTTTTTATTGTGATGATATAGTAAAAACTATTTTAATATATTTTCAAATAAAAATTATTTTGAGAAACAACTTCTACCATATTCTAAAATCTAAACTACCTGAAAGGTAAGTTACCTCAATATAATCAAATTGGTTCAAAGTTGATATAATTAATATATGCTATAATAATAATAATAATAATAATAATAATAATAATAATAATAATAATAATAATAAAATAATGAATGAAGAGAAACCAGGCATCCATACATGTAATTATTCATCAATAGTAACTTTCATAGATAAATAAAAAACTTTGTAAATAAAAACTTCGAACCAATTCAAAGATGACATAAATTAATCCTCCTGCGGAGGCAAAAATAAGCAATAACCCGGTATCCAAGAGCCATGGCTAACAGCACCCAAACTTCTTGCAGGCCACCTTTCAAGTTAACCATGTCAAATGAAGGCGAGCTCTGAAGAGGCCGACACCCTCCTATGCTCTCGCACTCGTACAACTCATCACCATCATACTGCACTTTCAACAGAAGCCTGAACCCGTAGAACATGAACGACAAGTACTTCATCCACTGCATGAATTTTGGTATGTGCTGCGAGGAGAAAACCCTAGAATTTAGTCCCTGGAACAGATGACGATACATGCTGATTAATGAAACCCTAGAAATCCAGGAATTACCTGGACGTAGTAGCCTCCGGTAAGAAGAAACAACATTAATATCAACGAAGCAAACATCCCAGCTCTTTTGATGCTCAAACTTGCAGCTCCAAACAGCTCTCCCACTCCCTTTTATCGCAAACAGTTTAAGTTAGTACATGCATTTTTGTTTGTAAAGAGTTTAAGATAATCAAGTTTTACTTATCTACTTTAGACTCATAAGATACATTTTACAGGGAGTGAGTTTTCCTCAGTATATTATGTAATATATGTTTAAATCCTATTTCACTGTTTGATTAGTGTTTTAGAATATAATTTTTAAAACTTTTTAAACGCAGTGTCAAAACACCATAAGTAGGGTTTCTAGCTACTTGCCTGGCTTGTGATGACTATCAAAAGCATGACAAGCAAAGTGAAGAAGAAGCAAGGGACTGTTCTCTTGAATCCTGCCATGAAGTAGACTATGACCATGAAAAATGTCGGGTAGAATACATGAGCTAGCATGTCACTCAGAGTGCTGCACACGTAGTATACACTCAATCTGTACATGTCTGCTTTCCTCTCTTTCACCAAATAGATCTTCTCGAATGGAAATACATATACGGCTCCGAATATTGACGATGATGTCCAGAAAATGCAGATGTAGAACATCAGACCAACCTGTAATTGCAGGAAGAGGAGTCCATTTTAGATATATACGACTAAACTATGTGAAATATTTCATGGGATTAATCAACTAACCTGGTCCCTTAATTGAGCCTCAGTTCCAGTCGATGATTTCCACCATAGAAGGCCTAGCAGAACTGCTACTCCTAGTGCTTGAACGAGCCTCAGTTTATCGAAATAATCTCTACACCTCTCCCTAAATGTTCTCTTGTACAATATGATGAACTGCTCCCACCAACTAAGTGTCCAGTCCCTTTTCACTTGAATCGCCATTTGAAGATGCTCAGGTACCTTTTTGCTCTGGTGATTCTCTTCCTTCACTTTTGGCTCCAGCTGAGTTTTGTATTTTAGATGAAGGTACTAAATGCAACATTTACAGAAGAAGCTTGATCTTAGAGGTGCATGAATAAGAAAAAAAGGGTGAGAGAGAAGAGATGATTAATCAAGATCTATTTATTAATTACTTTGATTACTGCCTTTTCAGAATCAAGGACTCCTTGTGGTGCTGATAGATCTTCAGGCACGCTTATGTCATTAACCTGCCCAGTTGCTAAATCCAGCAAGAACTCTGCAGGATTCATCGCTATCTCCGGAATGAATCTCAGACAAGAAAAATATTCCATGGACTCTCTAGCCTTTCCCATAGTACACAGGGTAGCCTTCTGATATCAGGAGAAGCTTGTCAAACATGTGGAATATTCTGCTCGAAGGCTGGTGGATTGTAGTAATTATTGTCCTTCCTGCCTGTAAATCATCAAACATAATCTTTTTCAAGACTTTTTCGCAAACCTTAAAAGAGTTGTGCTAAATGTAAATCATCAGCCACTTTGGTACCTTAGCTAGTCCTTGAAGGATTTGAAGGAGCCTGTTGGCTGATGTGGAATCAAGGCCTGAAGTTGGTTCATCAAGTAGCAGTAATGAAGGGATCGACGAGAATTTCATAGCCAATGCTGGTTCTTTTTCTTTCCCCTCCCGATATTCCCTTAACAAACCCCCCTCCAATTCTCGAGTGACGACATCTGTGATCATGCAACAAGATTCTTACACAGTTTTCATTCAGCGTACACAAACTACATTCTGTCCTGATTCAGGGCTATGTATTTAATTATTACCTTTCTATGCCTAGCTCCTTTATAATCATCTCAACTCTGGCATACTTCTGTTGCCGGCTCATGTTTCCTGGAAGTCTTAAGAACGCAGCGAAGACTAAGGTTTCTTCCACTGTGAGTTGTGGTAATAGCACATCATCCTGAGTCACAAATCCAATCCTGCGCGCAAATAATCAACTTTTAAGGGAGAAGATCGACAAATAATAATGAAAGCTATCATATATATGTTATCGTTGAAAATTAAGCTTTCTTAATTTCTGTAAAGTTGGCTAACCTTCTCTTAATGAATGCATTATAAGCAATGTCATCGTATGTTATCGTTCCCTTAACGTTTTCACTCAATCTTCCTCCTATAATCTTCAACAAGGTTGTTTTACCACTACCAGAAGGACCCATCAGAGCAAGGATTTCGCCAGGGCAGACACTTCCTGTTATTCCCTTCAAGATTTTCTTGTGGTTATCTTGATCCGAGCTGAACTGTGAGGCTACCTTTGAAACCACTGCCTTCACTGGGTTCGCAGAAGAAACTTTGCTGTTCCTCACCTTATACTCCACATCTTCAAACTGCAATATGCACAGATGCAGCACAACCATGACTCGAAAGTTATCAGCTACGACTTGAAAACGAAAAAATACTTTTAATAATAAGAAACTGATCGTGCGTTCTTCAGAAAAAACAAAAATTCAAGACATGAAAGCTAAGGAATTATCTATAGTTTCTCTTGCCATATTTCTAGAATAATATAAAATCATATTCTGGAAGAGTTTTTAGGTGAGCTGGTTTTTTGACATAGTATCAAAACCTTGTCAACAATCACGAATTCGAATCTTATTATCCTCATTTTATGTAATAAAAATCAAGTACAAGATAATATAGATATGTGTACAAGTTTCAAGCTCAAAATGATTTCACTTGAGGAGTGTATTAGAGAATAATATAAATTATATTCTGGAATCTCAATTAACAACTTAAATTTTAAGTTAAGAGGTTACTTCACAGTTTTACAGCTAGATACGACTTGAAAACTAAAAAAAATACTGCTAATAAAGAGAAACTGATCGTGCGTTCTTCAGAAAAAACAAAAAATCCAAGACAGCGATGAGAAAGATAAGATCGGCACCTTGAGAAATATTGGAAGAGGGCGGTCTTTGTTCATGGCCAAGCAATCTTCGTCAATATCAATCTCAGAATACCTGTTTCGAACGTAGGCTTGGGACATGAAATCTATGCTGTGGCCAAACCCATTGCTCCCTGCGATCTGCATCGACCCCATTGTTGGAGGGGAAGGTGCCATGTCCTCAATCTCTTCCTCTCGTTTAGTTTCCATGGCTGATCATATACTACGCTAATTAAGAACTACGAACTCTGTATCTATTTCTAGCTGATGTCTGGTGAATCAAAATCTGCATGCAATGTTAAGTGAATCAACCGTAATAAACCAAAAGCTTGCCTATATAGTGAGGAAAGGTTTTGTTTGGTAGGCCACATGCTTTCAATGCCTAAACTCAAGACTAGAAAGTAGACAAGCCTCTCTTCTTTATCTTCCTGCATGTCTTCCCAACCATTTTGCCTACCTCTCTTTCCCCTTCATTTTTCGTTTCAATATATTACTAGGGTTCCAAGAACACGTAACAATTAATGCCTCTCCTTTGCTTTTATTTTTTTGATATATATATATATATATATATATATATATATATATATATATATATATATATATATATATATATATTGTTAAAGAATAATATAAATTATATTTTGGGGTCTTACCTAAAAACTTAACATGGTATCAGAGCCTTGTTGACGCAGCGGTCACGAGTTCAAATCTCATCACCTCTATTTTATTTGATAAAAATCAAGCACAAGGTAGTATGGATTTTTAAAAATTTCAAGCTCAAAGAGCTTTCACTCACTTGAGATAACATGTTAAAGAATAATATAAATTATATTCTAGGATCTCACCTGAAAATTTAAGTTTTTAGGTAAGATAGTTTCTTAACATATATAACCACCATATGGATCGAACTAGGTAGACCAAGAAAAATGTAGAGAAATTTGAGCCATGCATGTGCAGTGAGTATTATTTATTTACTGGCTATGAACCAGCATTGCGTAATTGCACACACTTGTTAATGATTTTGAAAATATATTTGATATTTTTAAGAATCTAATTAAAAACATTTTTGTTTTTTCTGCAGGTTTCAATTTTGAAGTCGTTATAATATAAACATAAGATGGAAAAAATTAAAAATGAATATTTATAAAAACTCAAATCCAAGAGAAAGAAAACGATTTGATGATAATGGTCAATCACTCACGAACACAAATGGTATTTTGAGTGACTTGAGACAAAGTTCTTCAAACAATCCTATTATTTCAAAACTAGTTGTGTTTAAATATAAATAGTAATAGATATTATTTAGATAATTGTTCGTGCTATTTTACAGGTCGGATCATTTTTTTATTGATACAAGTGTTATTAACATGTTTTCTAGAAAAATTAATTTATGAAAAAGCAAGAAAAAAATGATATTGAAGCCATCAACTTGACTGCATCTAATAAAACTACGTAGTTTAATAATCTAATTTAAAGTATATGCAACAATAGCATACAAATGACATAAAAGAAGTTGCATGGCTTGTTAGAGAAACGACTTTGAACATGAAATCCAACAAAATAAAATGAAGTAAGCATTCGTCTATTATTAAATAAATAAATTATATTTAAATAAAGAATAAAAATTATTTAAAAAAACATAACAAAGAATAACAAAGAATAAGACCTTAGTTAACCAAATTAAATAAAAAAATGATAAAACCACAGTCATATAAAAGCATACTAAAAAGAAGAAGAAGAAGAAGAACTCAATATCCAACTAAATAAATATTGAAGGATGAGATTAAAAAAACATTAATTTCTAAAAATGATTAAAAAAAAACAAAGCTATACTATGAAAATGTCATGAAGCCAATATAATTTCTAAGGCCTTACACATGGGCTAAATGAAAGTCAAATCCCAAACAATTAAATGTTGAATAATTAAATTGGGTTAAAGAATTCTAATTTTGAAAAATTCACAAAGAAAAAAAATATTATAAGAATAAGGATTAAATGTATTAGGAAAAAAAATAAAAAGGGTGCTATCACAAAAAAATACAATTCTAAAAATTATCTCAACCTAGAAAAAAACAATTGAAAAAATCAAGAAGAAAATTTGAAAAAAAAAAAACAATGACCATGAAATTAAAACAAAAAACTAATTCATTGATTTTTTTTTAAAAAAAAAGATAAAATCAAAAGCAGGGTTGCCAGTTTCGTTCTGTTTCGACCAAAACGTTTCATACTAGTTAAAAAAAAAGAGACAAAACGGTGTTATTTTTACCTCGGTTTAAATTCCGGCCCATTCCGGGATTTTTTTTCAGCCAAATACTGGTTAAAACATTCCGGTTTTATTTCGTCGGTTCCGTTTCAACCAAATATTGTTTTTTTAAATAATGAATAATTTTATAATATCAATCATATCTCTTAATTCGACTGTTAGATTGAGATTAAATTTTACAAATAGTCTCTTGACATATTTATATATATTATGTTAAATTTCAGAGCAATCAGAGAATGTAATGACTTTGCGAAATGAATAATGACATTCTTGTAATATTATATATGTTTATAATAATTTTATTTTTTGATTTTTATTAAACCGAGGAAGAGAAGGAAAAGAAAAAAACCCAAAAAAAATGGTAGTGACAAACCAAAGTTACTATCGCACGTGCCGAATATCCATGGAGCAGACACCAAGAAAAGGTTGATGTCACCCTTGAAACAACTTTTTTGTCATTTTAAATAGTTGCACGTGTTGTTTAAAAACAATGAAGCAACTTATGGTCCCCAACATATGTTAGCTTTTTTTTTTCTTTATTATTTTTATTTTGAAAAATACTTAAATAACCTCACCCTTACTCCTTAATTATATAAAAAAACATGAATAAAATAACACAAATACCCTTTAAACTAAGAGCTAAATTATTTGGTATCAATGAAGCAAATGTCATTTTACTTTGCAACACAATTAGATGTTATGAAATGGACCCTCCATTTGTTTGTTTGTTTTATTTGCTTCCAAGGGTAAGTAGGTATTTTTATTGTGCACTAAAGATATTAAAATATGAAACAAATTATTGTGGATTATAATATTGTAATTATCGTTTGGCCCTTCAGTAAAAATTTAACTCTTGATCTCAGGGTATTTTTGACTTTTCTTAGGGTACTAGTTGACATTATCTAATTGTTAGAGAGTGTTTTTATCTTTTTCGTATTTTTTGCATAGTAAAAGTACTAATTTACCCTTAGAAGCAAACAATAAAATGAAAAAGGATCAAGAGTATTTTCATTTTACGAACTAACTATGAACAATAAATTCACTTCTTTACCCTCAGATGGGACAAAAACAGCGCGCTGACGATAAGAGCATATTTTCTTTCTTACGTTTCGGTGAACAGTAGAACTATTAAAATATCCCTTATAAAAGACAAAAATAGAACATAGAGGATGAGGGTAGAATAATATTTTGATAACAAGTTTTTTTGATATTATCTTTTTCAAAATGTGTTTAGGGAGTCTTATGTTTATTTATTATTATTATTTTTGATTTACCTGTTGATGCGTGTGTTGGACGCGCCTGTCGTATCCTTCATTACATGCCTTTGCACGTTCTGTGTACGGAGGCTAACCAAAATGTTTGATCTCGTGTTTTTTAGGTGCACCACTATGTCCTCTTCCACATGTTGCTGCGTGTGTCAACAAACGGTGGGTGTAAGGTCATTGGTGGTCTATTTTGCTTTTTTTATGCCTTTTCTCTCTTCAGCAGCATCAAAATACACTTAAGTCCCTAATCTTTTTATTTTGTTTTTCCACTTTGATTGCTTCTATAGAAATGTTGTTTTTTTTACAATTTTACCCTTTAATTGAAATTAATCATATATTTTATTTTTCATTTCAGCCCTTATTCTTTTGATTTTTTTTAGTTTTTTTTTCCTTTAATTTTTTTACTGATTTTTTTTGTTTTTTTTCCTTTAATTTTTTTAGTCTGCATGTTTTTATTTGTTTCAATTTTATCATCCAATTAAAATTGATCATATATGCTATTTTTCATTTCGACCCTTATTCTTTTGATTGTCTTTTATTTTAAATTCCATTTATTTTTTTAAGTCTCAAGGTTTGAATTTATTAGAGTTTTATCATCCAATTGAAAGAAATTATATATTTTGTTTTACATTTTGTTCGTTATTCTTTTAATTTTTACTTTTGATTTTAATTTCTTTAATTTTTTCGTTCCTTCTTGAACAATCTTTATTATTTTTCCATGCATATGTGTCTATGCTTTGAAATTTAGTTTTTAATTTTTGTTATTTTTTTGTTTGGTTTAGTCTCTAAATTTCAATTTATATTGGCGATCAATTTAAAATTGAAATTTTCCCCCCTTTATTCTTCTTTTTTTCTTGTTACTTTTATTTGTTCTTTAGATCAGATAATTGTTTTTTTTATGCTCATAACATTTAATTTGATTTTTATGCAATAATAATAATAATAAGTTTAGCCATTGTTTTTTTTTTAATTTTTTAATTGTAAAAGTTGTTTGCTTTTTTCCATAATTATATGTATATGCTTGTATTTTTGGTTTTTATTTTCATTATTTTCTCTCATACTGAGGTTGTGTATTTATTGAATTTAGTCCTTAAATTTTAATTTGTGTTGATGATCATTTGAAAATTGATATTTCTTCTTTTTTCCCTTAGTTCTTTTTTTTTATTTGTTCTTCAAGTCAAATGATTTTTTCTAAGCTAATAGTATTTTTTTTTGTTTTGTAACTTTTTTTGGCTCTTTTATTAAAGTTTTTAAGTTTTTTTTATTCTTCGGGGTAATTTTATTATTTCAATTTTTATGCAATAATAATAATAATTTTAATTTTTTTGGTTACTCTTTGTTAAAGTTTTTGAGTTTTTTTTTATTGCTCGGGGCAATTTAGTAATTTTTATTATTTTAGCAATAATAGTAATAATCATTTTAGGTGCTATAATCATGTTAATAATAGTGACATTATTAATTATAATAATAATAATAGCAATAGTAATTTATGATAATTATTATGGTGTTTATGGTTTTAATAATTATGGCTTTGATTATTTTAATAACAATAACTCATAAAATAATATGAAGAATATCAATAATGATAAAAAAACAATTATAATAATGATAATTATAATTTAAATGATAGTAATAAAAATAACAGTGTTGACTATCATAATAATTATTATTATAATAATGACAACGATAATAACAATAATGATGGTGACAATGATAATATTGCTAATAATAATTAGAATATTAATTATTTACAATAATGATTATAATGACAGCTATAATGATTGTGATAATTTAATAATTGACATAATTCATTAGTCGATATTGTATTTGTTGAAAATAGACTTTTATAGTTTTTCATATATGATATTTCACATCAAATATCACGTAAACAACAAATATACGAAGCCAAACGTAAACAAAATGGATGGAAAAATGGGGTAAATGATCTATAATGGAAAAATATATGATCTATTTGTCTTGTGCTTCACCGCATCCAGAATCAAATTTTTTAACATGAAAAAAAAATATTAAGGTTGCTAGATGTTTTATGATGCTATACAATTGAGCAAAATAATCAACCTAACAAATTTTTGATGAGGTAATATCAAAAAAATAATTATAGGACATTTTTTTGTGTTTGGTACAAATGTTAAATAATATAATTTAAAATAAATCAGGTAAAAAATGAAAGAACAAAAAGTTACATGATTTTTAATGAATATAACATTGAATGATAAATTATTAGATTTGAAACAAAATATATAGAGAAGCTGTAAGAAAATAATTTTTAATAAATACAACATTGAATGATAAATTATTTCAATTGTTATTCTTATAATTGAAGGCAAAAAAATATTATCGATATAAAAAATATTATTTGATTTGAAGAACAAAATAAAAATAGTTAAAAGACAAAATTAAAGGACAAAATAAATTGTTTTTAATATTACCATTATGAATATAATTATTATAATGATTTGGAATATAATAAATTTGTTTTTTAATTCTTTTTTTCTTAATGCTAATGTTAAGTCGTACAATTTTAAAGAAATAAGATAAAAAAAATTAAAAAATAATATTTCGCCACAAATATTTTTGAAATCATTAACCCAGGATATTAAATTTGAGCTATTATATGTAGAGAAGTTGCAGAAATTAATTCTTAATATATACAACATCAAATGATAAATTACTTGAATCATTATTCTCATTGTTATTATTATAATTGTAAGTAAAACAAAAAATAATATTAGCAACATTGAAAAAAAAATGATATAAAGAACAAATAAAAATAATTGAAGAACAAAATTAGTATTTTTATCATTATGAGACATTACCAGATTATCAAACACAATCTAATTTAATTTATTATTTTCTTTCTTGTTTGCCTCAAAAACTTTCATTTTTTTTGTTTTTTTATATATTCATTTTACTATGGAGAAGGTGTTGAAAATAATGATAACAATTATTTTTAAAATATTTTTTCTTAAAAATATGTTAGGCTAATTATATATTTTGATATTTTTTATATTAACACATTTAAATATATAAGAAAAAAATAAACTATGATCTTTTTTTTTATCTCAAATTAATTTAATCACAATGTTCTAATATACTTTTAATATAATAATATCAAGAATAAATATTAAAATATATATAAAAAATATTTTACTTTCCTTGTAAATAAAAAATAATTTTAAATTAAAAAATATATCAAGCTACACATAGATAAAATATATGAAAAAAAAACACAGAGATAAAAAATCACTAACAATATAACATTCTCTACATATGCATAAGAGAGAGTTTTACTGTTATTTCATGCCATCAAATCTAAATTTATTTTATTTTTTAACACAAGCTGCATTTAATACAGAGATAAATAACAATAAAAATTAAAAGTTAAAACTAAGAGTATAAATATCTAAATATGAACAAAAAAAATAAGAACTATTCCAAAAAAAAATTTAAAAAGATCAAACTAAATAAAAAAATAAAAACCAAAATGCAAAACAAAATTGCATAGGTTGAAACGGGCAAAAACTTTTTTCTTCATGATATTTTTAATATTAAGATGATGACATATTAGATTAATCTATGTTTTGCGACTTAATGCACCAAACTTGCAACTAGGATTATGGACTCTATTAGGTTTAACAACTTTTTTTTTAATAATATGATAATAAAAATAAACACGAGCAAAATTAAAAATCAACCAAATGTCAAGATATGTGTTTGAGATTGTGATAACCCATTAAAAAGTATATGAAACAAACTATGAGGACCAATTTTAAATCTAACTAAATGTTGAAGAATGAAACTAATAAAAAAAATCATCAAAAATTCTATTGACATAAAAAAAAATGATGTAATGATTTTCTTTTATAAAAAAAAGGTAATGATTTTCTTTTATAAAAAAAAATGCTATTAAACTGAACATAACAAGTTAATTTTGAAGCCTACTCCTCCTTTAGACATGCTTTGGTAAAATTAGCTTCTATGAGAGTTAACTTTACATGACATAATTGATTTTATAGGTAAAATGCAATCAATCGATCATGGACTTTAAAAAGTCAATATATATATATATATATATATTATTTGATGATATAATAACAAAAATAAATGCTTGTAAAAACTAAATATCGACCCAATGCATGAAAGTTTGTTTGAAATTGCAATAATCTAATAAAAAGAAATTAAAACAAATTATCACAATCGGTTCAAGATTAAACATAAAATTGAAAGAGAAAATTTGAAAGGTAAAATTTAAATTATAAAATTGATTTTTTTTAAAAAAAAACATTGAAGTGATTTATTGTTGATATGATCAATTTTCATTTTGAGACAATAATTCTTATTAAAAATTGCTTAATCAAAGTTTGTGTAGTTTTTATAGCATGTTCTCTTTCTTTTTTTAATTTCAAACTGGTATTAATGTTTAATATATATTATTTTATGGATTGAATTGAATTTTAGAAATGGGTTAAGTTATCAATGAATTTTAAAATATAGTGGATTAAATATAGAGTTTCTAAGAGTATAAGGACTATTTAAATTACTTTTGCTAAATTAGATTAATTAACTCAAAAAATGGAGATGAGGTCAAAACCCAAAAAGATGAACAACGCCCAAAGTTAGGATTCTTCCTGAAACCCCAAAGCTCAAAAAGAAAAGAAAAAACAAAAGCACCGAGTGATGGAAGAATCAGAATCTCGTAAGCAGACATTGTTAAATTCACTCGAAAGCGCCGGCATTTCGATCCCGGACAACGTTACATCGATCGAAGACTTGAGTCCGGAAACCTTCGTCTCCATTTGCGCTCAGTGTGTTAATTTGATAGATCAAACGGCTTCGTTGCCTACAACTCTGCCGGATACGGCGGTTGACAAGCTGAAGATGTGTGCGGACATGGGTTTAGCTATAAAGCGACTTGGTTTTATTGGAGACATGAGCTATATTAAGGTAATCAAACTCATCACTAATTGTTTTGTTATAAAGGTTATATTAGTTAGTTAGCTTGTGATTGTTTCTCAGTTTCTGGATCCTCCTCCTCCTCCTAATTCATGAAAATATTAATTTTTAGGTTTTATTGCATCCAATCATAAGAGTAGAATTATGGGGTCATTCTGTTGTTGCCTATCCAACTGTCTGGTCTGGCCTGAATCTGCTTCCTCTTTCTCGTTGCTGCTCCACTCTTATTATTTCTTTTTAAAACTATGCTTAAAGCAGATTAACTGTGTTGCTTGCGGCAGCTCCTATATCCTTCTGAAGATGACATCCATAAGTTGACTAGATTCTTGTTGGAGAGGCTTACTGAGTCGAGTCGACCTGTTCAAATAGCTGAGGTAAAGGGTGTGAATGCTAGAGGGAAAACCAAGGAGGATGGCTCTAATATTGGTGGAAGGTTAGATCTTAATCATCAGAGAGAAAAGCTGGAAGATCCTAGTCTCCATAATTCAGTGCCAGAGGCTGAAGAAATACCCTTTATTGGCTTGCGCAGACAAAATCTCGGCAAGGTCAAGTTACCAGCTTTTGCTACAGGAGAACTTTTTGATCAAGAAGAGAAGTCAGGAAGAGACCTGTTTGGAAATGAAGAAACAGCTGCCGCGGGAGATGACAAGGATGTTCAGAAAGTGATTTCTATTAAAGAGCAGCCATCCATGGTATATGCTTATTTGAGATTATGTGGATTTGGATAGAGTAATAAAAATCGTGAGTTTAACCAAGAAACAAAATTGATCTGATTCATAAATCTGAACGGAGAAACTAAATCTTGAAAAGAATAGAAAAGATTGATATCATTGTTGTGAAAGCAATTTTGAAAATAAAAGGTTTTGATGATTTTTTTTCTTATATTTGTTATTCTATCAGGTAATATTTGAGAAAGAAGAATTAAGAAACCAAGAAAAAGTGCTCACAGAGGAGGTTACTGCAAAGACATCAGAATTACAGCATCTTGAGGAAGAACTTGAATTGTTAAAGGCAGCAGCAGAAATGGCATTTGATGATCAAAATTCTTTTGACTTCTGCTTTGAGCAGCTTAAAGAGCAAGTGGATGCCAAAAGGTGCAATATTACAGAATTGAAGTCACAGTGGTAAGATTTGGTTCTGTTCTATTAAGTCTTGATTTTCATTAATACCGCATCTCACTCTGGAAAGAAATCTTTTAGTCAGGTGCTTGAATACATATAAGATATTGTAAATTGGAGATTCTTGTTTTTGAAAAGCATTTTAATACTCTACTGGCCTGAGATTGAAGTCTTGATTTTTCTGGTGTGTTTGATCAATTCCAGGGATGCTTTCAGAAAGCCTCTGGAAGACAAGAAGAGAAACCTAGAGGAGTCCCTCTATGCAAACATACCAGATTCTCAAGAAAAGCTCCTCAAGCTGAGAGAACTTGAGCATGAAAAACAGTTGGTGCTGTCTGAAATTACAAAGAGGTGTGCTTATAAAGTTAAATTATAATGAGAGAATTCTACAAATATCTTTTCATGCTCTTATTGCAGATTTCTTGCAATTCTATAGGGAGGAGGAACATTCTAAACTTTCTGCAGATCTTGAGAAGCAGCCAAAACTTCCATCTAGAACATCCTATGTTGAGCGGATAAAGGAGATTGCAAAAAATAGTCAGAAACAGGATGCTGATATAAAGAGGATCTTAAAAGAAACTAGGGAGCTTCAGTTGGAGAGCAACTCTATCCAAGAACGCCTTCATCGAACATACGCCGTTCTAGATGAAATAGTGTTTAGGTACAATTTTTTTTGTTTTTTTACCCTCTTCAAATTTGATCTTCCTCCATGTTGAAAGAAGAAAATATTTATGTTCTTGATTCACTAAAAGAAGCATCTTTCCACAGGGAAGCAAAGAGAGACCCAGTCGGACGGAAGGCTTATAGGCTGCTCACTAGCTTACACGACTGCTTCGAGAAAATTTCTGGGAAAACCCTAACCACTGATAGAATAAGCAGAGAGATGACTGAACTTGAAAAGAAGCTACAAGCCATGGCATCCCGAAGTTTAAATGTGGATAAGCTGCGAGCAGACCTTGATGCCATTGTGAAGGAAAATGAGTGCCTAGAGCTACGCCTTGCAGAAAACCCATGAATCATTCTTGTTGTAACAATATGTAATTGCTTGTTTGCAATCATTTCTTTCATTTTGTTTAAACATATTAATCTCCAATCTATTCATTCGATCAAGTGAGAGACTAAATATATATATATATTGGCCGGATTAAGGAATAGAAAGTTCATCTAACCATTCTAGTTTCAGTCAAAACCAAATCTTACGTGTGCAAACATTCATGTATTATGGATCCAAATCTTTACAGCTCTGGATGATGTTTTGCTGGGTTGAGGGGGGGGGATTGTCCAATGTCTTCTGCATTTTGCAGGTACAGAAGATTCACTGAATGTATTTCAATGTCTCTGTAACCTTGGGAGTATTTACATTATCAAAATAAAATAAAAGTTTTTATTTTATTTTTTTAAATTAAATTTATTTTAATGTTTTAATATTATTTTTAATATAAAAATATTTTAAAAAATAACCTCAAAATCTCAAGACGTGGGATGGGAGGCATATCACTATCACTCAATATGGAATGGTGCATCGGCCTTTTCCATGCCGGAGCAAATTAACAAGTCGTCAAACATAAGCATGATACAAAGAAAGGACAGCGTTTGTTGGGACCAGCTAGTAGATTAATAGGTAAAGTATCACCTCTATCTATTTTTCTTTCAATTATTTAAATCTTCAAACCTCCTCGAAGAAAGTAAACAACATTGACATTAATAATCGAGGCTGGGAAGAACAGAAAAGGAAAAGGAAAAGGAAAATAAAAAAATAAAAAAAATTGGAAATATTCTTTTTTAATGACAATGAAAGCCAAGAGATTATCACAATGGCCGAGATAGTGACAATTGGTGACCAAAGCACATTGTTTGTTACTTTTGATGATGTGAAAATGATGTTTTCTTAACGTAGAAGGAAAACTATTAAGAGAACTTGTGATTTGATTACTGTAACTCTAGACATTCACATAGTTCATTGTGAATTGTAATGTAGAATTACTATATGGTTTTTTTAGTTTATAAAATTTAATTACTGGGTTTAAGAGTGTTTGTATCGAACAGTGAGAGTATGGTTTTTCCCTGAAACCAGTCAAAAAACCATTTGTTGGGCAAGGGGGTTATAGATATTTTGTTTTCATATAGACGGCGTGTGAAGCGTCATGTAGTGGCAAAAAATATTTAACCGTCATCTCACCGGATGTGTCACCATGGCCTCTTCACCACGATGGTGTGCGTGTCAGCTCATGGTGGTTAGAGACTTACCGATATTCGATTGTTTTTTTCTTTTTCTCACTACTGGTCCAAAAATGCATACAAGTCCTCTTTATTTATGATTTGCGTATTTCAGTCCTTGGTCTTTTGATTTTTTCATCTTGATTTTTTCTATAGAAGTTTTGATTTGTTTCAATTTTATCATTCAATTGAAATTGATCATTTTTTTTTTCATTTCGGCCCTCATTCTTTTATTTATTAGTTTGATTTTAATGCCTTTAATTTTTTTGGTATAGAAGGTTTAATTTGTTTCAATTTTTCCTTCAATTAAAATTAATCATATATTTTGTTTTTTTTTATTTTGGCTCTTATTCTTTTCATTTTTTGTTTAATTTTAATTCCTTTAATTTTTTTGATTCTTCTAAAAGAGTCCTTATTTTTTATTCATATTTATGTGTTTGTACTCTTAGTTTTGGTTTTTAATTTTTATCATTTTTTCTTTTGTTGAGGTTTTATTTTTATTCAAGTTAGTCTTTAAATTTTAATTTATGTTGATAATTATTTTAAAATTGATATTTATTAATTTTCTCTTTAATTTTTTTTTGGTTTTTTTTATTATTTTTATTTTTTCTTAAAATCAAATGATTTTTTATGCTAATAATATTTTGTTTAGTTTTGTCTATTTTTTTGTTTGCTCTTTTTGTTAAAGTTTTTGGATTTTTTATTTTATTTTTTCAGAATACTTTTATGATTTTTATTGTTTATACAATAAGAATAATAATTTTAGTGATTGTTTCTATTATTATTTTCTTGCTTTCACTAATGTTTTTGGTTTTTTTATTGTATTTTTTAGAATAATTTAGTAATTTTCATTGTTTGAACAGTAATAATAATAATAATTTTAGTTGTTATAGTCATGATAATAATAATGACATTACTAATGATAATGATGATAACAATAATAATTTATTATAATAGTTGTAGTGCTTAATAATTATGATTGTGATATTAATAATAATAACAATAGCTCATAAAATAATATTAAAAATATTGATAATAACAAAAACAATTATAATAATGATATTAATAATTATAATAGCATTAATGATAATTTTAATGATATTAATAACAATAGCAGTGTTAGCAATGGTGATGGTGATAATGATACTACTACTAATAATAATTAAATATTTACACTAATAATAATAATGGTAATAATAGAAATAAAAATAACTGTGATATTGGTTATAATTGTGATGGTAATGCTTTAACTGGTAAAAGTTATTGTGATGATGACGACAGCGATAATAACAACAATGATGGTAGCAATAATAGTAATGTCAATAATAATTAGAAATTAATTATTTATAGTAATGGTAATAATGGTAGTTATAATGATTAAGACAATTTAACAATAATCATAATAACAATGAAAATAATAATTGAAATAATTCATCATTCGATGTTGTATAAGAATTGAGTTTTGCAACTTCTCCATGTATAGTATTTTCAGATCTAATATCCCGTATCAATGTTTTTTTCTTATTTTAAAAAAAAATTGTATTGCTTCATATTATTTTTAAAAAAAAAGTATCATTTAATTTTCATTTAAACCTATTAAACAAATAAATCTATGTCAATTTAGAATTTATATATTTTATTATAAACTCGTGCTTTATAAAAAATTTACCCAAATTTATTATTTTACCTAAATTTATAACATTATAAAAAAAAAATTCTCGTACTCCTAAGATTTTCTTACATTTAAAAAAATATAGTTATGAGCGCAGCGACGGCCAATGAAAGCAGTGCAATTTACTCGTATGAAATAAAGTTTGCATCTGCTCTGAATAGTTAACTCAACCAGAATCTAACAACTTGAAAAGGTGACAAACATCGTCTGTGTCAAATTTTTATAACAACTTTACACACCTTAATTTATTTGTTTGTTTGTTTATTTATTTATAAACGTTGGACTCTCTTCATTTTCTTTTTTTTTTTCACAATACATATCCATTGAATTTGTCATTATCTTTCCATTTTATCACATTATTTCCATTTCTTCTGTCTACACACACACTTTAGCCAAAGCATTTTGACAAGGAGTTTAATGCATTCGTGTTGATATGTGATCAAAGAGAAAGTAATCATTTACCTGATTCTCATGGGTTTGCTTGATTCATTGCTGGGCAATAATGCGAGGAGGTTCATCAAGAGGAAAGACAGTGATGCAGGAGAAGCAGGTTTTGATCCACAAAAAAATGAATCCTCTCTCTCTCGTGTGTTTGTGTGTGATGGCCTCATTTTATTGTTCTCTCATGACGTATGAGGTTTTCTTGCACTGAAATGATAATGGGATTCATAGATCAGCACGGTTTTGAGGATCACAGGATCATTTTATTATTCTCTTTCTTTCTTCTGTGGTTCATGTTCTCTCTTCTTCTCTTCGGATCATTCAATAACGTATTGCTCGGGTGATCTGTTAATGGCTTCCATAATATAATTTCTCAGTTTGCATATCTCATTTTTCAGTCGAAACTGCTGCTGCTGCTGTCATTAGCCATTGATAAGCTTTTCGGTTTCCGAAACTGCCTCTCTTTTTCTCTCTATTTTGATAACTAACGTAGGTTTTACGTATCCAGCTCAATTCCTCACGTATTTCAATGCTCCATGTCGTGTGATTGAATTTCACGGAAAGCTGGTTCATACATTTTTGGCTATATATAAATGGTCAAATTCCACTTGCATATGCTGTAGATGCTTTAGAATTTAGCACAGGGGAACACAAAAGGATAAGAAACAGTTTTGCAAACTTTGTTTATACATCCGATTGTTTGCATTTCAAGGAGGCAAAAAAAGGCCCAGAACTTTGTTACACTTGTTCATGACTCTGTCCCCTCTTGCTTATGGATTTCTTACTTCTTGTGCTCTAATTAATTATCAGGTCGAGCATTGGAAGAACTTCGAGGTTCTCTTTACAATGATATTCGGACTTCAGAAGGAGCTAAGCGCCAACAACAACGGTTTTGTGGACCAGTTGTGGCAATGACCTTCAATTTCATGGCTGCTGTGGGGGTTATCATGGCAAACAAATTGGTTAAAGTCTTTCCTTACTTTGTTATATGTGGATTTGATAGTTTGTTCGTGTTAGCGAGTTTAGCAGTTTGCATTAGTTATTGAGCTCCAGCACCAGCTACTTCTTTGATTTAAAGAAAATTCAGATCTTTTGTCAGATGAGGTATCATGCTTAGGTTCTTTTTTTTTATATGATAACCGGGGTGTCCGGGTTAGTTTATGCACAATACAACTAATCCCCGGATCTACTGAATATCTTGCAAGCCCAGTGGACAGATAAGGCACCACGGGGGTGGCAGGCGTGCACAGAGAGGCTCGAACCTTGGTGCCTCCGCTAGGCCAAGACCCCACGTGCATCATGCTTAGGTTCTTGTTGGCATTGAAGGAACTAGTACCAGATGCTGCTTGGTTCTGAGACTTTAGCCCTGCTTCTGCTGTGTTTATACTTTTAATTGGCTGTTTGTTCTTTCCACTTCATGCCATTTTATTGAAGGAGTAGGATCCCAATGATGGGAAGTTTTTCTTAGGATGAACTGTTCTCAGAGAAATCTCATATGGGGTTATATGATTACGTACAGGTGATGAAGAAAGTTGGGTTTAATTTCCCAATCTTCCTCACATTAATCCATTATTCCACTTCATGGATTCTACTTGGCATTCTTAGAGCATCGTCGTTGCTTCCAGTTTCCCCTCCCTCGAAAACCACTCCTTTCGCTCCTCTCTTCTCATTGGGCGTTGTCATGGCCTTTGCATCCGGCCTTGCCAATGCCAGTCTAAACCAGAACAGGTTTGTGTGTAGGCTTCAAAAATATCTCTTATAAAGTAACTGGTGGCGCGCTCCTGTTTCCTTAATCTTCAGTTTCTGTGCAGTGTTGGTTTCTATCAGATGTCTAAAATTGCAGTCACTCCTTCCATTGTTCTTGCAGAGTTCGTTATCTTTAGGAAAACAATTTCCTACAAGAAGGTCACCGTTCTGAACTTCAATTCCCTTAAAAAGATTTCAACGTATTCTTTTTGAAAATACAGATAGTTGAATGAACATGGCCAGCAATGGCCGAGGTAATTCTGCAGGTTTTGGCTTTGGTTGTTGTCTCAGGAGGTGTGGCTGTCGCAACAGTGAAAGATTTGGAGTTCAACTTCTTCGGTGCTTGCATTGCAATTGCATGGATAGTTCCAAGCTCAATAAATAAAATTCTGTGGTCTGATCTGCAACAACAAGCGAACTGGACTGCTCTCGGGTAAGTAAATGAAATCCTGTTCTGCTTTTGCAAACTAGATTAAGCAATCAGTCTCAAACTTGATATAACAAGAGTGAGATTTTTCAGAGAATAATATAAATCATATTACGGGGTCTCATCTGACACTTTAAGCTTTTAGGTAAGATGGTTTTTTGACATGGTATCAGAGTCTTGTTGGCTCAATAGTCACGAGTTTTCGAATCTCACTACCCTCATTCTATTTAATAAAAATCAAGCATAAAATGGTGTGAGCCTGTGCAAATTTCAAGTCCAAAATGCTTTCACTTAAAGGGTGTGTGTTAGAGAATAATATAAATTTATATTATTCTCTAACACTCACCTAACAGCTTAAGTTTTTAACTAAGATGGTTCCTTAGACAAGATTCCTCAAATTTTTTGCAGGTTGATGTGGAAGACAACGCCTGTAACAGTTTTGTTCTTGGTAGCTTTGATGCCATGCTTGGATCCACCAGGAGTGTTATCATTCAGGTGGGATCTCTACAGCTCATCTGCTATTTTTCTGACAGCTCTCCTTGGTTTTCTCCTACAATGGTCCGGGGCTTTGGCACTTGGGTGAGAATCTCATCACTCCTTGTCTATCCAACATGTTTAGAGCTGGTTGTGTTTCTCATTCTTTTCATTCAGGGCAACCTCTGCAACATCTCATGTTGTTCTCGGACAGTTCAAGTCTTGCGTGATCCTGCTAGGAGGTTTTCTAATTTTTGGTTCGGATCCTGGGTTTGTGAGCATCTGCGGGGCCCTCACAGCTCTCGCCGGAATGTCAGTTTACACGTCGCTAAACTTGCAGGAGTCCGGTGAAAAACTGGTTTTCCAGCTTCAGACACAAACGCTGCCATTATCAAAACCCAAGGCAATATCTGAAACCACTACCAGAGATGAAGCTGGCACGGCAAATGCTGCTTGAGTCGTTTGTACCTTCTACCTCAGGAATTTTGATTCCGGCTCTTAGTGTATTTGTACAGAAAAGACTAGTCTGTATGGCAGCAAATATTCAGCTACCAGCAATTATTTGTTATTGTTATTGAATCTAAATACACAGTTGTTGTTGTTTTTTTCTTTTTTTTTCTTAGAACAGATAATCGTTTTCATTAATGTCTTGTTTATCTTAGCAAATGCAAGGTTTTTAATCTAGAGTTGTTTTTTCTATGATTGTTACAAAGAGTTAATAAAAATATCAAAATAGTATATGTCTATTGTATGTGTGATTGAAATCTAAAAAAAATTATAAATATAATAAAATCATGTTCAAAATCTATTTAAGAAATAAGAATAAAAAAAGACTTGAAATGGATTTTCATTAATACTTTATTGTTAGTATTATTATCTTCATATTATATACACAACAATTGAAAATAATATTAATAAACTTTATATAAAGATTTATAATAATATATAAAAATCATGTTAAAACTAATGATTAAGTCCCTGTTTAGTACTGCATTTTAAAAATGCTTTTGAAAAAAAATATTATTTTAAATTATTTTGTGTTTTTAGATTATTTTCATATACTAATGTCAAAAATTATTTTAAAAAAAATAGAAAAAAATATATTATTTTGATGCATTTTCTAAAAAAAAACACTTTCAAAAAACACCACAATCATATTTTCAAACCACAAGTAAACGGATCTGGTAATTTTCTTGGAGTTCCAAAAATTACCAAAGAAAACACTTTTTTGTATTAATGATTAAGCGTAGTGTTCACCCCAAGAAAAAAAAAGTATTGTTCACCCCTTATTTTTCTAAAATAAAAAATGACACTACAATTACAAAAATGCAACCTCAGACAACCTTCACGTGCAGACCAATTTAGCTATGGCTTTAAATTATTACAACATGATTAAAAAATATTTATCAAAGTGCTTTAGTCATAATTTGTTTTTGTGGTTGGAGAGCTTTTTATATATAAAATTTAAGGTTTTTTTTTTTAAAAAAAAAAAATGCTTTTCATATATATTTTTAAATTGTTTTGATACACTAATATCAAAAATATTTTTTTTAGAAAAAGTTATTTTAAAGTATTTCCAAGAAAGAAAGAAAAAAAACACTTCAATACAACTCACTAATAGCAAAACACCATAAGTTTAGTTAGATTTACTAAAACTAGAACATGCATTTTGTGAGAGCAGCCGAAATAGGATTTAGAAGTGGTTGCCAAAAGGAACAAAGAGTAATGGAGTCATTTGAAAGCCCTAATCTGCACAGCTAACATATCAGAGAGAGAGCATCTATCGGCAGAGCAATTTCAGAGTTTCTTGCTCTGGGTTTAGCCTCTTTTTAAGTTCAGTTTGTTAAAATATGAGTCTCCAGCAAATCTGCGATTCATTGGCGCGTGATAGGGTTCTTGAAAGAAGAAAACTTGATGCATATTCTGCGTGCTGCTGTGGTAAATCCAGGACAGGAAAGCTTACTGCTTGCCTGGAACATAATTGAGTCGACAACAGCCTCTAACTGGGATGCCAATTAAGGAAAAATGTTGTGCCAACTGCTAATCCCAGTGCACTAATCAAAGTTTTACAACTCACCATTCCTCAAAATTTAATTTACAGGTGAGACATCTGAAAGCAAAAATTGGCAAATCCCACCGACTGCTCAACCTCTTAAATTCCTTTATCATCTCATGGAATTAATAAGGCTTCAAAAACACAACAGAAATCCACCCTGACCAAGGAGAGATACTAGAAAAAGATGGGGGAACGAGCACAAATCAAGCAGAGAAAGAAAAAGACAGGCCTATCAATTTGATAGTAAAAAAGTCAGCATTCTATATCCCCTCCCCGCCCATCACATTGATCTAAACCTTCCAGCCGCGTTCATATGTACACTTCCAAGCACTCTGAGGCTCCCCTTGTCTCGGGCTTTTACGATGGCGCCATTAATGGAGGTTTCATATGCTTAATAGTTAGGAGTTCAAGTTGATCGGTGTAAGTTGAGGCTGCTGGTAAGGACCAGAAGGGGGTACAACAGGTTCAACAGTTGCAGGCATGGTCTGAGACTGTTGCGTGAGTTGATTAACAGTTGAAGGTGCGGCCACTGTTTGCACCGGTGGATAAATTGCAGGAAAGGCGGCAAGACCAGCCTGTGGAGAGAAGGTGAGGTGCTGTCCCTGAGGGTGAAGGTGGTAGAAGGAACTGAGCTGCTGCAAGCTGGATATATCTTGCCCAGGTGGAGGAATCCAAGATGAAACTTCGCTCTGCACCATTAATCAGAAAATAAAAGTAAACCAGGAGAGTCTGGTAAAAAGAAAATGCTTCTGAAGTGAATAATGCAATAGATACTTGAGAGTGATAGCTGGAATGCACTGATTTGGTAATTGAAAACATGAAATACCATTCACTATGTGGCAGATAGCAAGGAAGATCATATAGATTTCTCCTCATACTGCCACAACAAAAACAAAGAAATATTGCAAGACTAAGATATGAAACAGAAGACATAAAACCAACCGGTGGTCCTGTGGTGTATATGTTTCTTTCCTTCAACTGAGATGCTGATAGATCATCATTACCAGTGGAGCTTCCAGAGGTTACAGCTGGACTAGGATTGAAGCCCATAGAGGAAGAGCCATATGATCCATACAAAGTTGGGAATGCAATTGGAGTTGGGCTTCCAGCACTCGTTCCTGGCTTAAATTGTGGAAGAGGCAACTTGACACCAGCAGCAGTAGGTGCTGCTGTAAAATATGCATTGCCAGTTGATGGCTGTTGAGGGAGCCCATTGTGGCTCAAGAATTGATGCATTGGTGGCATAAAATACGGATTGAAGTAATGCCCATACTGAAGATAATTAGGAGGATATGGAGGCCTGAAAAGAAGTGGATGTGGAGAAGCAGCAACAGAATTCTGCATCTGTTGACTCAGACTTGGAGTAGATGAGGCCATAGAATTCTTACTCTGCAATTTGACAAAGAACAGAACCAATTAATTTATTTATAGAAAAGAGAGAAAAGATATGCCCGATATCCTCTCAGGATATTTCTTTTTCCCTTGGAAACAAACTATTTGAGATGATGGAAATCTTTGTTGATACCATTATATGCATTCATCAAGTTAAAAAAAGAGCAAAACTGACATAAAGAAAGGTGAAAGCAAGCTTAACCCTTGAGGCTTATTGAACACGTGCACAGACAGACCTCCAAGAAAATATGTGGTTGTGGGTGTATGTGTAGTGTGTAGAGCAGAATAAAATACAGCAAGCCTTCTCCAATCTCTAATAGTTTGTTTCCAAGGGAAAAAGAAACATCCTAAAAGGATAGGGCATATTGCATAAAGCTAACCCATTGTTCACCAAAAATCATGGCCAGGTTTGGTGTCTGCAGGTCAATCCTGACAGAGACTCAATTGTCTAAAACTTCCATGTCCAAGCCAACATGATATTCTCATATTGATAAAGAATACTAGACTGACAATAGAAATTACTCTAACAGTTATAATGACAAGAGCAAACAGAGTTTGATAAATAAATGAAACAGAGCAAGAGAAAAACGTTACAGCAAAGCCTGTAGGTTGAGAAACATCCCATGCCTGAGTCTCGTGTCCTGCGAATGGTACAAGGTGAGCAGGCTGCATGGGTGGCATGATCCCAAAACCATAGTTTGGTGCAATTTGAACAGTGGAGCTCTGATGGCCTTCTGGAATCAACATCCCATCCTGCTCTTGTTGAACAGCCCTCGAATCTGCACTAGGTGCAACACTGCCCTCTGATATTGATACCTCCTCAAGCACATGTAGAGGAGACTCTGGTTGATCAGAATGATTAACTTGCATAGGTGTTGATTCACTATCATTGCTGCATTTAAATAAAAAAAAATATCACCGAGACTGAAAACTTCCAAATATTTCCCAGATGTTATATGACATAAAAGATCCAAAACATTCCATAGGTATAACAAAAGGCAAATAAAATATTGAATGATTTTTATAGGCGCAAAAACTCATGAAATAATAGGATCACTGAGCACACATGCAGCATAACCAAATAACCTGACTAGCCAACCCAATCCCTGGACAGCCTCCATTTTTACAATCCAACAAAAATAATCAACACCCTGTCCCACAAAAAGACTCGAACATAAAAATATTTCTTTAGAAAATCAATTATTTCAGACATGTATTTACATGGCAACCATTAAGAGAGCACGGTATAATTCTCACCAACCTAGAAGGTTCCGTGGCAGTTTCATCAGTCAGATGTGCAAGTTCAACAGCATGCATAGAGTTAATGACATCATCAATACCATTGCTGCATTTTGCTCCTGATCCAGAATTAGTATCAAAGCTTCCAAAAGTCAAACCACCATTGCTATATTCCTTTCCTGATCCAGAATTTGTATCAAAGCTTCCAAATATCAAACCACTTTTTAAAGCTTCAGGGACTTTATAATGATTAGGAAATTTAACATGTCCACTAGTGTTGATTGGTTCTGGCAGTGACTGGGAACTGATTTTAGCTTGAGCATCCTCAGACAAGACTGCTGCTTAAAATATAAAAGCTTGTTCAGAATCCAAAAATAAAAGGATAAGGATTAAACAATGAAACTTGTAACAAGTGGAATAACAATACTTTTTAAAGGCAAAGCCAACTCTTCTGACAAATGACTATCATTACTAGAAGACCTGACAGCAAAAGAATCATCATGTGCAGACAAAGTTGAGGGCTGCAGAGATTCAGACAACTGATTCTTTTCAGCTGCGTTTGGTTCGATAGGTGAAACTTTTTTGTTTCCTTGAATATGATTCTGTTCAGCACCTTTCTTCTGGCTACCTACTTCACATTTGATTATACCAACAGCACCAGGATTGCTAGTCAAGGATGGGGCTAATATGGCTGAAAACGAAGATACCGAACCAGATACAGATGCTGGAGTGGTAGAAGTTGGGAGGCCATTGAGAAATGATGTGGACTTTCCCTCCTTAGATAGCATTACAGAGATAGAAGTTTCAGTAGGTGCTGAGGGACTTGCTGCAGGTAGTAGGGAAGGGGCATCCAACTTCTTCACATCAATAACTGAACTACCTGCAGCAGCAGGCGGCTTTGGACCATGTCCAAGAATAGAACTCCCATTGGATAAAGTTGAGGGGCCATGGGATGTGGCAGTTAAATCCCTGTAGCAGTTGAACAGAAATTAGCTAGAGTAAGAAAACAGTTTTACATGAGAGCCATATGCCATAGTGCAATGAATGTCTGTTAAAGCAGTTACTTTGTCCCAGGAATCGCTGCATTATTATTTGTTTTCTGCATAGAGCGCAAAGAGTTTGAAGCATTTCTGTCTGACATGCAATCAACTCCATTTTCCCTTCGAGTAGCCGCATTCCTCCCACCACCAGTAGCCGCATTCCTCCCACCACCAGCACCTGACAAGCAGTTTATCATGTACCGGAGTATCAGTCTACAATCACAGCTGGCAACCTCTCAATTTCTAAGCCAACACTCTATTTTCACTGTACTAGAATGCAAACCATGATCCTAGATAAGATGGTGACATACACCATACAAAATTTCAATGTATGAACAAAAAGAGAAATAAAAAAAATTCTGTTATGATTTTCATATTTGAAGACATAAAGAAGCATTAAAGGGATTTCATACATCTTGACTCAATGATAATATGTTACAGTGCACATATGAACAATCATAATTCACTTATTTTCAACTCATTGAAATATAAAAAATAAAAATAAAAACTGAAGGACAGAGAGAAAAACATGCCAGAGTGTTTTTCCAAACTTGGGTTTCATAAATATGTCACATCATAAAATGACAATTTCCTCAATCAGGATAGAAACTCTTACCAGAATAACTTCCTCGACCTCCCCTCGCCCCTCTTTCTTGAGCCTGCAATATCAGCAATGATACAAGCATTAAATTACAAAATGATATCACTAAAAAAACCAAAAGGACAGACCCAAGAACAAAAACAAAAGAACTTGTAATTTCTGAAAGAACAGTACAATATATCTTACCCCCTTTCTACGATCATGTTTCCTCTTGACTTCATGAAATGTATCTGCCAGCCAACAATTACTACTTAATTGATACTATTCAGTAGGTACAATTGTCATGATAATCACATTTGGTAAGAATACAATAGATTGAACATTAAATTGTCCACACAACTTGTAAGGATAGTGCAGATTAGAGAAAAATGTGCATGCAATCAAAAGCTACATAAATATTGTGAAAATTAAATTCGATAAAGGTCCACTGAGTTACTATAAAGAGGAAAAGAAAGGACACAAATCAAAGCTCAATATTGGGTTTTCACTTATCAGGAACTGAGTTGCTTGGAAAAAAGAAGAAAATCAACTGGGGTCTTTATCAATTAGGATTAGTCAATTAACTTTTAAATTGTTTTATTTACTCCCTCCATATTCTTTCAAGCAACAAATAAAAAAAATATAAATGTCCGACTTCGGAAAACTAGAGCTTTAATTGTATATGCATCAACCTAATGAGTATTTCCACCTAACCAAGGAAACCTATTCCAGCAGAACCCATAATCCAAAAATAAATACTTTGCTCAAAATTCCCCCATTCTTGTCTTTATTTTAAAGAAAATAAATAAACAGCAGCAGCAAAGACCCAAAATAAACCCTAAACCCAGCAATGCTAATAAGTGTGCTAATTTGCTTGTTCAAAAAGTCCATGGATTAAAACAACACCAGCTAGCACCCATGCACACTCTTAAAACCAAGAAAACAAATAGTGCCAAGTTCACAGCTTTACTAGTCCAATAATCTGAATAACACATAAACAAGACCCACCAAAGCTCTCTTTTCCCTCTTTTCTCCTCGACCAAGCACACCCTTTTCACAACAGTAGCCAAAACCCACAAACCAAAACAGATCATAAAACTAAGAAACACAGCGAAAAAAACAAAAGCAAATGAAACCCAGTAAACCCTAATGCTCGAACAAATAGAACATTAAAACAAAACCTTAAATGCATGTTTTCAGAAATATACCTAAATAAAGGAGCTTTTGTGCAGTATCATCAAGATCCATGGCACAGTCTTGAAGAACAGAGTAAATATCCTCATCACTGTGTTGTTTGCCTGTGATTTCTCTTATGCTTTGTATTGTTTTCTTAACATTCTTCGGGATCGTTACAGAGCTGCCACCGCCGCCACGATTGCTCATGTTGTTTTTGTTTTCTCCTACGTTGTTGTTGTTTTTCTCTCCTCGTTTTATTATTTTGTTTTATTTCTTTAAGAGAGAATGACGGTGAAAACGAAAAAAAAAGAAAAAACGAGGGGGGAGGGAGAAAGACTTGCAGTTACAAATTAGAAATTAAAACAAACACTTAAATCATGTGTGCTCTTCTTCTTTTTTCTATTTTTTATTGTAGACATCAACTAGATACGGGGTTGTGTTTTGCCGGCGGTAAATCAAGTTTTTTTAATATAAAAAATAAAAAAAAAAATCATTTAATATCATACAGAATAATAATAATAATAATAATAATCAATCTTTAAAAGTCAAAATATAAAAGAATAAAATAAAAAAATACTAACAAAATTAGACGAGTCCAATAAAACTCGTGAATAAAATTATACAAATAGGGTAATCTAGTACAAGAAAAAAAAATGATGTTTATGTTTAAAAATAAATAAATTTTAAAGAATAAAATTGAATAACGAAAAAAATGAACTAAAAACCTAGGCCACCCCACCAAACCTCTTACCAATATCATGAGCTAGGGATAACTTAATAGAAAGAAATATCAAAAACAATAACAAAGTTTATTTTTCAAAACAAACAACTTCAAATGATGTAACTAATAAGAAAACAATGTTAGCTCATGTTAATTTTTCAAACTTATAATCCTAATAAGTGACAAAAATGAAAGTATAGTTGACCTATAACCTAGAGCTTAGGCTGAGTTGGGTTTCAAAAGAAATTAAGGGAAAATTAATCAAATGTATTGGAAAGCATATTGGCTTGTCCAAATCTTAATTTTTAATTGTTTCTTTCCATATTGTAAAGCATCACAAATCACTTTTTTTTTGTATGTAAGTTGTGGTAGTCATTTCACAAGCTTTTATCTTTTTTTTAGCTTGATTTCAAAGTTTTTTTTTATGTGTGTATTTGATTTATTTAATTGAGGTTTATATTATGGTAGGTGTTGTAGGTTTGTTGGTTAATATTAAGTTTCATTAGTTAGAAAATAAAAAGGAAAGGATAGGTTTGTTTCAGGTCAAAATTATACAAGAAAAGTGTTGTGGTTATTTATGGTGGTGGTGTGGACCATATGGCTATTGTTGTGTAATTTGGTTATGATAGAGAAAGCAAAAGATGGTTCCAGTAGTTTAGTAATGATTATGGGCTATATAAAGTTATTGTTTTGAATAAAGACATAGAAGATTAGGTGGTCTCAACTAGAAAATGTGAGAAGTGAAATAGGGGAGATAAAGGATTGATGATTGAGGAGTAACGAAAAAATAAGAATTTAGAGAGAAAAGAAGAGAGAGACACGTATAGAGATAAAGTTATGATTATGTTCTTTTTTCTTATATTGGTATTAGATTGCACCTATTAAAGAGGTTTGATGGTTGAGGATTTGTAGCTTGATTATGCAACAGGTTCAGAGTTGATTGAGTTTTTCATTGTGATTTTGAGTACAAGTGACATGTGAGAAAGATGTGTGTTCATTGTCTTATATAGGATTTGTGAAAGAGAGAATATGATTTCTAATATTAGGCTAAAATATAAAAGAAACAATGTTGTCCAAAACTGTTTTGTAAATCTTGTTCACATAGGGATAGGAAAAGGATGAAGTTATGGCCAAATGATATTGCTCCTGTCTCTTTTTAGAAGGTGTTTGGGAGTGAGGTGTGACTAGAGGTGTAGAAAAAGTTGTTGTGTTTGGGTGTTTGGTTAAAGTAGAGAAGTTGAAAAAATCATGTGGGATTCCATCTCAAAAATAGCAAAAACTCTGTTTCGCGGAAAGCAGCAAATTGTTGCTTTCCGTGTGTTTCGTCTGTTGGGCTGCAGGGGGGCTGGGAGTATTTTTTTAGTTTATTATTTATTATATTTTCCCTGTGAAAGGGCTATAGGGAGGGGGGCTGGGAGTATTTTTTTAGTTTATTATTTATTATATTTTCTTATAAAAAATATATTTTTAATATTAAAATAATCTAAAAATTAATGAAAATATAATAAATATATTAGAAGAAGATCACAATATAATTTTTGTATCGCAATCCTAATTTTGTTTTAGATGATATTTTATTATATGTTATTTCGGGATCGTAGAAGTCTTCTAGTATGGATTTATAGTTCATGATAAAATTACAAGTAGTTTGATGGGAGAATAAAAACAAGTGTCTAATTTACTTGAATTATTAATTATATTTTATTATTATAATTATTAAATATTTTAAAAAAATAATATATGTATATATACACACACTTTAAAGTAATTTCACAAGTTGAAAGCAATATGAAAAGTTTGGTAACCAAACACTTGAAACTATTTTTCATTAACCTCAAACTCAACCACAATTTTAATCAAATAATTTAAAAATTATTTAGAATTGTAGTTAAAGTGTTTTTCATGAAACTATTTTTTTTAAAACCTCAACCACAAAAACAAAAGTAATACAAAACACACCCTTAGTTCTTAAATACTCATTGTTTCACATAAGCACATTCCTTCTATATTATTTTTAATTCCCCTATACTTTATAGTTTTCATCATTTTTGGCTAATATTAGTCAAATCAACTTCAAATACAATTTTTTATATAACTAACTCATTAACCTCACAAATTTTCTTCCACTTTCATATAAGTCCATTTTTCTCTTTAATTGGCTCTTTAATTAAAAAAGTTGAACTCATGAATTTTAGCACCATGTTATTTCGGTTCTCAATTATCTAATTTGTATAGTTTTAACCCATTTCAATCCTTTTTGTATTTTTCTTTTCTTCAACAAAACCTTAAAATTGCATGTTCATATGGTGTTTTGGCCAATTTTAAATTAATTCCTTGCTTGTTTGCGACTTAAAAACATCTTCTTCTATTTTGAAAATTTGATTTAAATGATATTTTGAAATTTCCTTAAAAAAAATACAAAATTAGAGAATTTAAAGGAATCAAAACCATATTATGACAAAATATACTATTATTAAACTCTAATTTTATGTTATAAAGGCACGAAAAATACTTAAAACATGGAAACAACACAAATTTTCTTAAGAAATGAGAACACTGTAACTTAATCCTCCACATAAAGAACTTGTTACACAACTTTACATCTTTGCCATGAAAACCCACCATGTGAAACTCAAAACACAATCAAATTCACTCTTTTCTTGTGACTTCGTTTCTCCAATGTATAAAAAGCAATTTTAAACGCCACTCCCAGTACATTTTCTCTTCCTATCTTTAATAACAAGCTTAACAACTTGTGCTCTCCCTAATGATTTTTATATTTTCTTAGAAATCAACCTTGTCTCAATAAGAGCTAAGATTATCAATGTTATGATTGGAGAAAATTACTAATAGTAAATTTATGAAAAATCAATATTATAAAATTCAAACAAGAAATTTAATAAATAGTCAATAAAAAATAAATCAAATCAAATCAAGACTTGCATAATCCTAATCAAGAATTTGTAATTCCTAATTCAGTCAAAACCACAAAAAAACTCCATATATACTCTCTTTCTCCCTGCACTTGAATTCTGAATCAAATTGAAAATCATTAAAGCATAACAAAGATTCAATTTGAAACTCTAATTTGAAAAAATAAAATAAAAAATCACCATTGATTTTTATGGACTTTCTCAGCAACCTTTTCTTCTTCAGTACAACCTCACCTTTTTTTTTCTTTAGTTTGGTCGCCTCCCATGTCCTATCTTTTATATCCTTTTGGTTAAGAAAAAGAAAAAGGTAAATATAAATGAGATTCTATGGTAGAAAAAAAAAGAGGGAAAATTGTAGTGGAGGATAAATGTGTGTACGGTAATGTAGTGTATGTTGCTTATGCAAAAATACTTTCATATGAAAAAACATCAAAATGATGTTTTTTTTTATAATTTTTATTTTTGATATTAAAACATCAAGATATTGAAAAACACTTTAAAAAACCATTCATTTGATGTTCTTAGGCAAAACATAGTTTGAAAATAACTTTGGAAAGTAACTTGAAATGCAAAAAAAAAAAAATGAACCCTTAAGCCACATCTTTTGGTAACAACTAGGTACTTAACTCAAGCTTTGCCTAAAGTGAGATTGTTTTTCAATAAAAAATATGAATATACAAACTTTCACAACATGTTTCTTGATATAAAAAAATCTCTATCATGGATTGAGAAGTTTATGCAAGCATATAATTAAATAAACCAATAACTATTTGTACTAATAAACATAAAAAATAATTAACGATAACTAAAAACAAAACTGGAAAAATTTGAGAGATAAATATAGATTAAGATATTTGACCTCACAACATAGGTTATGTACCTAATTGTGTTCAATAACTTTCTTTTTAGAATAATATTTTATTTATTAATAAAATTTATCCATGCCAATAAAATATTAAAAGAAAATCGTTAATGATAATCAAAGCCTAAATTAAAAAAAAATATTATGCAAGGTTGCACATATTCAAAAAAAAATGTTATAATTTTATGTAAAAACCAAAACTAAATGATATTTAATCAAAGACTAAGTTATAAAGTTGATACATGTGTCTGTGTGTGTGTGTGGTTGTCTTTGATCTCAAAACACAAGCTACAGACTTGATTATATTTAAAAGCACTAATACTTTATTTAATAAAACAATTAAAAAAATATATATGCATAGGTAAGCAATTGAATAAAATAAAAGCGAAAAAAAGTTTAAATGGACTACAAAGAAATAATGCCTTTTAACTTATTTTTGAAACCAATTTCATTTCACATTGTGATCTTATTTCAATTATGATCCTCCTAAGCCTTTTTTCCGATAAATTAGATTATTTTGGGCATAAAAAAAATACAATTTAAGAGAAGCAAAGTTTAAGAACTAAATTATATATATTTATAAAATAAATCATTACGAAATTAAAAAAAAAACTCATACATTTTAATTTCTCTATCTCAATGTCCACCGTGAAATACCAACCTTTTTTTTTGGATACGAGGAGAAACCACTCTACTCGGAAAGCGTACTTTGTGGGCCTAGGGAGCGAGGAAAATCCTGGCTAATCTAGGCTGTTACAGGGCAGGAGTGACTCGCGTCACTAGGACGCGCCCCGACTCGAACCTCGCTCTTGCAGATGCAAGAGCAAGGCCGTTGCCGCCACGCTACCCCCCCGGGGACTGTGAAATACCAACCTTGAGAGCTCATTTGCATGGAAGCCGTGTTGTGGAGAGACATTATGTTATATTTTAAAACCAATGCAGAGATTAATTGGAAATCTTCTCATGGCAGCTATGAGAATAATGAGTCTTTATATCTAAAAGTATAATCTATGTCTAGGGATGGCAATTTCCATCATTTATCTCTTACCATCCAATTTAATTGGACTGAATTTTTATTGCATATTATCGGAGTCAAACAAGCAAAGGACTCAACCACCACCAGCCTGCTTTTTTTTTAAGCTATAGTTTTATTTTCATAATGTGAGCATTTTTCTTATCATCCTTGAAGAATTTCTATAATTGTATGCACAGATTTAAAATTGGATTTCGATTTTATGATTCATAGGAGGATATATCCAAGTTTAGAATTTATTTTTATAAAATTAATAAAAAAAAAAAGCAAAACCCAAATGCTCATTGACGCGGCTTCACACAATTCCTGTACAATAAATGTTCCATAAAATTCAAACCCAATCTAGTATAGTTGCATCGAATTCACAATTTCGACTGTGGTTATTCCACCATAATTTCAGCATTTAGTAGTCAGAACGCCTACACTTGCCAAGAAGATATTCATTCAATATTTTCTTGCAGGGATTGAGCAGTTAGCAATTATCATTTTTTAAATAAAATAACATAATGTTTAAATAGTTTGTCGAGGGTTGAAAATCACAACATTTAAACAAAAATGAGAATGGATTGCACATGAGGAAGAAAATATATAAAAAAATATTGGGATACATCAAAACTTGTTATGATATCACTATCTCATCAAGTTGAATATAACAATATAAACAAAAATCAATCAATACTATAAAATCAACGAGTTGAATCCAACAATAAAACATTATAACCTTGTCACCCAAGAGCAAGTGTAAGCTACTCACCTTCTTTAGACAACAAATTAGATAAGATCATCACCATTGGTGTTGTTTTTATATCAAAAAATTCTTTTATATATATATATAGCATGGTTGTTAATACCGTTTTGTTCCGGCCGTTTCAGCCGCAACATTCCGTGCTGTTAAAAAAACCGAGACGAAACGACGTCGTTTTTGTCTCGGTTTTAATTCCGGTCCATTCAGAAATACTGGCCGGAACATCTCGGTACCATTCTAGATGTGCCGTTTTGGCCTCAAAATCCCTATTTTTATATTAATAATATAGAAGATGTTTGATTTATATTTCTTTTATTTTAGAACATTTTACTTTCATAATATTTTGAAATTTTAGAGATGTTTCTAATTTTGAGATTATATTTGTTTGACTTTGTGTTTGTATTGTATAATTTAAAGTTAATTTATCTTGAATTTTAATTATGCTTTATTAAATTAATATTTTAATTTTTTTCATATATATATATATATATATATATATATAAACAGTACAACCCCGAAACGGCATGCTGAAACGCTCCAAAACCGAAACATTCTGTACCAATAAAAAAATCAGAAACGATGACCAAAACGGTATTGACAACCTTAATATGCAGTACCAGGGAAGCGACAATTAAAGATTATGTATTCTTTATAATAGGCAAAACTTGCCTTATCTGGAAAAGTATGCTATTTTAATGATTTTAATTTTAAAACACGATTTGGCTTTGAGTTGCCCCAAAGCCATGTCCGCGTCCCTAGACAAGCATTATAGGCATCATGTTAGCAACAAGCAAATTTGCTAAAACCATAGGCTTCGAGGTTGTCAAATTCTCGTAATTTCATTTTTTTTTAAAAAAGATGAAATTAAACTGAAATATATAAAATCATGATTTTATAACTGATTTTGCAATTTTAGAGTAATTACAACTGATTTTGCAATTTTAGAGTAATTACGAATTCTTCTCTCATCATATACTTTACTATTTTCACTAACATGCAAGCCCAAACAAGCGCTTGTATATATGGATTCTTTCTTCAATCAATGGTGTTCAGGTATGGAGAAAAAATTATCTGTTACGGGGCAACTTCGAAAATTCTCATTCTATAAGCATATCTTTACATACTTTGAATTTAATACACCATGTATTAGGTCCTAAAAATCAGTCTTTGGAACAAGTTTAAATCGATGAGTTCCCTTATATAAAAAAAAATGTTTAAAATATGATCTACCAAGGAATCAAATTTCAAGATTTATAAAAAATAAAAAATAAATCAAATTGGTTAATCCATTCATTTTAGTTCATATAGCAAACAATATCTAAAAGTAATTAAACAAAGTTAACCATCAGAGAAGCTAAAACTATCACTACACTTAAAAGAGGCATATTAGAGTTAGTGTTGGCCAACAAGAACGCATAATTGCGAATAAATCATTGTTTTCAATGTTTCTCATTGAACAGCATCACCAACCACATCTTACATGGTAGGATTTATTAATCATGCAAGAGCAAGTACACCACTTCTTTGTCCATAGAATTGCTTACTCTTTGTATAAACCATTATGGGAAAAAAATTATATATGATTTTACAACCTTACAAAGTTCACATTGTATTTTCATGTAGTCAAAGAGAGGACAATCTTGGCTTAGCCTCTCGACCACAACACTGCTTTGGATCTTAGAGCATTAAAAAAAATCCACCACACTAACAGCTGCTGCAGAGATACCAGCTAGATAACAACAGTTAACGATTATAGAAAGCAACGATGTCTTGCTTTTCAATAAAAAGATTGAAAAAATAATCAACATGAAGGGCCTCCCTTTAAGAGGATAATAAACAAAACTAGACTTCATCTGAAGCTGGACAAACCATTGTCAAAGACTAGATGTTTTAACAGAGATCAAATTGCCGGACCAGATCAACAAGCATGTTTATTTTCTCACATTATTTAAAACAGAGGAACCTGTCATTTGGATTCTTGTGAGCTTTTACCTTACCAAGTTAGTCCCAAGTTGCTTCATAATTAAAACCAGGACAAAACTCTGGACATTTTTTTGGCAGAAACCTATGGTCAATTCTTGATCGATAAAAATTGATCTATCATGTTTCCTCACTGGCATCAACAAATTCACCTAGCCCCACAGCACCATGTGCAAAACAGGTACTAACCACAGAGACATCTCTAGAAACAAGCTAAGAATAAATGTTAAAGTTAGAAGTCTGGCTGCTAGTCAAATGCAAAGAGAGAGCCATGAATATATAAATACATCTAATCTAGATCAAACTTAAAGACATGGCAACTTACTTCGAACCAAGATGCTATAGTCTATAACACAATCTGAAACAACTACAACAAGCAACCAAGACAACCAATAACTTAAGTGAAACAACAACTAAAGTCTGCTAAGCCACCATACAATAGAAGAAATAGTCTAATTAAATAGGTCTTCTGTTCCTTAAAAGCTTTCCTCACTTGATGTGATAGGAGACTTCTAGTACATGTGGAACGTGCCTATCCATCCACAATGCTTTAAACTAGAGTAACCTGTTTGAAACTTCTAGGCAAAGCTTAACTGCATGAAAGTGCTCTTTCTACCTTGCATAAGGATGGTAACGACTAGTGCCAGTATAGCCTCCCCTTCCATACAGCCCACCAGCTCCTCCATAACTAGTACCTGGACCAGATTCATAAGCACTGGTATAACCAGAAGCTCCATAATTTCCATATCCCTCACCTCCTCGACCATATCCTCCTAAGCCACTAGCACCATAACCCCCACCAAAACCACCTCCATAAGGCGGATAGCGACCAGAATAGCCTAGGGAGGCTTCAGCTCTGTAACCTCCTAGGCTAGTTCCCTCCAAAATTTCCATAGCCACCACCAAAGTCCCCACCACCACTACCATAGCCATATGCACTACTGAGTCTACTAGACAGGCCAGGTGTCCTATAAGGGCCAGGGCCAAACCCTCCATCAAACCCCCCATATGGGCCATTGAATCCACCATAATTATCACTATTGAAAGAACGACCCCTAGTATTGCTACTGTATGAAGGAGCAGATGGTGGGTTTGAGGCTTTCTTTGGTTCAGCTTTCTTGATCTCCACCTACAACAAAGCAACTTAGTTAACCTAGGTTCCGCAGCAGACAAACTAATGTGAGCCCTTTCCTGAGATCTATACCTGTAACGATCTCCACTGCTATATTAGAACAAGAGATGCTAAAACTTAAACTACATACATGAGGAAAAATAACCATTGTATGACAAGAAAAAAGAAAATGAATGCAATAAAGCATATTGCAACATAACAAGGATCTTTTTACATTCTTCTTTCTTGGAAACACTTTAAACAATCTTACCTGGGTACCAGCCATATCAATCATATTTCCATTGGATAACATTTCATCAACAACTTCTTCACTGTCAAAAATTATAAATCCAAATCCACGTGAACGGTTGGTTTCATGATCACGTATAATCTGGTGTTCCACTACCTTCCCATATTTAGAAAAAAAATTCTGAAACTCATCTGAAAAAATTAAACATCCCAAATTAGCAAAGGTCTAAAGAAGTGCCGCATGAATAGGGAACACTGATGGCAAACTATCACCCTGTCAAGAAAACATATCAGCAGAACTTGGCAGTACTTACCTTCAGTCACAGAAGATGGAATCCCACCAACAAAAATCTTCTTTGTTTTAAAATCCTTCGACTGCCCAGAACCTTTAGGAATAGTCCTTTTAATCTCAACCTGTTCCATTGTCCTTTGTTAGTCTCAAGGTGAATTTGAATTTATGATACCAAACTACACAATAACTGAAGTTGAACAATGAGGCCAGACTATATTACTCTGATCACATCATACAGAATTGATCAAAAGTACAAACAGGTGCATCCAGGCAAGAATTACTAATATCAGAACGCTATTTTAAAGTAATCTTTAAGGAATACAGTAATGATGGAACCTTTAAGAGGGATAATATACCTGTTTTCCATTGATGACATGAGTGTCTTCGATAACCTTGTCAACAACAGAAGGATCAGCATAAGTTATAAACCCGAAAACCCCTAGGTTGACCTGTGTACCGATCCTTCATAATAACAGAATCAGTAATCTCCCCATATTTCCCAAAGTGCTTGTTAAATGTAGCTGCAATTAAATCAATACAGCATGTTAGGGAAAAACCTAAAACAACAAACCAGCACCCAACAAAACCTCAATTCCGTGATATCTGTACTGGCCAGTTCATTAATCTCAACAATCACAGAATTAAATTAAAAAAAAGAAGCTATATTGCAATAGCCTTTTCAAATAATATCTATCCATTATTCAATTACAGACTACGTAGATATAATAAACAAAAAATCATAAGCTCAACAACAAAGAAATACCCATCACAAAATCTAAGTCCCGACAATCTATTTCAACCAGCTCCGTAATTTCAACAACCCAAATAGAAATTAAAATATTTACAGCAATCACCCCGAATAAAAAATCACAAACCTAATCAGTTCAACTTTCAATAATAAAAGCAATGATAACTCACCATAAGTGGTGTCTTTCGCCAATCCTCCAATAAAAATCTTCCTGCACACCAAATAAAACGCAATTAGGACATGAAAGGTTCAAATCAATTTGATTCGCCAATTTGCTCAGAAACCAAATCAATAGAAATACGAACCCAGGGCTGGCTCCATCGCCAGTGTGGGGATTTTCAATCTTTATTCTGGAACCCATTATTAGACCGTTTCGCTTGTATGTTTTTTTCGAGAAAACTTTGATCAACTGAATAAAGAGAATGAGGAGAAGTCTAGGGTTTGTGTATATATAGATTGAAACACAAGGAGATCTGCTATGTGTGGTGCTTTTATCGCTTTTTATGAAAAGACGATTTTGACATTCATAGAACTACATATTGACCGATGTGTCCAACCGACTTCACCTGGGCGGCCATGGACCGGAAAATTGACCCGCTGAGTCGGTTGGTAGATGGACCGTGCTCAGCCTGGGCATTTATCCATCTGGCCAGCTCGGCCCAGCCAGTTGTCTTTTTATACTTTACTTATTTACATGTCCATAACTATATATATATTATCATTGTGGATGAGTTTTATTAGAATATATTCAATGTTTCTTGTTTCTATTACTTGTAAATAATTCTTTAAGAATTTAGCATGACAAGGTGCTTGTTAATTAGCATCTACAATTAAAAAATTACCTTATATCTATATAAAAAATCTCATTTAAATCTTTTGTTTTATCATATTTTCTATATTTTACTAAAGTCGTGAGGAAAAAGATATTGATTTATAATTATAAATGGTAAAAACTAACTCTTAAACATTTCATCATTATTAGGAATGTTTTTTCTCATTTTATTGGTTTAACATGTAGGGATTATTTTTGTTGTAATATCAACATATTTATCACTTCTCAAATATAATTGCACTTGTACTTTCTATTAGGTTTACTACTATTTATGAGGGTAACATTTCTAGATTTTATACCTCTATTTGATTAATTATTGTTTTCAAGTAGCCTATATGATGGTTTAACTTTGAATGATGGCTCTCGTCTATTATTGAAATTGATTCTATCTTTTTATTAAAAGTGTAAAGTATTAATGGCAAGAGATTTAACAATATTTTTTAAAGATATACTAGAGTTAAAAGTTTGGACCACCTATAATACATATGATTTTTAATTTCAGATTGATCTACTTGTGGATTTTCATAACTGATAGTTAGGTGATCCTTTCATCCCATATTATATGGTTATCTAGGAAAACCACTTTTTTAAGTTAACTTGCTCGATAAGCTTTTATTGAAGAGTTGGGTCATATATTAGTTAGATGCTCTTCTACCAAACAAACCCCACAAGCATTTATTATATGTGCCATATCTCTAACTATTTGATGAAAAAGAAAAGTTAAAATTTTCAATTTTATGTTCAATGGAAAAAATGTTTACCTTATTAACATGTTTAGATAAAGAGTCTAACATAATATCAATTTGTTAAGAATTAGTTATTATATTTGCAATCAAGTTTCTTACACCTTTTGAAGTTTTATCCATCAAAACTCTTTCACTCACATCAAAGGACCCTCGATGGCGAAAAAAAGCTACGCAGATGAGTTTACTGCCTTAATTTCTCATGGCACATGGAAGCTGGTTCATAAGTCCTCTACGTCCAATCTAATCGGTTGCAAATGGGTCTTTCGAATCAAGCGTAATCCCGATGGAATAGTGGATCGGTTTAAAGCGCGCTAGTAGCTAAGGGATTCAATCAACATCCCGGTGTGGATTATACTGAAACGTTCAGTCCGGTTATAAAACCAACCACAATTCGTCTCATTCTTTCACTGGCTTTATCCAACGGCTGGCCACTTAAACAAATTGATGTGAACAATGCGTTCCTTCATGGACAGTTAACTGAACAAGTATTTATGCAGCAACCTGCAGGTTTTATTGATTCAAATTATCCTCATCATGTTTGTTCTCTTAAGAAGTCAATTTATGGCCTCAAGCAGGCACCTCGGGCGTGGTTCAATGCTTTGTGTTCTGGACTTCTTGAATTGGGGTTCTTTAACTCAAAATCTGATAGCTCTTTGTTCATCTACAATCGAGATGGGATTCTGTTTTATATATTAGTGTATGTTGATGATCTCATACTAACTGGCAACAATGCCCAGTTTATGCAACATGTTGTCCACTCTTTAGATGAAAAAATTTCCCTAAAAGGAGTTAAGTGATCTGCACTATTTTCTCGGGGTGAAAGTTATCCCAGCTAAGCAAGGTTTATTTCTCTCTCAAAACAGATATGTTCATGACCTTCTTACCAGGTTGAAGATGGATGGTGCTAAGGAAGTACACACACCCATGTCTGCATCTGCTAAGCTACTGTTAGATGATGGCTCTGCTAACTGTGATGCTATGGAATTCAGACGCACCATTGGTTCTCTTCAATATCTCTCCCTCACACGTCCAGACCTTTGTTTTGCAGTGAATCGTCTTGCTCAATTCATGCACAAACCAAAAGTCACGCACTGGCAGCATGTTAAAAGACTGTTACGGTATGTCAAGCAGACCATTCATTTTGGTCTTTTATTGAGATGTCAAACAAATCCAATTTTCAGGGGGTTTTCGGATGTTGATTGGGGTGGTGATCTTGATGATCGAAAGTCCACTACGACTTATATCATCTTTCTAGGGTAATAACCCAATCAGCTGGCGAACTAAAAAGCAAAAGGCAGTAGCTCGCTTGTCTATAGAAGCTGAATATCGAGCACTAGCAACTGCAGCTTCAGACATCACGTGGATTCAGTCTCTTCTTAATGAACTGGGTATTCAGATGCGTGAACCACCACTTCTGCTCTGTGACAATGTTGGGGCAACTCAACTCAGTCTCAATCCAGTTATGCACTCCAGAATGAAGCACATTGCCATTGATCTTCATTTTGTTCGTGACTTTGTACGCAAGGGAAAATTACGAGTTGTGTCCACACTGATGACCAGCTTACTGATCTTCTTACAAAACCCCTTGCTCGATCGCGCTTCACCTCGTTGCATGGCAAAATTAACATTGTTGATGACACGTCTATTTTGAGGGGTCGTATAAGGGAACTCACGTAAACCATGCAACCAGGATTCAATCATCTTGATCTTCTCTGTCAATCACCCAATGTAACAGATACAAGCCTTGATTCACTCTCTGTCAATTAGCCATAATCCTCTCCGTGAATATTCCCAAATCTTGTAATTATTAATTCCTTAATTAGCTTCCTTAATTAGCTATTATCTTGTATTATATAAAGAGATGAATACAGTAATACAAATTAATCTTTCCAAGTAACCCAAATCTCTTGTGTAAATCTTATAAATAAAGCACAAGGTAGTGTGGACATGTGCAAGTTTAAAGTTCAAATAGCTTTCACTTGAGGGGGTATTTTAGAGAATAATATAAATTATATTCTAGAGTCTCACCTAATAGCTTAAACTTTTAGGTGAGTTTTTTAACATTCATCAATAAAAATTCAAAATCTTTTAGTTGTGAAATATGTCAACTTTTCAAACACACTCGTAGTAGCTATCCTTACATAACATATAAGCCATCTAAGTGCCTGTTTGGGAGTGTGGTTGCGGTAGCTTTTCAAAGTGTTTATCGTGCCGAAATACATCAAAATGATGTTGTTTTATTTTTTAAAAATCATTTTTGAAATTAGTACATCAAAATGATCTAAAACACACAAAAACATATTCATTTAAAATGAATTTTTTATTTCAAATTTCGGCCAAAAGCCAATGGGATCGCAATGTCAAACGGGGCCTAAACCTTTTGTTATGATTCACAATGATGTTCAGGGTCCCTTAAAGGTGAAAACATATTAGAATCTCGATGGTTTATCTCATTTATTGATGATCACACTACATTAACTTGGTTATTCCTTATGAAAGAACAACATGAGGTTGGTGAATTGTTTCCACACTGCAATTCTAATACAAAACTAAGGTATTATAGAAGAACAACACTTGGACAATAACATAACTCCCACAAGGAGAGAAATAATAGGTTGTAAGTGGTTATTTACCATCAAACACAATGTTTATGAAAGCATTGAAAGATTAAAGGTTCGATTGGTTGCAAAAGAGTTTACTCAATCCTATGTGATAGACTATCAGGAAACCTTTGCTGCTATAGCCAAACTCAACACCATCGGAATACTCCTGTCATTTGCAGCTAATCAAGATTAGCAATTACATCAGCTAGACATCAAGAATACATTCTTGAATGGGGATTAGGACATGTATAGTTAGGGTTCAAACATAACATTTCATATATAAGAAAACCTAGTAATCTCAAATATAAAGATCAATTACACAACTATTAAGTGCGTCTTTTCATACACACTAATAGTATTTTTATATAGAATTCTCATTCAGATTAGTTCAATATACATGAAATTTGATAAACACTTATATATTAGTTATAAGTATCTCTTATACTACTGAGAATAACTAAATCTTTTCATAAAGAAAATAATATATTAGATATCAACAACGATCATGCAAAAGTTGCAGGATATTGGAGATGCATTCTAGCATTTGTAGAAGCAGAGACTGTTATCATTGAGATCATACGATAAATTGAAGGGGAAAAAAACAATGATAACTCGAATACTGGAATCTAAGATGAAGACAACATGTTATGTACAACAGCTGTGCCTGTTTGAATAAACATCTTCTGAATTAATAAACTTCACAGCTTTGTCTTCTTTATTTCCCTCCAGCAGTCCCTATCGACTTTAACTTCACCGATCAAATCTTCTACATAGTTTCCTTGCGCAAATTCTTATAGTTTCAAAGACGTAGAATTTCTCAATCTTCTCAGAAAACAGGGCATCCCTTGACCGTGATCCCTGGTGCTGTAGGACACTTTGCCAACGGACAGTGGTCAGAAATGTCAGCACCCCACCAGGATGGACCGTAGATGTCCCTGGATTGAAGGGCAAAATAAAGGATAACTCCCAAGAAAGCAACACCAGCATCCAAAGCAGCCGATAAGATATAGGTGTGCTTGGCCCACCATCCCTTGTACCTCCTGTAAATGATGAAGTTGAAGACAAATCCCAACAAATGCCCACGACCAGTAGTGCACAGTTTTTGCTGATGGCATGGCTGATGTGGCACTGAGGATAAGAGGGACGTGAGTCAACTTGATCCATTTCTTCTCAGGGAATTTGCGCTGGAGAAACCACACTGGAATTGGTGCGAGGAAGCCGATGAGGAACCACCAGTTCTGCTCCGGGTAGACACCCTTATCTGTGAACATTCTGAGAGGCCCCACCACTCCCCAGATGATTGAAGCATTGTAGAAGACATCGCTTCCAGGACACGTCCATGGACTTCCCATCAGGAAGCAAGTCTGGGTTGCAGATGTTCTCAACAGATGTGAGAAGCCACCATGCTGTGCCAAAGTAAACGGTGGAAGAAACTATTGTTCCAACTAGCTGTACATGAGACCAAATCAGTGTCCCATATTCAAATGAAATAGACTAGTAGAAGGTGATGAGCATGAGAATCTACCTGTACAATGAACATAGATTTGGGAGGGATCTTCATATAGTGCCCTATTTTGAAGTCACCGAGAAAACTGAGTGCTTGTGTCATGCTAATGTAGCCATACGTCTTGAAAGCCACATTGGCAAGAGGTTTCCCTGGGTACATGTACCCAATAACCAGTTCTGTGATCACATTTAGTCCGATTTGCTGCAAATATGTTAACTCAGTTCATGAGTGAGGGAGTGTGTGTGTAGTTTACTGTAATTATATATATATATATATATATATATACAGCTTCCCAAAAGAGCAGATCATATATACCATGTTTGTTGTCGCCTGAACGACTCCGACGGGCAAGGGTGAATATTAGAGCAATGAAACAGGCTAGGAGAAGTCCCCACCAAGGAAGCTGAAGCTGGTGGTCAAAACCTTCCACAGCGACAAGCGAAAGAGCTACTGATATAACCAAGATAGCAGTAAACCACCATTGAGGGACTACTTCGTAGTTCTTCTTCATAATTCTTGTGTGCACATCACTAAACTCGTCTTTCACCGCAGTTGTTGTCTTTTTCCACATTTTCAAGATATTTCTGTTGAGAAGAAAAGTATATATATATCAGAACAAGCAAACAAAAAATAATTGATTCGGCTGGAATTAAATGAAATAATTGTTGAGGATCGGAAGATAGCTTACTTTCCATCAAAGAGAGCAACATGAGTAAGGGCAGCTGTTAGAGATGCGAAACTCAATCCATATATGAAGGCGAAGAAGATACTTAAATAGAGTTTGCTATAATTCTCATATTCTGATAGATTAAGGTCGAATGTTTTGTCATTAAGAACACGGGTAATGTTGAATCTCTGACCATCTTGATCGAAAGTGTGGGATGAAAATATGGGGAATCGCTTGGCTTCACGAAAGTTAGACCAGTATGCGACAGGGACAAGGACATACATGACCAAGATGAAACCAACCATTGTATTCACAATGGCAAAGAAAGGGTAAGCTAGCGGAGTCCCCAAGAAAGAGGCAACAGTCGCCCAGTCCAGACCGAACGAGCCAATTCCAAGACCACCTAACCCTGAACCAATCTGCTGAGCCGTGATCGAGCGCTTCCACATCCAGCAAACAAAGGAGAGAGCTGACAGGGACGGGAAAAAATGGCCAGGAACAATATAGTAAGCAAAGCTTGCAACGAAGACCATGGCAAAGAATTGCAGCCTCGTACGTTCTCCTTTTTTCCTCTTTTCCTTCTCATGCAATGCCCTGCAGTTTGCATATTCATTATAAGTTTTTTCATCATAAGGGAAGAAAGATCTAGAGAGATGGTAGCACTACTTGCCTGAATAGAGAGACTTGGATGAGGGTTGAAGGCCACCACATGTAAGGCGAATCCACGAGAATTTTTCTGAACGTACCAGCCCATCCATAGCCAAGCAACTGAATTGCACGCACCAAGTCCCAGGAAACATTATAAGTTAAACAAAAACATTTCTTGACACGTGTGTACTGTGAGTGTTCTGTATATTAATTATACCTGAGTGGTTTGTGCTAGCAGCATAGCAGCGACAGGATGGAGCCCTCTGTGGTAGAAGGCTTTGATAATCGTAACAATGTACACCGCATATACGCCACCGGCTCCACAGTTGGCAAATATGGTGATCAACACGTGTTCTTTCATGTTGAAAGGCCCTGGATTCAATGAGAATGACCATTTTGTAAACGGAACCGAAATTGTTTTTTCCGGGAACTTTGCAGCCATGTACTTTCCGATGGGGAGAACAAGAATCTGTATTGTAACTGAGCCGATAGATAGCTGATTTGAACGATACTGGAAGAATTGATTCACAAAGGAGAGAAGGATGCACGCTGCCAACCCAAGAACCCATGTTCGAATTGTTAAGACTGCCTGTGTGGGGTCGTCGGTGATCGGAACTGTGAGCCTGACTTGTTCGATTGGATTATCGTTCACCTCTTCAGCTTCTGCATGAACAAGCCATGAAATGTGTTTCATATAAAACTGTACGTAGCTTAACCATGCATGCTAAAAATATTAAATTTTAACAAAGCAAGCAAGCATCTTCATTTAGATTTTTTCACAAGTAATTAATCGATGGATGGATCATCAGATGTCAGCTTTAGTTTTGTCTATGAAACAAAAAAACACTATATAGTAGTAGTATTTAACAAATCCACTTTTTTTTTCTTCCTGTAAATCAAATCTGGAATGCCAAAATACGCAATACAATGTTTTTACCATTATCATCTATCAATATATTCATAGCTGCACTCATCTCTTCTCTTCCGTAAAGTTGAAGTTAAGGTCCATATATATATGCATATGGTTGATTACCTGCTTCGTCAATTTCAAAATGATTCTTCTCATGATCAGGCAACTTCAATTGGGGCGCTGCTTCGTCGACTAAATTTGCCATGTTTCTTATAATTAGTTCCCCTCTCTCTCTGTCTCCTAAATGTTTTCCAGGGAGGGAGAGGATGATGAGGATAGCCCTAGGCTCTCAGCAAATCTCTTCAGAGTAACACAAATATTATCAAACCTATTTATACAGATCCTACGTTGTCCTTATTTGGAACATGCCCACCCTATTCTAGCATTGACTGACAATTTGCAATAATAAAAAAAAAAGTAAATAAATTCTCTTATGTAACAGCCGTTCATTCACAGTCAAGGAAGGCCTTACCTAAATTTAGCTGCCCGACCAACATAGTAAGCATGCATGCATCCAATCCATATGAATAAGAAATGAATCCTGCATCGTTTTCTGACTAAAAACTAGGCCAACCAGGAAGCACCTACTTCGACGGAGGAAATTCCCAGCCCAGAATCTAGTCTTATTATATACATGCTGTCAGCTTGGATCACTAGATATATATATATTAAAACGCTAGCTAGCTGTAAATATATACACGGGGTAAGGGCATTTCCAGCGCTGAAGCCAAATCAGAAGCTAAAAAGAAAGAAAATAATTGTCAATTTGGCCCATCATCCTCTGTTTTAATAGCTCCGACAGATAGCTGATTAGAACGACACCGGAAGAATTGATTCGCAAGGCAAAGAAGGATGCACGCTGCCATCCCAGGAACCCATGTTCGAATTGTTAAGACTGCTGCCTGTGTGGGTCATCTTCTACGTCAACAAGCCATGAAATATTAAATGTTCACCTTTTCAATTGGATTATCCTTCATCTTTTACATAAATAAGCCTTGGAATATTATTCATTACAAACTATACCCAACTTAACCATGCATTCTAAAACATTAAATGTTAACAAAGCAAGCATCTTCATTTAGATTTTCCCACAATTTATTTATTTATTTATTAATTGATGGATGGATGGATGGATGGATGGATTATTCGATGTCAACTTTAATTATTTTTTTTCATATATATAAGTTTTAATAGTGTAGAAATCTCTATAGCAAATTGAAACAAAATAAACTCTTTGGATGCAACCTTAACTTGAAGATGCATAAACTTAATTTCATGTAATCAAATCATTATAGAATTTAATTTAGCATTAAAAAATAATTTTTATTCAAAAATATTTTTTCATTGCCAAATTTAGTATCCAAATTTATTTTAATGCCAAAATCAGTATTTTGTGAAGAATACCTCTATGAGGTGTTCATAAATGGTTGAAGTAGTTAAATAGGAGGATCACAAGGTTGCAACTTCTTAATCGCCGCTCTACTCCTGCTAGTAGTTTAGCTCATCATTTGTTGTTATTATGGGTCCTGTAAGAGTTTTTATAATCTTGTTTCTATAAAGAATTAGTGTATAGGTAAGGTTTTACCCATTATGAAAATCTTGAGACTATAGTGAATATTTTAATTGTGGTTCAAGGGAGTAGAGTAGATAATTATTTAAACCACTATAAACTTGGTGTATGTTAGAGTATAGAAGAATATTCTAGAATAGTATAATGTGTATAAATAGAGAAGTGCACACACAACAAATGTATGCAAAAATAGAATATCAATACAACAACTATTCAAATTTCAATCTCCCTCTCTTTTCTCTCTTCTCTTCTCTAAACTAATTCTTCTTTCAATTCAGCAAATTCTCTCAATCCTAACATGGTATCAGAGCTACTATGCTAGCGCATTAATTGATCCAAGCCTCCACAATCTGATCCTTCAATGAAAAAAAAAAAACTACTGCTGAACAAAACACATCGTTCAAGTTCTTCTTTATGATCTTTTGCAGCTTCTTCAATTCGTGTTGCTGTTATAGCAACATCTAGCATCCTCCATGCCAAATCAAGTCTCTGCGCAACAAATTACTTCTAATTTTGCACAACAAAATTGAAGCTCAAACAGAGCAGAAGCAGAGTGAGAATTATCGTGATCGTGAAGAGGCAGCGAAGCAAGCATCCTGACTCACCGTTTCAATTCTTCAGATTTCATTCTCTTGTTTTTTTTTTTCGAGACCTTGATAGAGATGCTTCTCGGGTTCCTTTCTCTGCTGCTTCAGTTTCAATTGGTTCCTCTTTGTCATTTTCATTGTTATCCAAGCCTAAAAACAAAAATTGAAGCTGAAATAGAGCAGCAGCAACAAAGTGAGAATCATTGTGAAGAAGCAGCGAAGCATGCCTCTGTCTCCGGCCACCACCACCGCAGGTGTCATCTTCACCGAGAGCCACCTCCGCCAAGCTCGACTGATTCTCGAGTATCAGGAACTCTACGATCACTACAATGTCTCTCTCTCTCTCTCACGCCTCCAAACCCTAACCAATGAGCTTGAGTTGATTCGTCAATAGAACGCAGATCTTAGTGTCGTAAATAGAGAGCTCGTCAAGCTTATCAGTCTCTCTTCTTAGGCCTAAAAGTGTATCTCTTTTAATCTTTATTCTATTTTTGTTTATGTATTTCATATTTCATATTTGTTAATAAAAATGGAAGGTTTAAATGTTTAAATTTTAAGGTATCAAATTTTCAATTTAAAACCTAATCCACCCTAGGTGTCACTTTAGACTTTGAGGAGAATCTATTATTAAAAAACAAAGTTATTTGAGATCGTGTTTTTGTTTTAACTTTTCATAGATTTGAAAGGAAAAAATATGAAAGTAAAAAAATGATTTCAAATTTTTTTTAATAAATCATATCTCAAGTTATGGTTAAGACTTGGTACAAAGTGCCTCGGATTTAATTCAAGATCAAGTTTAGTGCACTCATAGGTTTTAAACTAGGACTAGGTTTGGGGTTTCAAGATTCAATTAGGACCACGTTTAAGGTTTGGGTTGAGACTTGGGTTTAAAGACTTAAGATTTGGTTCTAAACCATGTCTAGGGATTTGGTTGGCACTTGATTTGGGGTGACCAAAAAGTTAGTTTGAACTAGGTTTAAAGCAATCTAGATTTAAGTCAAGATCTTGTTTAGGGGGTATAAGGTTCGAGTTGGGACTCAAACCAAGTTCAAGATAGAACCTCATACCAGGGTGCCTAAAGAGTTTGTCTTAGATATCAAGGTTTGATTTAGGGGTTAAGGTGTCAACTCGAGCAATCAAGATTTGGTGGGGACCTAGTCTAAAGTGTTCAAAAATTAGGTAAAGGATCGAGTTTATAACAATTAGGGTTCAAGTAGATCTTTGACAAAGTTCAATCTAGTAATGGTTAGGCCATGATAAAGGTTTAAGAAGCATGTAGTGTTTGACAATGTGATAACAATTGTTTTTCAAAAATTCTTTTTACTTAGAAATACATCCAAATAATACATATACACACACACACATATATTGAAATTAATTGTTAACATCAGTGCATCAAAGCAATTAAAAAACACTTGAAAAAATTATTTGATAAAAAATAATATTTTTTCTCAAAATTACATGGTTACACTGCATAACACAAACCCACTTATATTAGATTTAAGTCGAGATGTAATCTATAGTGCTCGAGATTCGAGACCTACATCAATGCACATGTCAATCAATTTGAGGCGTTTAAAGTTCAAAGTTTTTCTACTTATAAGTAGTTATTATGAGGGTTCGAGATGTAGATAGTGATTGATGTTGCAATAATGATTGTTTTTCAAAGGTTTTTTTTTACTAATAAATGTATTAAAATAATATTTTATTATTTAAAAATTTATTTGTAACATTAACACATTAAAATAATCTAGAATCACCATAAAAAATCATTTTTTATACTTACACATCTAGTAAAAATATCAAAATACTATTCATTGCAATAATGTTTATTTTTAAAAACATCTATGAGATTATTTTTGGTTTTATAATTCATGTCATAAGTTTAATGTTTGAACTATGTTAACTTGGATTTTTTTTTAATTGAGTTTTTTTTAATATTAAATTAATTAATAATTATTTTAAACTTATTAAATCAATTGAGATATATCATACAATTAAAATAATTTTATATCAAATACATTAAAATATGCCAATTGGGTTATGTAAATGAATTTTTTTCTTCTTACTATTGGAGTATATAGGTGGACAATTGAGATTCAGCGATAGAAAGACAGACCCAGCCAAGATACGAGGCAATTTTCTCCGATTGAGAAAAGGAAAAAAATACGATGGGTAGTGGTGGTGAATTGAGATACGAGATTTCACAAAACGCCTACATAAAACTAGTACTCCACTCTCTCAAGCACAAAACCTCCGCCGTCAATGGGGTTTTCCTCGGCAGTTCCTGTGACGATGTTGTCCAGATCATCGATTCTGTCCCTCTGTTTCACAACCACCTAGGTCTCCTGCCTCCTCTCGAGATCTCTCTCATCATGGTAAGCTACTATCACTCAAGATTTTCTTTTTCACTTTTGATAAATAAAAGTTAAATCCTTTCACTTATTAGTTATAATTTGAAAAGTTCTGGAAACTGATGATTTTAAAAAAAATGGTTTCTTTAATTGTTTGTGAATAGATAGAGGAGCATTATGCCGCTCTAGGTTTGGGTATAGTGGGTTACTTTCATGCAAATGAGAGGTCTGATGATGTGGAGCTTGGTAATGTTGCAAAGAATATTGGCGATCACATCTATCGCTACTTTCCCCAAGCTGCCATTCTTTTGGTACGTGTCCTTTCTATTGTTGATGATCATGCTCTTGTTTGTTGTTGCTTACTGGCTTTCATTTTAAACCACTTTTTTTTTAATTTATTTCTATGCAGTTAGATAACAAAAAAGCTTGAAGCTTTGCCGAAGGGGAAAGATCGGCTCCCTGTTACGCGGGTTAGTAGCTTTGTCTTATCAAGGTTGTGTTATTTGGAAGACATTTATGAACTGAAACATCTATTTTTTGCTGGGAACATTTAGCAATTGTAGGTGCCATCATAAAAGGGCCTTTGGTTGGCTATGAAGTGACTGAGCAGATAAATTATGCATCAAATATTACATTATTCTTCTAAAACCTTTTGAGTGGCTTTAGAACCATTGCTTTTGATATATCCACAGATAGAACTATAGTTTACAGCCGTTTTGTCAGGGGACAATGGCATGTCAATGATTTATTCTGCAACGAATGAATCAATCCAATTTATGTTGTTTTTCATGGTGTTTTGTCTGCTTGATTGGGGGTGGGGGATCTGGTGTGGCATTGGTTGTAGAATGTTACTCATCTGGTAGTATAGGTTCAAACATCTTCGATTTGACAGGACATCTAATAATAATTTATTAGTCTTTAGAGTCTCAAAAAATATTTGATTTTGATGGTTGCTGTAAGACTAATTGAAGAGCACTGAGGGGTGTCTAAAAATGCTGTTGCACATTGTGACAATGAAAGAACTGCAAATCAACATGAATTGTCCTTTAGGCCTACCAGTCTGCTATACTTGATGTATGATGCATAATGCTCTTCAACTTCAATGTATGCATAATCTTGCATGAATTTAATTTTCCACAAGAACTCTTGATCTTGATCTTGAATGGAAATGGAAATACAGGCTTCCATTTCAAATTTAAATGATTTACATCAGAGTTGATAGCCCCAGGCATAGTCTCTAAGAACAGTTGCTTATCCTGAGAGCTAAAGCCTAGTATAACACATTCATGAGCCGTTTGACTTGGCATCACCATCTCTCTTTTAAAAGAGAGGGTTGCGCTGTGTGAGAATTCATTCTGTGTTATGGTTTATGGACAACTCAGGTCCCTGATATTTTAGTATTTGGGCATTGTTTCTAGTATTAGCTATTACTTGAACTTGAAGCTCTCAGTTTGCATTTTTATCTGATTTTAGTAGTTTCTAATCACAAAAGGATCTGAGGAGGAAAACTTGGTCCAATAACAATAGGGGTGGTAAATCAATAATGAGCTTAGAAATGGTCTGGTTAGAGTAAAAACAAATTAGGAACTCTAGTGGGTGATTGCATTTTAACTGTTTGCAGAATTGAGTGTAGTTAATTGCATGGTTCTTTGGGGATAGTTAGTAAGATTAAAGAAGCAGTATGTGTGAGAAGGTACTGTGCTGTATTGCTCTGGTAAGAAGGGAAATGCTTGTTACACTGGCTTTGATATACTTGATAGAATACCTGTCCAGAACAGGAGTTGAAGGAACAAAATGATTATTATAAGATAGACAGATTGGTCATAATGAGGGAAAGGAGAACATGGTGGTTTTTGGAAAGAAGCACGGGGAAGAGGCTAGAGGGCTGTATATGTAATCATAGTGAAATTTGAGTAAAATAAACCTGTTATTTTGTGCTAAAGAGCAGGCATAGCAGGAGATGTGCATGAATAACATTGCTAAGTCAGTTGCAGCTGCAGGATGTCACGATTCACAATATCATAGTTCTTGCATTGCCTACATTTGAGAATTTAATCATCATTTTGTAATACAGCACTAACCCACCATATAGCTGCATGAATCAATCATTGATCGTCTAAAGCAGCTGAGAATCTGCTCTTTTACTTGTGAGGTCTCCGAATTTGTTTTCAGAAACTGTTTGTTGTTGGGACTTGATTCAGCAGAGAGTTCCTATCCAATTGAGGTTTATTGATTTCTCAATGTGGCTACACACATTTGTGTTTGATAGGGAGGGAGTTATATCTCCTTTGAGTTTTGATTGGAATTACTAGTTGCAAGGACAAGGAGCAATAAAAAATGGGTTCCATTTATTTCTAATGAATAACAGTTGGAAAAAGATATGTGTGGGAAAATCAGGTCCAAAACAGACAACATAAACATGTGTGCCTAAGCATTGGTGACTTTGACCTACTTTTTTCAGGAAAGTAGACCCTTCATTACCTGAGGTACAAAAACAATATGTGCTGTCTGAATCACAATGATTTGCATGCTGATTCTCAAAAATTTATGAGCCACGTGATTGGCTTCTCATTTGCAATTAGAATCCTATAAAAGTTACAGGGAGGTGGGCAACACGCAATGTACTCTATCAATAGAGTGAGTTCAATTGATGGTTGTTCCTTGTGCATCGACTATTACACTATCATTATCCACCAGGAGGCTTGTGTAGTCTGCATTTGTTACTGTATGGATTCCATAATGAAATTACCATTCTTTATATGGTTTCTGGAATCATCTCGCTTGTGCACCTCTGTTTGTGAGTAGCTTAAGAATCTCCCATGTGCTAACGAATTCCTCATATCATTCCTGTTCAGGGTAGATAGTAGCATCTGTATGAAGCTTGAAATTATCTTGTGCTGGGGCATCCATACTTCTCTTCAACTAGTTTATAAACTTTCATGTGATCTCTATGTTGCTGTTCTGTAGTCTGATAGGAAGTTAATGGCTCTATTGATGATGAGTACAGCTCAACTTAGATGCCAGATTTAATTGTTTATCCATATTTAGTGATTTATAGATATGTTGGAATGCCAGTGATCATCTGTTATGCTACCTTTTACAGATATGCAGCACATTACGTGTCTATGTGTTTGCTGATCTGATGTCTTTTTCATGCCATCAGCAGCATGATATGTTTTTGGTCTAGTTATCTGTTTGAACTTTTCTTTTGAGAATTCATTAATTTTCTTGGTTTCTCCTTTGTTAGCATCCCAACGGTGACTGTTGTGATTATTCTGTTATAGTTCACTGCTGTGTGCAAAAACTAAACAATTGTGTCCCACTGCCATCTCGCCACAATTAACTCACACTACTTTCTAATTGATAGAAGAACCCTAGTATTATGGTCCCATTTAATGAATTTTTAGTCAATCAGCTAAGTACATTTGTTCCCGTCTTGTACTAGCTTTATACAAGGGATGCATCCAAGAACTGGAAACTAGCTGGATCAGATGGAGGCTGCCGATTGACAACTAAGGAACCAGCTGCAAATGTTATTCTACTGGATTACATTTCATCCAAGAAGTGGGAGGAGGTGGTAGACTTTGACGACCACCTTGATGACATTACCAAGTAAGCATCATATGCATGTGTTGAGTGTGAGTGGAATGGTGTGTCATCTGTTTAGCGTCAGACACTGCTTTGCACCTTATTTATTCATAGAAATCATATCTGCAATTTCTTTTTGTATTTGCAGGGACTGGCTGAATCCAGAACTCTTCAAGTAAGGTTGGCCCCAGCCATGCATATGGACCAAACAAAATTTAAACGTTAATGATTTGGATGAGCATTGGGCTCATGGTTGCCATGAATAAGAAAATTTTGTGTTAAATTGTTAAGTTTCCCAGTTAAGGAATCTGATATTTTCTTCTGAGTAGCACTGTGTTAAGTTAAGAGTTTTGAAAGTGGAATGGTTGCCCCTCTCCAAAAATACATCACTTTTATCTCTTTAATCTCTTATTTTCCTCATCAAATAGACTGGATGTGTTGTTTGCGAGGTGATATCGTGAGAGTTCTTGCATTGATGCTACATCAATGTGATATGTTCTTCCTTGGAAGCCGGTTGTGCGATCTTGAAGGCAAAGCATTATCCTTCTTACAATTGAATTCGATAAGAATATTTGTATTGGAGAAGTAAGGCTAGAAAAATGGCTAGTGTAAGGTAGTAGTCGATGTGGCGTAGTGCCTCTCACCATCATATCTCAATCAAGGTTCTTAATTATATTTTGTTTCACCTAGAATGACTGGTCTTGTTTCAATTTAAAAAACAAAAAATTTATCTTGTTTTTCAGTTGGAATGTTCCAATTTTGTTCCTGTGTTTTGTCGGTTCCATTCAGGCTAAATAAGGTTGTTGTTTTTTGTATATATAAAAAAAATTACAGTATTAATTATATTTTATAATTTAATTATTGGATTGAACTGAGATTTTACAGTTTTCTGATATAGTGATAGAAGTTTAAATTAATCATAGATTAAAAAGATCTTGTGAACCTTCTTATAGTATTATTGTAATTTTATTTTTATAATTTTGTTCAAAAAAAAATATTTTATTATGTTTGTTATTGAGATTAGATTTTTTCTTCTTTTCAATTTCATTATTAAACTATAAGTTTTTAAAAATTGAAGTTTATAGTTTGTTTTATTTTAGGTTATTATGATCTTATAATTTAGATAATAAATTTAAAAGTTTAATTTAGATGGATTCTAGGTCAATTCAACATAAGGATTTTGTACTAAATATTTTGCAGTCAAGTTATATTTTTATCAATCATTCATATTACTGTTAAAATCAATGAGTTGATAGGTCTATCAATTCATTTCAATTTTTTATTTGTATTTAAAATTTAAGTTAGTTTATTTTTTAGTTTGAATTATATTATATTTATTAAATTATAATTGTGAAATATATTCAAAATATATAAAAACAACAACAATCAAACAGAGTTTACAACTATATTTTAATTATATGGTTTTTGGAAGTTAGCTATAATAGTTTCTAAAAAAATATGTCGTGATGATAAAAAATTTATGATTATCAAGTACAGTTTATAAAAGAGAGGGACAAAGTATGGTTTCTGAACATAGAAATTCCTCCCATCCAAACAAGAAAAAAGTTAGCTATAGTAGTCGAATCACTCTGGAAAGGCAAGTCTTTTTTAAATCCAATACCATTTGATGTAGCCGTTGCCAAAGTTTTACGAAATCAATTCGACATGATTTTTTATCAAAATTTAATTTTTTAAAAAGAAAATTATTTTTTTTTAAATTCCTGTTTAATAATAATAAAAAAATATATCAATAAAGTTAATAGTTACAAGCAAGGTTGTCAAAATCGTGATTTTGACACGATACGGAATTGGTTTTTGAAATCAAATTGTAAAATCGGATCATAAAATCATACATAAAATATTTTAGTACAAAAATTGTAAAATTACAACTAAAATTGTGTAGATAAAAAAATCATAAAATCATAAATAAAATATCTTCGAATACAATGCAACATAATTTTTCTCACGCCTTTCTGTATTCCATGACACATGCATGGCAAATATATTTATCAAAAGGTATTCCCATTCATGTTAACTGCTATTTGATTGTTATTTTTTTTCTGTCTGGAATTATTTTTTTCATTATGCCAGGAAATAGGATATTAATTATCCAATTTCAAAAGCTTTATATAGATCCTTTTAAGTCTTCCATGATACTATTATATTCTGAAAGAAAAATAGGTAGCAAACCAGATGAAATTCACATCACTAACTATGGACAGTAGCATGCCCCCGATAATGTAATTGCAAATGAACCTGGGATAACTCCTGTACAACCCAGATTATTTTGAATCATAATAAAAGTGTTTTTTTTTTAAATTTTTTTTTTCAATTTTAATTGTAAAAACAAAAGCAATGCCAAACACACTCTAAATTCAAGCATTCTTTGCTTTAGTAAATCAACAACGAAACATAGCATTCAATCAGTAACCGAGAAAATCATAACCCCTTCAATCAATAACCTATAAACATTAGGAGTTTGATACATAGACTAAGTTAATTAACCTTGAGAGGTGACGAATTAAAGATTGATGAGAGGCTATGACTGCGACGAGTTGAGAGGAGAGGATGATTTGAGAGATGAGAGGAGAAGACGATTTGAGAGAACAGGGGGTGATTAATAAACACTTAACAAAAAGAGAGGAGTTGAGGATCATAAAATCAGACCAATTTGGTAAATCAGGATCGATTTGGTCTGATTTTATGATTTGACCGATTTTAACGAGTCTGTTCTGATTTTGATGGGATCTAATTTTTTTTTACCTCTCATTTTACTAAGTTTGTTATTTTATACGATTTTACAAATGAAATCTTAATTTTGACAATTTTTTCAATGATATTTTTTTATATCAACAGATATCAAAATAAAATAGAAAGCAAGCCACCCTCACAAACCGAAGGAAGGTTTCAAGTAGAATAGCATGCAAATATTAACTGTAAGTGGAAAAGGAAATAATGTCCTCTTCCTCTCTATCTTCTTCCCTTCGTTGTTTCCCGCCACCATCCCAAGCTTCCCCAAACCTCAAAAACAATGATCTCCTGATCCACAATTTCAACACTCCACTTGAGCTAAAACAACTCCATGCCCGCCTTATCAAAACCAACACTCCTCTCTCTATCCTCCCTTTAACCAAAGTTGCTTCTGTCTGTGCTCTCTCCCCGTCCTTCTCTTACGCCCACCAAATCTTTTCTCATCTCCTTGAAACACCTCAAACTTCCATTTGGAACTCTTGTTTAATACGTTTCGCTGAGAGTGATTGCCCTTCACATGCCCTTTTGTTGTTTTATCAAATGCGTTTGTTCGATGTCTTGCCTGATACTTTCACTTGCTCTTTTGTCCTAAAAGCTTGTCTGAAACTATCTGATGTTGTGAATGGTAAAATCATTCATGGGATTTTTCAGAAGCTTGGGTTTGGCTCAAATTTCTTCTTGCAAAATATGACCTTGAATTTGTATGGTCTGTTCGGGGAGATGGGTGATGCTATGTTGTTGTTTGAGAAAATGCCGCAACGAGATGTTGTTACTTGGAATATTATGGTAGCCCAGCTGGTCAAGAGGGGAGATATTGATGGTGCTTATTGCTTTTTCTTACGGATGCCTGACAAGAATGTTAGGTCGTGGACTTCGATGATTTCGGGTTTTGTTCAGTGTGGCAAACCTAAGGAGGCTATTGATTTGTTTATGAAGTTGCAAGATGAATCGGTGAGGCCGAATGAGGTGACTGTTGTTTCTGTTCTTGCAGCTTGTGCTGATCTAGGCGAGCTAGATCTTGGGAGGAGTGTTCATGAGTACTCGACCAGAAGTGGGTTTAAGAGAAATGTTCGTGTTTGTAATACCTTGATTGATATGTATGTCAAATGTGGATGCTTGGAGAATGCCAGAAGAGTTTTTGATGAAATGGAAGAACGGACTGTGGTGTCATGGTCAGCAATGATTGCTGGGCTTGCAATGCATGGGCAAGCAGAGGAAGCTCTGTGGCTCTTCTCTGAGATGATCAAACTAAGTATGAAGCCAAATGGGGTTACTTTTATCGGGCTCTTGCATGCATGTAGCCACATGGGGTTGATTGATGAGGGTCGTAGGGTTTTTGCTAGCATGACCGCGGATTATGGCGTAATTCCACAGATTGAGCATTATGGTTGCGTGGTTGACCTCTTAAGTAGGGCAGGGCTTCTTCAAGAGGCTCACGACTTTATCATGAGCATGCCTGTTAAGCCAAATGGAGTGGTGTGGGGAGCTCTCCTCGGTGGGTGCAAAGTTCACAAAAACATTGATTTGGCTGAAGAAGCAATGAAACACCTTTCTGAACTGGATCCTCTTAATGATGGTTACTATGTGGTTATATCAAACATTTATGCAGAAGCAGAGCGATGGGAAGACGCGGCAAGGGTTAGGAAGTTGATGAAAGTTCGAGGGGTGAAGAAGACAAGTGGGTGGAGTTCAATCACTGTTAATGGAGTGGTTCATGAGTTTGTTGCTGGAGATCAGACACACCCTCAGGCTGAGGAAATATACCAGTTTTGGGACAAGCTACTGGTCAAAATGAAGCACAGAGGATATGCACCTAAGACATCTGTTGTTCTGTTGGACATGGAAGAGAAAGAGAAGGAGAAATTTCTGTATCGGCATAGTGAGAAATTAGCTGTGGTTTTTGGGTTAATGACGACGCCAGAGGGAACAACCATTGTGATTATGAAAAACCTCCGTGTTTGTGAGGACTGCCATGCTGCCTTGAAACTCATATCAGGTATTGTAAATCGAGAGATAATTGTACGTGACAGAAACCGTTTCCATTGTTTTAGACGTGGCCAGTGTTCTTGTAGGGATTTTTGGTGATTCTTCGATAGCATCAAAGTGCTGTGTAATTTATGTCAATTGCAATTACATCTGGCTGCAAATTTAATCATCTTTTCCACACTTTTTGCTTAGATTATCCTTGAATGTTTTTTTGTTTGACAATATATTGAAATACTAATATATTTTCTAAAAATATATATAATTAATAATAACAATTCAAAATTATATTAAAAAAAGACTCAGCTTTGGCAGAAGCAAAGAGAGCTGCCTGCCTCCGTTATGCAAACGAATATGCTCGAGGTGGCTGGACACAGTTCGCTATTTTCGAAAGAGCTGCTCTTGACTGATTGGGCGATTAAACAAGTGATCTTGGGTGAAAGAGCATGAGTTCCTCGGCATCCATTTTGGAAACATCCATAAAGCAGCTGACTAGCAGCTCATTAGCTTCCAGTACACTCACACAGCAGCAAGCATTTGTAAATTTATTAACAAGACAAATAAACAGCAACGAGATGGAACAAGGAAAACAGGGATTGAAAGGGAGAACGTAACGAAAAGCTTACGAATGGGAGAATTTCTATAGAGTTTCCTTGCGCAAATTTTCCATATTGTATCCTTGCGCAAATTCTTATAGTTTTGAAGATGTAGAATTTCTCGATCTTCTCAGAGAACAGGGCAACCCTCGACCTCAATCCCTGGTGCTGTAGGACACTTTGCCAATGGACAGTGGTCAGAAACGGCAGCACCCCACCAGGATGGACCGTAAATGTCCCTGGATTGAAGGGCAAAATAAAGGATAACTCCCAAGAAAGCAACACCAGCATCCAAAGCAGCGGATAAGATATAGGTGTGCTTGGCCCACCATCCCTTGTACCTCCTGTAAATGATGAAGTTGAAGACAAATCCAACAAATCCCCAGGACCAGTAGTGCACAGCTCTTGCTGTTGGCATGTCTTCTGTGGCATTAATGATAAGGGGGACGTGAATCCACTTGATCCATTTCTTCTCAGGGAATTTGCGCTGGAGAAACCACACTGGAATTGGTGCGAGGAAGCCAATGAGGAACCACCAGTTCTGCTCCGGGTAGACACCCTTATCTGTGAACATTCTGAGAGGCCCCACCACTCCCCAGATGATTGAATCATTGTAGAAGACATCGCTTCCAGGACAGGTCCAAGGACTCCCATCAAGAAGCAAGTCTGGATTGCAGATGTTTTTAACAGATGTGAGAAGCCACCATGCTGTGCCAACGTAAACGGTGGAAGAAACTATTGTTCCAACAAGCTGTACAGGCAAGACAGTAGACACAAAAAAACCAAATTAGTGTCCCATATTCAAATGAAATAGACAAGTAGAAGGTGATGAGCATAAGAATCTACCTGTACAATGAACATAGATTTGGGAGGGATCTTCATATAGTGCCCTATTTTGAAGTCACCGAGCAAACTGAGTGCTTGTGTCACGCTGCTGTAGCCATACGTCTTGAAAGCCACAATGGCAACAGGGTTCCCTGGGTGAATGTACCCAATAACCAATTCTGTGATCACATCTAGTCTGATTTGCTGCAAATATGTTAACACAGTTCATGAGCGATGGAGTGTGTGTGTGTGTATCTATATATGTAATCTTCAAGTATAAACTTGCAGCTTACAAATAAATTATGTGTTTAGTGTACATTATATATATATATATATATATATATATATATATATTGCTTTCCCAAAAGAGCAGATCATACCTTTTCTGTTGTCGCCTGAATGACTCCGACGGGCAAGGTGAATATTAGAGCAATGAAACAGGCTAGGAGAAGTCCCCAACAAGGAAGCTGAAGCTGGCGGTCAAAACCTTCCACAGCGACAAGCGAAAGAGCCACTGATATAACCAAGATAACAGTAAACCACCATTGAGGGACTACTGCATAGTTCTTCTTCATAATTCTTGTGTGCACATCACTAAACTCGTGTTTCACTGCATTTGTTTTCTTCTTCCACATTTTGAATATATTTCTGTTCGATATAAAATTTTATATCAAAAGAAACAAACAAAAAATAATTAAGGTGGCTGGAACTAAATAAAATTATTGTTGAGGAGGATAGCTTACTTTCCGTCAAAGAGAGCAAAATGAGTAAGGGCAGCTGTTAGAGATGCGAAACTCAATCCATATATGAAGGCGAAGAAGATACTTAAATAGAGTTTGCTATAATTCTCATATTCTGATAGATTAAGGTCGAATGTTTTCTCATTAAGAACACGGGTAATGTCGAATGTCTGACCATCTTCATCAAAAGTGTTCGAGGAAAATATGGGGAATCGCTTGGCTTCACGAAAGTTAGACCAGTATGCTATGGGGACAAGCACATACATAAACAAGATGAAACCAACCATAGTATTGGCAATGGTTTTGAAAGGGCAAACTAGCGGAGACCCCAAGAAAGAAGCAACAGTCGACCAGTCTAGACCGAACGAGCCAATTCCAAGACCCTCAAACCCTGAACCAATCTGTTGAGCGGTGATCGAGTGCTTCCTTATCAAGCAAACAAAGGAGAGAGCTGATAGTGACGGGAAAAAGTGGCCAGGAAAAATATAGTAAGCAAAGCTTGCAACGAAGACAATGGCAAAGAATTGCAGCCTTGTAAGTTCTCCCTTTTTTCTCTTTTCCTTTTCATGCAATGTCCTGCAATTTGCATAAATATATATGTGCAATATTACAAAGTTATTGAATTAACAGACTTAGTTTGCATACAAGTTTTTTCATCATACTGGAGGAAAGATCTGGAGAGATCATTGGAGTACATGCCTGAATAGAGAGACTTGGACAAGGGTTGCAGGCCACCACATGTAAGGCGAATCCACGAGAAATTTTCTGAACATACCAGCCCATCCATAACCAAGCAACTTGCATCAAATGCCAGGAAACATTATAAGATAGATAGAAAACATTTCTTGACACATATGTATGTATGTATGTATGTTACATGAATAAAAACTAAAATCCAAATTGTATATATTATACCTGAGTGGTTTGTGCTAGCAACATAGCAGCGACAGGATGGAGCCCTCTCTGGTAGAAGGTTTTGATAATTGTAATGATGTACACCGCATCTACACCACCGGCTCCACAGTTGGCAAATATGGTGATCAGCACATGTTCTTTCATGCTGAAAGGCCCTGGATTCAATGAGAATGACCATTTTGTAAATTTCAATGGAATCGTAATTTTTTTCTTTGGGAGTTTTGCAGCCATGAACTTTCCTACGGGGAGAACAAGAATCTGTATTGTAACCGAATCGATAGATAGCTGATTTGAACGATACTGGAAGAATTGATTCGCAAAGGAAAGAAGGATGCACGCCGCCATCCCAAGAGTCCATGTTCGAAATGTCAAGACT